>OZ024828.1:50279197-50739101 GCA_964016985.1 Anodontia alba | reverse complement strand
GGGGGGGTGGGGGGGGGGTAGGGGGGGGAGGGAGGGTGTGTGTGTGGGGGGGGGTGAGGATCTAATAAGCATTGCTTATTGACATTTCTTGTTTATAGGGCATTTAAACACTGACCAATCAAATATCATCCATTTATTTGTGACAATAGACATCAAATGTTTAGGGAAGAGCAAGTCACAATCTCCAAATAGTAATGATATTTATGGTTTTAGCAACTCTTGACAACAAGAGGCCAGATATCTGATATTTGCATCCTTTCAAAAATGGTGGCTACTTGTAAAGGAATATTCTTTAAGAATAGCCCCCTCCCCCCACCCCCACCAGGGCCCCTCCCCTGTGATAAGGGAGGCAATTATTCCCCTTATATAAACTAACATGATAACTATGTAATTTTCTATATTTTTCTTTTCTTTACAGATTGTATTCAACAGAACTGTCACCTTGAAAGAAGATAGGGATAAAAACTGAACCCTAACCCCTGTCTCATCATATTCGATCTTCAGCTGCAATATTTATTTATTTTTTTAAAGTATTTTACCTCAAACAGCAAGCAGTACATGAAGTTTGTCAGTTTAAGTTTCTGAATTTAACCTTCAGTACTCTATTGGTGAAATTATCAGACACTGAATCTGATCTTTTACAGAGAAGTTAAGGAGTAGTATTTGTTAATAATTCTGGGATTCATTTTCTTTATTTCTCCATGCAGCATAAAATCTAGGTACTCATTAGAAGTACTTTGGCTTTCTCTGCTTTAGGAAAATGGGTACTTGAGGGGATTTGACTAATCATTACGAAAACACACCTATTCAAACATACTGAAAATTTTACCAACAAAAAAAAAAATGAAAATTTCAGATAAAAAATTATATTTTTCATATTTCTGCTCAAAACATAGATTGTGGGTACTCGTTAGAACCGCCTTGCTGAGGCGGTTCTAACGAGTCCTCATAATCTGTGTTTTAAGCAGAAATAAGAAAAATAATGTATACCCCTGTAAACCCCAGTTTTACTGTATAAAAGTGGGGTTTAAGGGGGTCAAAATTATATAGGTATGTTTTTGTGATGATTTTTAGAAGACAGACAGGAATTTATCTATTATAATAATAAACTCTTTCAAAATCTATAGGCTACTCAGAAAGGAAAGATTTGCTCCTAGATGAACAAACTCATTCTTTTAAGTGTAGTGCCAGAGAGAAAGAAGGAAAAACATTACAGTGTCAGAGTTAGTTATTTTGAAGTGTATTCATGCCCCTGAATATCATAGTACAGTCGACTCTCGTTATCTCAAATTCCAAGGGACTCTCTGAAATTCTTCGAGATATCTGTACCTCGACATATCAGATTTGCAGAATTATGGAAAAAAATAATTTGAACAACAACATTTAACAAATATATATCTAACTGGACTTTTGAAATTAGAGATATTTTGAAATATTGGGGAAAAGAGGAGAAATTGCTCCTTAGGAGCAATTTCTCCTCTTTTCCACAATATGTTTTTACCTGTTGTTAGATTTTCATGTTTAAGCAGGGACAAGATTTTCACTTGGAGATAAGCGGTTATTCGAGATAAGCGAGGTCGAGATAACGAGAGTCAACTGTAAAATGACTATGGTAAATGTCCTTAACTTACCAACACTTCTCCATACTTTTTTTGGCCTACATTTTGCCTTTTATGCAGTTCTTTCTTAAAGTATTTAGTGGAATGCCAAAGAGTGTAGACCCTAATGAGACTGCTCCTTGAGGAGTAGTCGAATCTGGATCTGCTCTGTTTGCATATACCAATTTGTCAGAAACTGGTGTCGAAATTTTAGGACATTTTCCATACAGATTTATTTGATTCAAGATTTGTGTGCAGATGCGGTCATGATCAGAAGATGAAATTTTTGGTAATTCCTGTAAAACATTTGATCCTTTAGCCTACACTGTGCCAACAAAGTGAAAGTAAAAAATATGTATTCACAATCTTTATCACTATGAAAAGTGCATATCAGTTTATTAATTCTTAGCATACTAGTTAAAAACTTCAGCAGACATTTTGAAATATTTTTCCAGAAAATGCATTTTGACATTTGATGCAAATTGTCTCCAAAAGAAGACAATTTGCATAAAATGTCAAAGCCTTCTTTCTTTTTCTGGGAAAAATAAGCAAAATATTGTCACTTTGCCATCTATTGAATTAGCTCAGACAATGGTAATAAGGTTAAGCCTATGTTTGAGTCTTATTCTTTTGAAACCCTTCACGACAGTGTAAAAGGGTCTTTATCTAAAACATTACCTCTCAGATCACTCTACTGTCACCAGCATTGTTTTGAAATTTGCTGGAGAATATAATAAATACTGTACTAATTCTAAGTATTGGGTCATATAGGCCTTTGCAAATAGTGTAGACCCAGATCAGATGCTGCAGAACACAAACAGTTTGCCGTACATACAGCAATATCTTAGAGACATCAACAGGTAGCAGAATGGACTATTTCAATTTTTAGGAGAAGTATGGTAAGTAGATAAGGTGTCCCAATATTTAGGGTAAATTTGGTAAGAAAAAAAAAAAAAAAAAAAAAAAAAATATATATATATATATATATATATATATATATATATATATATATATATATATATATATATATACTGTGAGCAGTCAGATAGACAGGCCTGAGCAAACTGTAGACCTAGATCAATGTTGCAGAATGCTGTATGTAATCAGAGAATATACATGTACACTGTTTACCATTAATCCAGCAGTTTTAAAACAAAATGGACTTCTTTAACCCTGGTCCTGCTGAACTTAGATATGCTCAGCCTTTGCAAACAGTATAGATCCAGATCAGATTGTCTTCAGAAGCCAGCTGATCTGGAATCTGCCCTGCTTTTCATCAAGAATGTGAATTTTTAGCAATAGCCTGGATTACGTAATCTGAATGGCTGACAATTAGAAGTGAGAGTATCATCTTAATTTATTCAGCATGACAAGGGTTAAATTTTGGGACGGTGGCTCAGTTGGATGCGCCGTCCGACTGGAGACCAGGAGGTCGCGGGTTCAACCCCCGCCGAGGTCGGCAACATTCTTTCGTGGAGATTGATCATGAAATATTTTCTATGGTCATTCTCTCCCTTCCACTGATTCAAGAAGGGCAGTTGTCAGTTTCTGGCGAAAGAATGTGCACAATACTGGTTAACCGCTTAGAGGACTAAGCCTGCCCCTTAAACGTGTGGATAGGTAAACTGACCGCGCTCGACATGACCCCACTGGGTTGACTGGGCCGTAAAACCTCAACACAAACAAACAATAAATTTTGGGACAAGGGGATACACTTGATGCACTTAGGCTAAAGAGGGTACCATATTAACCCTTGTCCTGCTGAATAAATTAGGATGCCACGCCCATTTCTAACTTTCAGCCAATCAGATTACTTGATCCGGATTGTTGCTATAAATTCACATACTTTATGGCAAACAGTGCAGATCCAGATCAGTTGGCTTCTTCGGAAGCCAACTGATCTGGAGCTACACTGTTTGCAAAAGCAGGGTATATCCAGGTTCAGCATGATAAGCCTAAATATTGGGACACCTTAAGTCATTGTCATACTAGTCCTAAAATTTGAACAAGTCCATTTTACTACCCGTTGATCTGTTTAAAAACTACGGGACAGAGTGGCAAACAGTGTAGATGCTGATCAGATCAGACACGGCAGCGTCTTATCTGAGACTACACTGTTAGCTCAAGCCTGTTTGTCTCAGTACTTTTGGCTATTAATATACTTGTTGAAGATTAGTGTGCTTACTACTGGGCTCAGATTTCTATACCATTAACCCTTGTCCTGCTGAACCCGGATATACCCTACATTTGCAAACTGTAGATCCAGATCAGTTGGCTTCTGAAAAAGCCAACTGATCTGGATCTGCACTGTTTGCCATTAAGTATATGAATTTATAGTAACAATCTGGATCAAGTGATCTGATTGGATGAAAATTAGAGATGGGCGTGGCATCTTAATTTATTCAGCATAACAAGGGTTAAAACTTTTGTACCATATGTAGATCCTGTAAATGTTTTTTCTGGCTGTGGTGTAGGGAGTTGTTAACCCTTGTCCTGCTGAACCTGGATATAATCTGTTTGGCAAACAGTGTAGATCCAGATCAGTTGGCTTCTGAAGAATCCAACTGATCTGGATCTGCACTGTTTGCCATCAAGCATGCAAATTTATAACAACAATCTGGATCAAGTAACCTGATTAGCCGAAAATTAGAAGTGGGTGTGGCATCTTAATTTATTCAGCAGGACAAGGGTTAATTAAGGAGGAGCATTTGGTGACAATTATGGGATAAGTTTTCATTTTTCTCCATAAGAATATTTGTTGTTGGTACTCATTAGACCAAGCAGAGCAAGCCAATGAAGAAGCGATAAACAAGTGAGGGATCAGAACAGCTTGTGCTTTTATGCAGCCTCATCTGGTTAGAGTTCTCATTGCTTTGGAAATTCTGCATAAGTCCAAATGTCTAGGTGTATGGAGGAGGGCTTGACGCCTTACTGGGTACCGGTGGTCAAATAAAGAAATAACCAAACTTAAACAGTGTTAACTCACATAACTGGAAAATTGGAACAGGCTAGAACCATGGGCCAAATTTATAGGGGTGATCCTTCCAGTGCACAGTCTTGGCTTTAAACAGTTAAGGGAGGGTGCCATGATTACTTGTTCTGGTAATGTGTTCCACAAGTCCCTCAACTCTTAAGCCAAAACTTTTTGCCCGAATTTTTAATCTGTGTTGTTTTTTAACAAATTTGAACTGATGACCTGTAGTTGCCGCACAGACCTCCAGTTGCTGCATACAATGAATTTTCAAAAAAATACGTCCTCCTCTATGTGATCTATATTGTTCATAATTTTGTATACTTCATTCATCTTTCTCTCCTGTATTCCAGTGATGGTAGTCCTAGATGTTTCAGTCTGTTCTGATATGACATTTCTAATACTGCTTACTAATTTAGTGGCTCTCCTCTGTACATTTTCAGTTGCTATCATATCTTTTTTGTAAAGTGGTGTTCATACAGTGACTGCATATTCAAGATGTAGTCTTACTATTGTTTTGTACAAATTAAGAAATATTTCTTTGTTAATGAGTGTGAAAGTCCTGAAAACAACGCCCAGATTACGATGGGCTGTATTAATTTTTTTGGCAATGTGCTCTCTTAAATTCAATGCTTGATTGACAATTATATGCAAGTCTTTTTCACTGGTAACTTTTTTGATTTCAATTTTACCTTGTCCTTTTTCCATTGTATATGTAGCTGAATCCTGACAAGAACCAATGTGAAGATGTTTTTAAAACGACCACTTTTGTTGTGTCTGTCCCAGGTCAAAATAAAGGTTTGTCACTATTTTGCAAAAGAAGATAACTTTTGCAGACTGGCTGTTGTCTGCTGAATATTTGAAACTTCAAATACAGGGATTGCGTCTGTGCCTGCGTGCATGGTCCGTCTGTCCGTGCATCCGTAAACAATTTCTTCAAACATCTCCTAAACCACTAATTGGATTTTGACCAAACTTCATAGGAATGAGCCTTGGTTGGTCCTCTTTTAAAGTTGTTCAAATGGTTCCAGTCCAGTTAGGACCTAGGTCACAGGAGCTAAAATAGATTTTCAAACTGAAAACTTAAAAAATCTTATTGTCTGAAACCAGAAGGCCCAGGTCTTTGATATTTGGTATGTAGCTTCATATAGTGGACCTCTACCAAATTTGTTCAAATTATAGGCCTGGGGTCAAAAAAGGCCCTGCGCCGGGGTCTTTTTGAAAAATCCTCTTGTCTGATAGCAGAAGGCCCAGGCCTTTGATATTTGATGCATAGCTTCACCTAGTGGAACTCTACCAAGATTGTTCAAGTAATTGCCATTGGGCCAAAAATGGCCCTGCCCCGGGGTAGACATGTTTTACATAGACTTATATAGAGAAAACCTTAAAAAATTTATCTGAAACTAGAAGGCCTGGGCCTTTGATATTTGGTACATACCTTCACCAAGTGGACCTCTACCAAGATTGTTCAAGTTATTGCCATGGGGCCAAAAATGGCCTCGCCCCAGGGCTGACATGTTTTACATACTCTTATGTAGAGAAAACCTTCAAAAATCTTCTTATCTGAAACCAGAAGGCCTGAGCTTTTGATATTTGGTACTTAGCTTCACCTAGTGAAGCTCTGCCAAGATTGTTCAAATTATAGCCCTGGGGCCAAAATGGTCCTGCCCCAGGGCAGACTTATTTTACATAGTTATATTATATAGGGAAAAAACTTTAAAAATCTTCTTGTCTGAAAGTGCAAGGCCTAGACCTTTGATATTTGGTATGCAGCATTGCCAAGAGGTCCTCTGATAAGACTATTCAAATTATGCCCCTGGGGTGAAAAGAGATGCAGCCAGAGGAGTTGGGGGGGTCTGGGATGGGGTCACTTGTTTTACACAGAGCAAAAAACCATTGGCAATAATTAGTCCTAGGACTATCAAACTAATAGGGATGATGGACCTGAAGAGTAGATGACCTTAAAGTCAAAGGTCAAGGTCACTGTGACTTTTAGTACCAAAAAAGGCTTATAATTCTGCAATGCTTATGGTTAGGACCCTCAAACTTAGAAGGGATGTTGGTCCTCACCTCTAAATGACACTGAAGGCAAAAAAAGCTTATAATTTGGCAGTGCTTGAGGTTAGAACCCTTGAACTTAGATAGGATGTTGGTCTTGACTGTTGGATGGCCCTAATGGCAAAGGTCAAAGTTTGCCCCCTTTGTGCAAAACAAGGTTATAACTTGGCAATGCTTGGGACTAGGACCCTCAAGCATAGTAGGGATGTTTCTTTTGACCAGAAGATGACCCTGAGGGCAAAGGTCATGGTCAAGGTCACCATGACCTTCAGAATGGCATCTCTGTTAGCAATGCTATGTATAACATGATTCAGATGAGGGATATAGGGCCCTGATGGCCCTTTTGTTCAATTTTGCTTTTTATGCAGCTTTCTCTTAAAAGGCTTAATGGAATGGCAAACAGTGTAAACCCAGATCAGACTTTGGAGCAGTCTGATCTGGGTCTGCACTGTTTGCATATGCCATTTTGTCAGAAACTTTGGTGTACGAAATTTTAGGACATTTACCATACTCTTCAAGGAGACAAAATACATTATGTAGAAGTAGCCCCAATGAAAAGGCAGGCAATAATTTCGATATCATATATCCCCTGGAAGTGTATCCATTCTTACATGCAAAGACCCTGACTAGACTTTATGGATGTGCAGTCTGGTCTGGTCCTTCACTGCTTATGTATGGCTTTCTGTACATTTTTATGTAGGTTCTTCTGTGTTCACACCTATTGTATTTTCCATAACCTATTTATATAGAGAGGATAAATCCATTCTTTATTGGAAGACAAGCTACTCTGTTAAATAATAACCCTTGAAGCACTCTTAAAGGGAAGTTGTAGTGACGACAATCTTAAATTCTTTTAATATTTTTCACAGAAAATTCTGTAATTTAATATGAATATTTCAGACCCAGCTCAGATGCAGCTGAGAGAGTGAAATTACTTGTAGGAAATAACTAAAACAGAGACATTTGCTTTCAGCAAAATTGGTTTCTTTCCCCTACCTATATTGGTGAATAAATATTTTTATGTCAGTTTTGGTGCCCTAAATTCAGGATAAGTTTCGTAGTATGTATGCATTGAAGTGCTATAAGTGTTTATTTTTGTTATCTTTTTGTTTCCCCTTCTCTGTTCACAGTACTTAACCATATTTACACTAGGTATTTGGACAAAGGCCTGAGCAAACAGTGCAGACCCAGGTCAGATGACACAGCAAAATTAGCTTTGACTTTTCCTGCAAACTGTTGACATTTTATGCAAGGAGACAATTTGCTCAAAATGTCAAAACCAGTTTGCTGGGAAAAAATAAGAGAAAATGTCTGCTGAAATGCACAGCATTAATCGTGTCTGGATGGGTTTAATTTCTTGACCTAGTGATTTTCATAATTTCAGCTCAGATATATATAAAAAATGAAGTTTATAAATGAGGAATTTCTGTTGTTTGAGTTTCTTTCTTGTCCATAATGTGCCATTGAGCTGCCTGCCAGCCTCGGTGGCTCAGTTGGATGCGCCGTCCGACTGGAGACCAGGAGGTCGCGGGTTCAACCCCCGCCAAGGTCCAGCAACATTCGTTCGTGGAGATTGATCATTCTCTCCCGCTGATTCAAGAAGGGCAGTTGTCAGTTTCTGGCGAAAGAATGTGCACAATACTGGTTAACTGCTTAGAGGACAGCCTGCCCAGTAAACGTGTGGTTAGGTAAACTGACCACGCTCGACATGACCCCTTTGGGTTGACTGGGCCGTAAAACCTCAACACAAACAAACAAACATTGAGCTGCCCCCTCTAGAGAATGGTAAAGGTAAAGAGCAAACGTACATTTACTGAATGTGGCAGCTTTAAATTTTCATTTATATAGCTATTCTTTCTTTACCCATTTAAGCCTGGCGTCCCATAATTTGGACAGTGGCAAACAGTATAGACCCAGATCAGATGCCACAGAATGCGGTGTCTGATCAGGTCTACACTGTTTGCATTAAGTACAGAAAAAATATATAAAACATGATGATAAAAAAAAAAAACTAACCAGACATCCCTTATAATGGAAATTGACTCGTCCAAAGAACTGAGGTAGAAGAGTTCTTGGCATAAATGGGTTAAATTCTTTTGTCCAGGGTTTATACTTTCATACTCAAAATATTCACTAGGTAACACCTAGTACCATTTTAATATTAGCAAAGTGTAGACCCAGACGAAACTGCTCCTAAAAGTTTGACAAAGGTGTGTACTGTTTGTCATTCAGGGCCCAGTTGTTCAAAGCTAACGATGTCGTTAGTTAACGATTCGTTAAAATTTACATCGAGTGATACGCAAATATGCTGAAAATTTTTGCTGAAAAAATGTGAGTAGCTTTTGCACTATTTTGCAGTGCAAAAGCTACTCATATTTTTTCAGCAAAAAATATTGGAATATTGTATATTGAATCCGCTAAAACAGTTAATGAAATGACCCTTAACGAGCTTGTTAAGCTAACGACGCTTTGAACAACTGGGCCCAGCCACATCACCAGATAGTTAGCCAGCCTTGGTGGGTCAGCTGGATAAGAGTTCGACTGGGGATCAGTGGGTTGCGGGTTCGATCCCCGCCAGATCCAGCAACATTCGTTCGTGGAGATTGATCATGAAGTATTTTCTATTCATTCTCTCCCTTCCGCTGAATCAAGAAGGGCAGTTGACAGTTTCTGGTGAAAGAATGTGCACACAAGTACTGGTCAACCGCTTAGAGGACAGCCTGCCCAGGAACAAGTGTGGTTAGGTAAACTGACCAGTTCGATATGACCTTAATAGTGTTGACAGTGTCGTTAAACACAAACCCAACCAGCCAACGAAATAGTTACATTTACAACACTGGACAAATTCAGCAGATGACAAATTGATTATATTTTTCTTATTTTTCCTTAAAATAGGCTTTGATATTTCATGAAGTTCGTCTCCTTAGAAGATCTGCATGAAATGCCAATGTCTATTTTCAAGAAAAAATAAGAAAAAAATATTTCAAAATTCTTTTGTTTCCTTGCATACTAAGCATTAAATATTAGGAAACGTATGGTTATGAATTATTTGTCTGAATATGTAGTATGATTAAAAGTCACTGTAAACCTACTATGGGTGATGATGAGGAAGATGGTCATGTTTTTTGGACTATTCTCTACAACAATATTAACCCTTGCAGTCTGGAAACCCCTTTAAGGATAATTGGCAATAACTGTATGTGTGTGTGTTTTCACTTTGAAGATTAATGAGATACAATCCAGTCATAAAGTTTCTGGCAGGAGAGATAACTCCTAAAGGGAGGAAATGATGCATTGTCACATCATGTTGACTCCATCGGTCAATTAAATGCAAGTACTTCCATAGGAGCCACGGCCCCATCTTGAAAATCTGTTTTGAAATTCGTCTTCTGCATCGAAATGCCAGCTGACTCGAAACTTGGTATGAACTGTCAGACAACTTCTAGATCAAAAATAGCGAAAATCGATTCAATCTAATCCAAGATGCCCGCCGATTTGAAGATCTATTTTAAAACTTTTTTTCCTGAACGGAACGACCAACTGACTCGAAACTTGTAGTAAGTATAGCGGTGACTTGTAGATCAAAAGTGGCTAAAACCATGATTCCAATCGGAAATCCAAGATGGCCACCACGGCCGCAATTTTTAAAATCTATTTGAAACATCTGATGACCAGAAAGGCCAATTGATTCTAACTTGATGGGAAGTGTTTTTCTGCAATCTGCATGCTTTGTCTTAGGCCTAAAGAACTGTTTTTGCTCAGTCTATTTTTTTTTTCATGTTTTGATCTCATTTTTATAATTTTTCTTCTTTTTTACCACGGAATTATTTTCAAATTTGGTCTATGGATACAACATAGAAAGCCAGCCTTCCATTACGAAAACGTCTATATAATTTTGACACCCTTAAACCCCACTTTTATATAGTAAAAACTGGGGTTTACAGGTGTATACATTATTTTTTCTTATTTTTGCTCAAAACATAGATTGTGGTACTTGTTAGAACCGCCTCGCCGAGGCGGTTCTAACGAGTACTCACAATCTATGTTTTGAGCAGAAAATATGAAAAATGTCAGATTTTTTTTTATCTGAAAATTTTCATTTTTTGGTGGTAAAATTTTCAGTATATTTGAATGGGCATGTTTTCGAAATGATAGCGCACCTGACTGCAGATCGAGGGGTAGCAAGTTCGAATCCCAGCTCAGCCACATAACTTTGGTGGTGATTGATCTTGAACTCATTTCTACGTTAATTCTCTCCCTTCTGCTGATTCAAGAAGGACAGTTGTTACATGTACTTACTGTCGTAAGTTTGTGTACAAGGATTGGCTTATTGGACAAAGCTACTCATGAAAGGTGTTCGTAGGTTAACTGATCGGTTCGACATGACCTTAACAGTGGTGACTGGGCCGTTAAAAGCAACATAGGCAAAGAAAGCAATAAAGAAAGACATAATACTTTTTAATTTAACAAGTTTTGATTGTTTCTACGAAAAATGACGGATCTTTTATAGTTCTTCAGGGTACATCAAGAAACCCCCGGTTTCTTCTTGAAGTAGTCGACACTCTGGTCGTAGTTTTACGGAATTAGGTGTTTCAGGGTGGTATTATACACATACCGCGTTGTAACAGTAAAAATATTACTTATTAAAATGCGTATTAACCATTGTCAATCCTGTAAGTCCACAAACAACACATTGATGATATTTTCTTTATTTTCCCAGAAAAAAAAAAGTTTTAACAGTTCAGCTGTTTTTTTGGAAAACAAAGAAAAATAATTTCAAAATGTCGTTTGCTGATTTTTACACAGCATGCTAAACGTTTCCTTAACCCGTTTAAGCCTGGATTCCCATAAAAGGACATTGGTAAACAGTTTAGACCCACGCCAGAAATGCGGCGTCTGATCCGGGTCTACACTGCATACAGTACGGAAATTTCTATAATAAATGATATTGCTAAAACCAGCCAAGACGCCCCTTAAATTGGAAAATAACCCATCCAAAGAGAAATGAAGACGGGTCCACTAGGCATAGATGGGTTAAGTAATGCAGTTCAGTGGACATGGCGGATTTTGTTTCACAAACGTTCTTAGTCGATTGTTTACGATCTAGCCATACTACAGTTGTCCACGTGATAATCATTGACCAATGTGATCAAACAACACGGAAACCGAAATCTAGGTAACGGTTATTTACAGCCGCGTTATTCTTGTCGCAGTGACGTCAGAGTGATGTTGCTGTTGATAGTTATCTGTAAAACCTGGACTTGGCCATTGGCATACAGTGCAGACCCAGATCAGATGGTCTGCACTGTTTGCTTAAATTACAGGAACTTAAGGGTTGAATGAAACAGTCTTTAGTCCCCGTTCAGGACCTATTTCCCATCCTACACTCAGAGACACTCGACCCGACAGTGCTTTCAGTGCTTTGATTTTTTGTATCTATCAGCGTGATTACTGGAGCCTCTTTAATAGGGCTAGTTCCAATTTTCTGTCTATCTTTCTGTACTTCCTCTGATCCTGCTGATGCAGTAATTCATATTCCTTGTCATGTTTATGAAACTCTTGAGTATTCTCTATTTGTCAGAGGAACCAACTAATTTGAAAATATTTTATGGCTAATGTGTTTTGGCGTATGTTTATATTTAGCACTTCATTTCAAAGGGAAAATTAGCACACGCTCCGAGAAAGCTATCCAAACCTCATCTACGAACTGATGAAACCAAAACCAGGCTTGTTGGTCGGAGTTTTTTTTTTTTATTTTATTTTCTGGTATTGGCTACATATGTTTTATATGATTGAAATTTTGCATAGACTAACAGCGATGATCCTGGTCTTACTTTGATGAATATGATTGTCTGCGATGATATGCGTCTTCACTGTTCTAATACCAGAGAGAGTTGCTTTAACCTGCCGATTTTTACATAGCAGCAGGCGCTGTTTTTTTTTTTTGTTGTTGTTTTTTTTTTCATATTTTTTTTTTTTCTTTAGTTTTCATATTTTCCCCCAGAAAAAGGGCTCGAAAACTTTATACGGGTTGTCAACAGTCTCATGATCAGGGGATAATTCGCACGGAATGGCAATATCTATTTTGCCCGGAGAGGGCTAGCGGTTATATTTGCGGCTTCTGTTTGACATAGCTCGTCTGCAGATTGTCAAATCATCTGCAGATTGTCAAATCATCTTTAACGCATAGTAATCTGGGTAAAAAATTCAACAGACAACATTTTGAAATATTTTTCTGATTTTTCCAAGAAAACAGGATTTGATAGTTCATGCAAATTGGCAATTTGCATGAAATATCAAGTCCAATTATCTGAAAATAAATAAATAAATAAATAAATAAAAATATGATCAATTTAACGTCTGCTGAATTAGCCAAGAGACTGGTAAAGGTTAAATGACGTGCACAGGAAAAAAAAGAACAACCTAAAATTACGCAGAATGTCCGGGGCAATGAATGTATGTATCCTGGTCCGGGTGTTCCTTGACTGGTCCGGGTCTTCACTTCGTACCTGGGTTATGTTGGTCACCTGATCATCTATATTTCCACGGTATTTACTATATTGGCCACCTCATTACGAAAACAAACCTATTCAAATATATTGAAAATATCATCACCAAAAATTGATAGTTTTCAGATAAAAATTCAGATATTTTTCATATTTCTGCTCAAAACATAAATTGTGGGTACCCGTTAGAACCGCCTCACCGAGGCGGTTCTAACGAGTACCCACAATCTATGTTTTGAACAGAAATAAGCAAAATAATGTATACCCCTGTAAACCCCAGTTTTACTATATAAAAGTGGGGTTTAAGGGGGTCAAAATTATATAGATATGTTTTCGTGATGTCATGACAAAACCCTATAAAATAGCATGTGCGCCAAGTGAAGACTCAGATCAGCCTTAGCATCCGCCCAGTCTGATCAGAGTCTTCGCTGTCCGCATAAAGAAAGCTTGGGGCCTTTGCTACCCATTGAGCGCCCAGCGAATACTCAGATCAGACTTGGTGGATGCCCAGGCTGGTATGAGTCTTCGGTGGGCGCAAATACATTTTGTGGGACCTTACCACACTTGTTCTAAAATAGAACAAGTCCAAATAACTACTTGTGATATGTCGAAAAGCTGCTGGATGAGTGGCAAACAGTGTAGAACTTAATCAGACACGCCTTTGTGTCTGAACTGGGTCTCCACTGTTTATGCCTTCCTGCCCGAATACGTACGATAAAAGGGTACCAGACAGACTGGCTCCAGTCTGTAGTGACTAAATATTTCATATAAGTGTTTGATAATCCACTAATGACCAGCCTTTATAGTCATGTTATTATTTTGGTTTTATTTTAGTGGATTATCAAACGGGATTATAAGAATAAATATTTAGTCTGTGGAGACTGGAGCCAGTCTAGATGTCAGACGATTTCAGTATATGCGAGAAGATGGCGTTGAATCTGATCAAACTGTTCTGTCCGATCAGGATGTGCACTGATATTATATTTACATTACGCAAAACATGCCTGTTCAAATATATAGAAAATTTCACCTCCAAAAACTGAACATTTTCAGATAAAAAAACTCTGATATTTTTCATATTTCTGCTCAAAATATAGAGTACCCACCAATTACGTTTTTGAGCAGAAATAAGAAGCACATTGTATACCCCTGTAAACCCCAGTATTACTATATAAAAGAGGGGTTTAAGGGGGGTCAATATTATATGGGCGTGTTTTCGTGATAGACACATGACCAGCTCCCTATTCTTAATATACTTTGTATAAAACAACGTTGTGCCAGGGAGAGGCCTGTGACACGTGACCCCAGGATCGTTATTTACCGTATTTACCCTAAATATTGGGACTTCTTACCTTTCTTGTCTTAAAGAGTGACTCGGTAGAGCGTCCGCTTTGTGGCTGAGCGATTGTCCGATCCGAGGCCGAGTCATACAAAAGTTTAAAAATGTACTACCTGGTCTTCCGCTTGGTGCTTGGTATTAAGGAAGTACATTGTAGACATCACGAAAACACGCCTTTTTGTTTTTGACACCCTTAAACTCCACTTTTATATAGTAAAACTGGGGTTTACAGGGTATACATTAGTTTTCTTATTTCTGCTGAAAAACATACGTTGTGGGTACCCGGTAGAACCGCCTCGACGAGGCGGTTCTAACGAGTACCAACAATCTATGTTTTGAGCAGAAATATGAAAACTATAAGAATTTTTATCTGAAAACTTTCAGTTTTTTGGTGGTGAAAATTTCAATATATTTGAATAGGCGCGTTTTCGTAATGGCTAGAAATCAGAACTGGTCACTCGGGACTGGGTGGAATATCATGCCATTGGCGATATTTTAGTGAGGCAGCACTCTAAAAGTGAGCATTGAGCTCCCTGTCGTATCCAGACACCGTTGCAATATGACTGAAAGATTGTTGAAAGTGACGTTAAACCCGAGTAAAACAAACAATACATGTTCTAAAATTTGAACGTTCATTTTACTACCGCCTGGTGTGCCTAACATACTGCTGAGTACGTGACAAACAGTTTAGACCCTGATAAGACGCCGCATTCCGCGTTTATCTACCTGTTGATGTGACTGAAATTAGTGTTGTGCCGATGATCGATTATAATCGATGATCAATTGAAAATTAGTGTCGATTATTAGCATATTAATGTGTCTCAATATATTAATCAACTGTGTTTAGAGCGATAATCGATTATCATCGAAAATATGTACATCTAATCCTTTTTGAAGTTTCAGTTCAAATTTTGCAACTTTGATGCAAAATACATGTATATGCTATCTCACAAAGTTTTCATCTTAAGCATGTCAGAAATGCAAAACAATAGTGTTTCTACAACAACTGCAAACCATACAGCACAACTTAGAAATTTCAGTGACATCGAAAATGAATGTTATGTCTGAGGCTGTTGTAATAGGGGTATTGGAACTCAAATCATGCATGTAAATGATAAAGTATGTAGGTTTATATAATTTCTATGGAGTACAGTGAAAGAACCCAACCTTTTTAGGGTAAAATCCGAGTTTTCCATTCGTTCTATAGCTTTCGATTATAATCGATAAACAATCTAAACTTCCTGTCTGATTATTTTCGATGATCGACCATGATGAAAAATCCTCTAATCGAACAAGACTAACTGAAATACTACTGGACGAGTGGTAAGCAGTGGTAACACTGATCAGACGCCGTGTTCCGCATTTTACTGTCTACTGACTGGTCATATGTTGTTTGACATATCCATACGTTTGTTCTATATTTCAATTCGGCCGCGCCATGCAAAAACATGTCTTCGGGCATATGCGGACAGTGAAGGCCCAGATCATGTCTTCAGGCCTATGCGGACAGTGAAGGCCCAGATCAGCCTGCGCATCCGCGCAGTCTGATCAGGACCTTTATTGTCTGCTACAAGAATAGTTGGCTACTATGGAATGTACATGTATCAATGGAGAGCAAAGGCCCGGGTGATATCTTGCGCATGCGCAGGATGATGTGAATCAGTATGGGGGTGGCCGGATGGTGCGAAGGTGTCATGTATCTTGTGTCACCGCGGTGTCCAACTGATATTGGCTTACAGCTGGGCAAGGCCTGCTGTCCTTGTAGTAGGTAAAGGTAGATGGGGAATGTTTTTTATTTCTTCTGTTTCTTCCCTTTCATTCCTGTTCCTCTTTCTTCCCTGTCCCTCTTTATGCCTCCAACTTCACAGAAGTTGGAGGGGCATATTGCTTCTGGGGTTGTTCGTCCGTCCGTCCGTCCGTCCGTTCGTCACGCTTTTTGATGCATAGCATAACTTAAGAACCGTGAATGATACTGTTTTGAAATTTCTTATATGGATTCCTCATGAAAAAATAGCTGATACGTGTTTTTTTTTTCTTGACAGGATTATGCCCCTTTTCAGAGTTATGGCCCTTTGAAAAAATATGGATGCAATCTTGTCAGCAAAAAATCTCAAATACTATTTAAACTAGAGCCTTGAAACTTAGTGAATAGACTGGTAGTGATGAGTAGACAATCTGATTAACTTTTGAAGAAATTTTGAAAAATACTTCTTGAATTATGGCCCTTTGTAATTTTGAGCATTTTTACATTGTCAGCAAAATATCTCAAAAACTGTTAGAGCTAGAGCCTTGAAACTTAGTAAATGGATTTGTAGTGATAAGTAGATGACCTGATTAACTTTTGAAGAAATTCTGAAAAATACTTCATGAGTTATGGCCCTTTGTAATTTAGGGCAATTTTGCCTTGTCAGCAAAATATCTCAAAAACCTTTGGAGCTAGAGTCTTGAAACTTAATGAATAAACTAGTAGTGATGAGTAGACAATCTGATTAACTTTTGAAGAAATTTTGAAAAATACTTCTTGAGTTATGGCCCTTTGTAATTTTGGGCATTTTTACCTTGTCAGCAAAATATCTCAAAAACTATTAGAGCTAAAGCCTTGAAATATGGTAAATGGATTTGTAGTGATAAGTAGATGACCTGATTAACTTTTGAAGAAATTCTGAAAAATACTTCATGAGTTATGGCCCTTTGTAATTTTGGGCAATTTTACCTTGTCAGCAAAATATCTCAAAAACCTTTGGAGCTAGAGCCTTGAAACTTAATGAATAAACTAGTAGTGATGAGTAAACAATCTGATTAACTTTTGAAGAAATTTTGAAAAATACTTCTTGAGTTATGGCCCTTTGTAATTTTGGGCATTTTTACCTTGTCAGCAAAATATCTCAAAAACTGTTAGAGCTAAAGCCTTGAAATATGGTAAATGGATTTGTAGTGATGAGTAGATGACCTAATTAACTTTTGAAGAAATTCTGAAAAATACTTAATGAGTTATGGCCCTTTGTAATTTTGGGTATCTTTAACTTTTCAGCAAAATATGTCAAAACCTATTAAAGCTAGAGCCTTGAAACCTGATGAATAGACTGGTAGTGATGAGTAGACAACCTGATTAACTTTTGAAGAAATTTTGAAATATACTTCTTGAGTTATGCCCCATTGTAATTTTAGGCATTTTTACCTTGTCAGAAAAATATCTCAAAAAACTGTTAGAGCTAGAGCCTTGAAACTTAGTAAATGGATTTGTAGTGATGAGTAGATGACCTGATTACTTTTGAAGAAATACTGAAAAATACTTCATGAGTTATGGCCCTTTGTAATTTTGGGCATTTTTACCTTGTCAGCAAAATATCTCAAAAACCATTGGAGCTAGAGCCTTGAAACTTGATGAATAGACTGGTAGTGATGAGTAGACAACCTGATTAACTGTTGAAGAAATTTTGAAAAATAATTCTTGAGTAATGGCCCTTTGTGATTTTGGGCATTTTTACCTTGTCAGCAAAATATCACAAAAACTGTTAGAGCTAGAGCCATGAAATGTGGTGAATGGATTTGTAATGATGAATAGACAACCTGATTAACTTTTGAATAAATTATTTCCCTTTGATAAAATAACATTGAAATCTCATATATTTGTACTGTTGTTCCGTCATGGGCAAGCAGTGTTGGAGTCAAGCTGTGTTAGAGTCAGGCAGTTGGGGGCATAGTGTTTTACAAACACCAGCTCTAGTTTTAATCTCTTCTACTATCTCTTCTCCCTCTTTTCTCATTTTCTCTGGGAGACGACACAAAATGACCCACAAGGATTGACGTGTCGTTAAACCCCAACACACTCAATCAGTGTGAATCCGTATATTTCGCGCATACTTGAAGACACTTTTTCGCTTGACGCGGCCAATTAATAACACCGCTTAGCATGCTGGGTAAAAATTCAGCAGATGTTGTTTTGATTTGTTCTTCAAATTTTCCCAGAAAAAAGACTGAAACTTCAGTCACAGTCTGATTTGTGGGAAAACTAAGAAAATATCATAAATTTGTCGTTTGCTGAATCTGCCCGAGAGAGTGGTAAAGGTAAAGAAACGCAAGCAAGTGTAGAAAATTAATACACACTTATCATAATTTTTTATTGCCAAAGTAGTGCATAAAATTTATTTGGCTTGAAGCAATACTGTTAATTGAATCGTAGACGCCTATAATCAAAGCACTGACAGCACTCGTGGGTCGATTGTCTCTGAATGCTGGGTGGGAAAATGAATGCTGGGTGGGAAAATGGTCCTAAACGGAGACTTAAGACTGCTTCATTTAACCCTTAACTTCCTGCAATTTTAGCAAACAGTGCAGACCCTGATCAGACGCCGCGTTTTGCGGCGTCTGATCTGGGTCTACACTGTTTGCCAATGTCCCAGCACTAAATCCAGTCCGGGTTTTACAGACAACCCTCTTTACACAGTACTTTGATGTCACAGCGACAATAGCACGGTTATTAATAACAACTACGCGTGGTTTTATTTCATTGGTCAATGATAATCACGGGGACAATAACCTTAAGGAAATTCTGGTGTATGTATATACTAAGGATCGATTGTAAATAATCGACTTACTACGTGTATAAGTTCGTTTGCAACAGCTACCTTTCCTCTCAAACTATAGAAAATACATTCTCTGAAATAGAAAAATTACTGGGACTTGATGCACTTTTAAGGAGAGGTAACTTTGTCAAAACCGGTTTGTCTCCTTTGTGAAAAGGACCCTTCTCTAAAAGAAAAGCATTAGCTCCCTCTGGGAGCAGAAAAGAAAAACGGGGTCACAAAAGTTGTCTCTCTTGCGAAATATGGTAGACTTTCTACCAAGTGTATACAGTTCCCTCAAAAGGTCCCGAATCGTGCTTGTCCTAATGATTCAAACTTACATATAATTTACATGTATATATACATAACATAATGATCAAGTCCTTGACCCGTATTATCGTGGAAGGGTTTGCAACATGTTGGTGTAAAAATGAAAACGCGTATGTAGCTCTCTTTTGAGAGGTTATTTAAAACTGTGGTAGGAGGCAAGGCAACATAAATGATTTGAGGTTGAAAAAGAAAAAGAAAAACAAATAAACAATAAAATATATGTGACAGCAAATTTTTAAGGTATATAAGTTGCAAAAAAAAAAAAAAAAAAAAAAAAAAAAAAATATTGAGAACCGTCATTTAAGATGGCTGTCGTTGCAATATACAGTGAAACCTGTGTAAGAGAGCCACCTATGAGACAGACTTTAAACAGTGAGGGTTGGTGTGGAAAGGTGGCTGTCTTATAAAGGTACATGTCATGTAATTTTGCTGGCAAAATTACATGACATGTACCTTTATAAGACAGTCACCTTTCCACATCAACCACTAAAGTCAGGTTCAGAGGTGGCTCTCTTACACAGGTTTTACTGTATGGTAAAACCTGTAAATGGTATCGTACCAGAAACCAGAAACAGCAAGGCCGACTGAGCTCAAAATGCATGCACATGACGAATACATGGGACAAAATCTGTCAACCTTGTGAAAAATATGGGAACCGGCATCCAAAATAGCCGCCATGACCATCCGGGCCGCGTCAAGCGAAAAAGTGCCTCCGAACATGCGCAAAATGAGCAGATTCAGATCAAAGAATCATCTGAGCCTTTGCTCTCCATTCATACACTCTGCTGTATCCAATAATTCTGTTAGCGGACAGTTAAGGCCCTGGGTTTTCGATGTCCGCATATGCCCGAAGACATGTTTTCGCATGACTGGGTCCATATAAGGTAAAGCTTTTAAACGACTTCTCCGAAATTGCAAAGCTGATTGAACTTAAATTGCATATGAATCATTATTTGGGCAAATCTTTCAATTTAGGAAAATTATTCCAAACCAGCAACCGATTTGACCTCCATGGCTATACATACATGTAATAAAACCTTTACACAATACATCGGGAATTGAAAGTCCATTTGGACTCGAACTGCAGGACAAAATCCTTCAAATTTGCAAGAAAAAAATGGAAGGACTGTTTCTCTGGAACTAAGCAACTAACTGCATTGTGAACTTGGACTCCATGATTACATGTAACACTAAAGAGGTACTGAGCAACTTCATGACAAAATCAAAATGACATGTGCACCCCGCGAAGATTCAGATCAGCCTGGGCATCCGCCCAGTATGATCCGAGTCTTTGCTCTCCGCATGAAGAAAGTTTAGTCCTTAGTTACCCATTGAGTGCACAGCGAAGACTCTGATCAGCCTGGGCGGATGCCCAGGCTGATCGGAGTCTTCACTGGGCGCACATCCATTTTATTGGTATGTCATGAGATGACTTAGTGATGTCTCCTACATTTGTAAATATTCAGACACTATAACTCCTTACCACGTTTGACTTTAACCTTTAATAAGTCATTTTATCTACCTGTTGATCTATCTAAAATACTGCAGGGTGAGTGACAAACAGTATAGGCCCTGATCAGATGCGGCGTCTAATCTGGATCTGCACTCTTTGCTCAGGTCTGTCTGTCCGAATACCTATGATAAATACTCTATCTTCACAACCAAAGAGCCATATACATGTATAAAGAGCATTTTGCCGGCTAGGACAGATATACTCACGTGAGCGGTTCAGGCCCAGTTCGGCGTCTTCTCTCATTTGATCAGCGTCCCAGATGGAATTTATGGATGAAATGACCAAACACAAAACAAAACACTCTCTATTCTGTTTGATATGTTTGACAACATTGATTCACATATACACAGTAAAAGCCCGAGAGTAAAAGCGTCACAATAATTTGATGGACTTCTAGTAAACAAGGCAACGTAGGACAATCCGTAATCTCCCGCTGGACAAACTATTCTTGTTGTGGCACTATAGAAATTGATATGGGCTAGTTCAAGCGAAAAAGTGCATTCGAACATACGCAGAATGCGCACATTCAGATCATCCTGAACATGCGCAGTCTCATCCGGGCCTTTGCTCTCCACTGATATATTCTGTAATACCCAGTGATTCTGTTAGCGGTCAGAGAAGGCCCTGATCAGACTGCGCATCCACGCAGTCTGATCTGGGCCTTCGCTGTCCGCACATGATCCGAATGTACATTTTCGTTTGGTGGGGCTCATATGGCTATTATTTCAGCGAACGTTTTACGGTAATGAAGGTCATAGGTCATAGGGCCATCCGCCATAGCGAGACAGCAGTCAGTTAACTCCCCTGGGTACTCTCTGTAAAGAACTACATGTAGGTCCAGTTGATTAGTTTTCTCTAATTTTATTATTAGCATCTCCATTAAGTATAGTTTCATTTTTCTTAATAAATCTAATTTAAACAATGTCGCATGCCAATGATGCTTCCAAAATATTAAAAAGAGACATTTTGTGCGCAATAAAATATCATTTTTCAATCAAACAATGTCGCATGCCAATGATGCTTCCAAAATATTAAAAAGAAACAATTTCTGTGCAATTAAATATCATTTTTCAATGAAACTTTCATGTAGATATAAAATTTATAGTTAAAATATTATTTAAATTCCACTGAGGACATATGAAAAAGACCGTGTTCCAGTCAGAAGGACCTGGTTAGTATGTGGTCTACCTCGGGCTTTATCTACGAGGGGAGTTCAGTAAGTTCGTAGAACTCGGGGTTTAACTCACAGATTGGAAGATGGTTTCAACATTATTTTTCAATATAGTCCCCCTTTACTTCAATGTATTTGGCCCACTTTTCTTTTAAGCAGTCTATGCCTTCGAAATAAAAGTCGTCTATTTGGTCCTGAAACCAAGCCTTTGTAGCAGCCTTGAGCTCATCATCGTTCCGAAATCTCGTTCCACGCAAGTGGGACTTCAAATTTCGAAACAGATAATAATCACTTGGGGCCAGGTCTGGACTGTATGGTGGGTGATTTAACTGCTAAAACTTGCACTCACGAATAGCCGTTTGTGCAACTCTGAACTTGTGCATAGGGGCATTATCATGCAAATGAAGGACACCAGCAGCTAGCTTTCCCCTTCGTTTTTCTTTAATAGCAACCCTTAATTGTTTAATGACATTGGCATAGTATTCTCCTGTAACAGCAGGCTTGTAATCTATCAATATAATCCCTTTGGAGTCCCAAAACAAGGTCATTACCTTGCTGGCTGATGGTTGGGTACGAAATTTCTTAGATGGGGGTGAGCAAGGGTGCTTCCATTGCATGGACTCTTTATTTAGTATCTGGTCCCAGTGGTGAAGCCAAGTTTCATCTTCTGTTACAAGACGAGAGTGAAAGTCTTCTGGATTGGCATTGTACACTTCCAGAAGTTCTAGACTTGACTCCACCCTTTGCTGACGATCTTGCATGTTCAGATTTCTGGGTACCCACCTGGCAGATACTTTTAGCATGCCTAAATGTTCATGGATTATAGTGTAAACACTTCCATTAGAAATACCACATTCTGAAGCAAGTTCGGCAACTTTCATTCGGCGATTGTTTAGCACAAGTCTCTCAACACGGTCGATCATCTCCTGGCTGATGACATCAGCAGGGCGACCTGGCTTTGGGTCATCTTCTAAGGAGTCTCGCCCACGTTTAAATTCTGCTGACCACTTTGCCACTGTGGAATACTTTGGGCTACTATCACCACACACATCAGCCATGCGCCAATGGATTTCTTTGGCCTTTGCACCCTCCTTAGTGAGGAACTTTATGACTGCTCTGAACTCAATATTCTGACTTTCCATGTTTGCTTATGGGTATAGGTTTTCAAACAAAAAGTAAGAGCAAAGAATGTATGTGTTGACTGAACGGCTGTTATCATTCAACTGACAAAAGTTTACACTGCACAAAAATGAAAAAAAAAAAATCTTGAATTGTATAGAAAAATACCGAGTGCTACGAACTTATTGAACTACCCTCGTATCAAGGGAGGTATACTGCTAATTCTTGTTAGATTCTGTACCAGTTTTATACTGGAAAGTTTAGCAACCATAACGTTGACACATCTATGTTTAGCAACCATGACGTTGACACATCTATGTAAAGTATATACTTTCAACCATAGCTCTAGATAAACCAAACTTTTAACCCATTTTATTGCATAAAAAACAGTGTCACACATTATTAACAGCAGTGCATTAACCGGCGAAAAGCCGTGTATTAACAAGGCAATTCACGCGCTGTTAA
Source organism: Anodontia alba (assembly GCA_964016985.1). Classification (NCBI taxonomy): domain Eukaryota; kingdom Metazoa; phylum Mollusca; class Bivalvia; order Lucinida; family Lucinidae; genus Anodontia; species Anodontia alba. The sequence continues at coordinate 50,715,466 of OZ024828.1, read as the reverse complement.
TGCACGGCTACGCAACTTTCAATATGATGGTACCGGGGCCACAGATTTGTTGCCGTTACGAGATGTATACTGCCTGGCTCTAGAACGAGCATAGTCCTTGGAAATTGCGTTCGTGTAGAAGCTAAACGTTTTTGAGTATAGCACATGCGACGTGACGTTTACTTACCTTTAGTGCCTAGGTCATTCTATGTGCCTGTGCCCCCATCCCTGACTCCAATGTACGTTTTTGGTATTTGCTTTTGCCACGTTTTATTTTATCTCTGTATTTATTCAGTATCTTAAAAAGTTGTAAACCGCATCAAAGTATACAGCTGAATATTTTAAGGAGAAGAACTATATAAGCTTTTGATTTCGTTCTGATCCTTTCAAAAATTACATATTATATATTGTGTACTATATGTTGTATTGTAAACTTCTCTGAATAAAATATGTTTTAACTAACTAACACCTCCCACGAGACCTGGCGAATGTTAATGCATGGTAAACCATGTTTGATGTCTATAATGGTCTATTCTACCTTAACTTTTCGGACCAATATAAGGGGTATCTGGTTAGTTTTTTTTTTTTTTTTTTCATTATTACCATGTTCTATAGAAATTCCTGTATTTAATACAAACAGTATACACCCCATTAGACGTTCTGCGGCTTCTGATCTGGGTTTACACTGTTTGCCAAAGCCCCATTTTATGGGACGCTAGGTATAAATAGGATACTAGGTATGAATGGGTTAAGCCAAATTATTGACTTTTTCTTATTTCTCCATAAAAACATATGCTGTGGGTACTCATTAGAAGCACCTCTGCAACATATGTATGAAGTATAAGAAGAGTATTTGTGTTGCTATTCCTTTTATCTAGATTTATACGTCATGGCATTTTCACCATATAATAATATAAAAATAGAATGCCTGATACAATTTTGCTTATCGCTATAAGGGTATAATTTATTTCTGAGTTTATATTAAATTAAAGCTGATAAAATTTACTTTCTGTCTGAGGTTATACACATGCTGTAGGAACTCTGTGAACTATGGATGCGCAACTTTAAACGAATACACGTGCCTGATTAATTTAAAAGGACTGGGCACACTCTGAAGATTTTCTGCAATTTTTACGAGGAAGGCAACTTTGTGTGACTTCCATTTGGCTTGTTCTGTACACCAGACTCCTTCTGAAAAGGGTCTTCTGTAAAATGAGAGAATATGCTTTCCTCCGCTTTCCCTCAAAGAATATCCGATTATCCGTCACCCAATTCACTTGGGGACCCTTTCCCTAGGCAGAAACATTATATAGTATTCAATAATTGCGTAAACGGGCAGGGAAAGCCCTGATCAGACTGCGCGAATGTGTAGGCTGATTTGGGTCCTCGCTGTCCTCTTACGGTCTGAGACACATTTCACTTGGCGCAGTAGGCCAAATCATGAAATGATTATATTTTTTGAATACTTTTGTGATCACTTAAATTCCATTCTATAGATAGAACATCCTGGGGTCGAGCAGTCGACATAACGCTTAGCATGGTGGGTAAAAGTTCCAGCAGACGACATTTTGAAATATTTTTCCCCAGAAAATGGGATTTGACATTTCATGTGAATTGTCTCCTTAAGAGGAGACAATTTGCATGAAATGTCAATTCCCATTTTCTGGGAAAAATAAGAAAATATCATCACTTTGTCATCTACTGAATTTGCTCAGAGAGTTAAAGGAGCTAATATACAATAATTTGGGTCGGGCCATGCGAAAACGTGTCTTCGGGCATATGCGGACAGCGAAGGCCCAGATCAGCCTGCGCATCCGCGCAGTCTGATCATGGCCTTCTCTGTCCGCTAACAGAATCATTGGATCCTAGAGAATGTATGAATTTTGAGAGCAAAGGCCGGGATGATACTTTGCGCATGCTGAGAATCTGGATATTATGCGCATGCTCAAAGGCACTTTTTTTCTTGACGCAGCCCATTTTATCACTTTTTTCTCCGTAAATATTGATTGTCTTTCATGCTTAACCCCCCTGCTATCATTTAGAAATGGCAAAACCTTCCCTGGTAGCTAAACAATGTAAACTCGTGCCACGGTTGAGGGATGTTTAGATGTAATGTGTAGTGACTGCCCCCATCAATCAGTGGCTTTATGGCCAGGTTTTTCTTGAAGTTTCTGATACTACTATTTCTTCTACTTTATCTTCCGTGATATAGCCCCGTAAACTTTTCTTATCTTCTCTCTCTTCAGACACTGACAAATATTTGTCTGTCAGATTTTTTTATAATCACGATTTATGTTTTCTCAGTAGTTTGTTACGTTTGTCATTTTTTTTTTTTTTTTTTTTTTTTTTTTTGTTAAAATAATAAAAAAGAAGTTTCTTGCTACTTATACATATGTTGCTTGTCAAACTTTGCTTGTACATAAGTGTTTGTTTTAAAACCAACCTCAAGAATATTGTCAAACTGGAACATAATACCTTTTGTTTGTTTGTTTGTTTCTTTCTTTCTTTCTTTCTTTCTTTCCTTCTTTCTTTCTTTGTATAGGGAGCAGAGTACCATAAGGTAGTAAGTACTAAAATCATCAAAATAAGCATATTGGACTTCATGACTGTATTTCATTAAAAAAATTCCGACTCCTATTGGATATAACAGATGATACTGTTTGAATTTGTGTCAGTTTTACACCAAAATATATTTTGTTTAATTGCGGAGCAAATTTTCACCACTTTCAGTCAATGATATTTTAATTTACTCCTCTTGACAAGGGAGACAATTTTGACTTCATTACGAAAACACGCCTATTCAAATATATTGAAAATTTTACAACCAAGAAAGGAAAATTTTCTTATAAAAAATCTTATTTTTTTTTCATATTCCTCCTCAAAACATAGATTGTGGGTACTCGTTAGAACCGCATCGGCGCGGCGAGTCTAACGAGTACCACAATCTATGTCTTAAGCAAAATAAGAAAAATAATGTATACCCCTGTAAACCCCAGTTTTTCTACATAAAAGTGGGGTTTAATGGGGTCAAAATTATATAGGCGTGTTTTCATGATGATGTTTACCTCCCTGCACGGTACGTAGCTTCTGAAAAGGGATTTTCTTTCACAGGAAAGAATTAAAATTCCTTCCTTTCAGAAATTCTTTCCTTTTAGTGTAGACCCCTTTTCAGCAGGGAAGCAAAACAACTTTCACAGTGACCCCCATGAAAGTCTATCATTTCCTATCAAAATTAAAACAACGCCTCCGTATTCGCATGTTTTGCTTTTTAGAGTCAGTAGAAAATACAATCGAACCTCAATGGCTAATTCGAACTCGTTTTTTGAGTCGATAGTAAATTCTTCCGATAGCTTAAGAAAACAAATATTTAGGGTTATTTTCTTATTTTATCATTGAATTGTATGTTTTGTGTACTCATTAGAATCGCCTCATCGAGGCGATTCTAATGAGCACACCCAACATACCATTATTGTCTAGAAGATAAAAAAAATCCCTAAATTGTTGTTATTTGCTTCCTGACTGGTGTCATGATTAACCCTCAGTAGCTCGAACTACCCATATCTCGAACATGAGTCCATGGTCCTAAAGATGTTTGAGCCATTGAAGTTGGACTGTACATTTTCGAGGAATTAATATAGATGGGGCGGTTGCAATACCAGATTTAACGTATCACATTTCGACAATCCGTTTTCAGTAACTACCAACCTAATAACTACCTAACAAATAGTTCCCTGCAAACGCTAAATTCTGCATTTAAACATATTAGCCACATACACTATAAATAGCGAATAAATAAACAGAACCTAAGAAAACTTCAAACTTTTGAAGAACTAAGATTTTAATCATATTGGGTCCCATCACGAAAACACGCCTATATACTTTTAACCCCTTTAAACCCCACTTTTATATAGTAAAACTGGGGTTTACAGGTGTATACATTTTTTTTTCTTATTTCTGCTCAAAGACATTGATTGTGGGTATTCGTTAGAATCGCCTCATTGAGGCGGTTCTAACGAGTACCCACAATCTATGTTTTGAGCAGAAATGTGAAAAATATCAGAATTTTTTATCTGAAAATTTTCATTTTTCTGGTGGTAAAATTTTCAGTATATTTGAATAGGCATGTTTTCGTAATGAATATCGGCGAACGAATATGAATTCTCCTCAGCAAAATATGCCAGATCACCGTTGGGTAAAACGTATAACCCGAGCCGTGCACCTAAACACCGTAAAGGTCCTTTTCTACCGCAAAGAGGCTATCGGGTACCGAAAAGGACTTTCATTACTATGATATTACAATTTACGTATGACGTTTGACACTAAAAAGATTTTAACACCAAAATCAAAATGTTAAAACAATGGAATGGCACATGCCTGGCTTTCTGCTCTCAGATTACATTTTACAAATACATTTGTGTACTGTTTTTGTTTGACATTTTGTTTTTTGAATTTCAGCGTAAATCCCAGTAAGTTCTAGAGGCCTATAGATTTTCAGGCAACCGCCTCTATCAGCACTCTCAGTGCTTTGATTTTAGAATATTATAATTTATACTTATATAAATACCCAATATTAGGACGGTGCCTGATCTTTTGATCGCGCCAGCATTATACTGATAATCATACTTGCAATTTTATCGTTTAATCGCAGACTTCTGGCAAACAGTAAAACACAAAATCGATCACAGAATGGCTTATACGGACAGGAGCAAGCTAAACACAGTTCCTTGATACGCTGCTATCTGTACATGTTTAAAAGCAGTAGTAGCAAGAGCAGCAGCAGCAGCAGAAGTAGCAGCAGCAGTAGCAGTAATAGTAGTAGTAGTAGTAGTAGCAGTAGTAGTAGTAGTTAACAGTTTATCATAGTGTAACACTTCAAAATAGACATATAGATACATAAAACAGAAACTCATCACGAAAACATACCTATATAATGTTGACCCCCTTAAACCCCACTTTTATATAGTAAAACTGGGGTTTACCGTGGTAGGCATTATTTTTCTTATTTCTGCTCAAAACATAGATTGTGGGTACTCGTTAGAACCGCCTCGACGAGGCGGTTCTAACGAGTACCTACAATCTGTGTTTTGAACAGAAATATGAAAAATATTAGAGTTTTTTATCTGAAAATTTTCGGTTTTTGGAGGTGAAATTTTCTATATATTTGAGTAGGCGTATTTTCGTACTACGGTAATGTTCTGACATCCAGCAAGATATAGCTTATGTGACATATTCATATGTATATAAGTATATACTGCAATGTACACGTTTACATATAAACTTACTTATAACATACAATTTCTCCTAACTGTTATATAGTGCCTTATTATAAACGAACGGTATAAATTACTTACAGAACTATGTATACATAATACTACAGTAACATCAAAGTGTTAATTGTTTTTTGTTGTTTTCTTTTTTATCCAATGGTATCGTTATGTTTTTTGTCATTAAAGGTCATATGAAAGGAGCCTTGTTGTCTAGACAACGCACAGACAACCTTAATATTTGCCAGTGCTCCTGAAACACTTTATAAATGGTCATGGACTAGTCCATGGTCCTATTTTCCATGGACTGCTCAACGTTACAAGTATTAGTTTTTTGTTTTTTTTTTTCAAAATGCTAGCAATTACATGTACGTTTATGCCACACATGATAGCATCAAAATTCATTGAACTTACATAATGAGTCCAGTTATTTTCCGAACTGTCGAATTTACCTCGCATGACGTGTACACAAATAATAGGTGCCACGGACTGTTTCTTGACAGTTACTATTATCCTCCGAGTCTTTGCAACATTTTGACTATAGCAGATCACTACACTGGGGAGTCCTGGACTAGTATAAGCTGATTCGACAATGAAATGCTTTGATTTAAAAGCCAGTAAGGATAATCTTTGGACAGATTCATTTCAGTTAAAAGGTGTCTTTTTTTTTTTTTTTTTGTCAACCCTTGTGGGTCATTTTGTGTCGTCTCCCAGAGAAAGGGAGAAAAGAGATAGAAGAGATAGTAGAAGAGATGAAAGAGGGGAACAGGGAAGAAAGAGGAACAAGAATGAAAGAGAAGAAACAGAAGAAATAAAAACATTCCCCCTCTACCTTTACCTACTACAAGGATAGCAGGCCTTGCCCAACTGTAAGCCAATATCAGTTGGACGCCCCGGTGACACAAGATACATGACACCTTCACACCACCCGACCACCCCCTAAAAGGTGTCTGAATTACTTTTTTGTATTATCATTTATTATATCGATTCTGTACCTAATACAGTGTAACCGGCACAGTGGCTCGGTGGTAGAGCGTCCGCTTTGTGACCGGGAGGTTGCGGGTTCGATCCCCGCCCGGGTCATACCAAACTGGTACTAGCTGCTCTTTCGCATGGCGCTCAGCATAAAGAAAGAAGAGCATGAACTGGTCAGCTCAGTATCAGTATAATGATGATGAGTTCAGATTTAACGACGCATCAACCCATGAGGGTCATTGGCGTCTAAATGGTGTTCTAACTTGGTTTTGAAGTGTATCGGTTATAATGATAAGTCATACATGCATAAAATGTAAAACTAGAACGAAGTTCAGTGAGTGTCAGTATAATGTTTCTGGGTGGAATATCATGTCAAAGTGTCTGGTGCATGATATTTCAGTGAGGCAGCACTCTAAAAGTGAGCATTCAGCTCCCTGCCACATCCAGACACCGTCGCGATATGACTGAAAGATTGTTGAAAGCGACGTTAAGTCCAAATCAAACAAACAAACAAACCTAATACAGTGTAGACCTAGATCAGACGCCTCGTTTTGCGGCGCTGATCTGGATGTATAATGTTTGCCACTTTCCCTTTTGTGCTGTGCATAAATGTGTTAATACTTTACCCGAAAGAGGCCATAATCGGGTAATAAATCATTATGTTCTATACTATTCATTATCAGATGCACAACTACTATGTCAACAGTTCTGGTAGTGACTTCCGCTGAAGCTGGGTTCGGTATAATTCCCGTATTTGATGTGGGATTAGCACAACTCCTATATACGCGGCTCGCCAAGGCAACCCGCAATAATTACTGAAACAAGTATTAGCTTTTTCAAAAAGCTAGCGGGTCGTTTAGCTTCAACAGTTGCATTTACGCTTATGCCGCACATGACAACATATGTATCAAGATTTATTAAACTAACCTAAACGACTCCAGTTATTTTCCGAGTTTTGGTTCACTCCGAAAATTCAAAGGGGGTGTCCATAAGGCCCTTTTTCTGCCCCTTAATAAATGTCTTCATTTTTTGCTGATACATTCCCTACTATGTCCCATTTACTAAAACAGTATTGATTTTACAACGTAAGCCCTAGTTTTGGAGGGACATGATCATGAAAGTGGGTGGGGTATTTCAGCACATGTATGAACCTGGGGTACCATATCTTAAACACCATTTCTCTTTTAAAATATATCACATCTAGTTATACCTTTTTTGTTTGTTAGACAAATGCCTTAGGTAATATCCTATTACATTAATCTCCCTTTAAAGATACATATTACGAGTACATCTGCAGCATCTGTTTTATGAAAATCTTCATTTTTTTTGTTATTTTTGCATCTTGTAATTCAATAAAACCTAGCCTTTCTCCGGAACTGAAAGGTGAATTATTTTGAAACTTACCTGAATTCAACATTATGACAGTGCAAAGAGATTACTAAGTTTCGGTGACCATGACCTTACTTTCAAGGTCACATTGGCTGTGTGGGATTGACAAAAAGGCAGGTGTCTATCAGGCTATTTTCATGTTACTTAAACAAAAATCTTCATTTTCTCCTAATATATAGCCTATAACATCTTTTTAGCTCACCAGAGGAAGAAGTGCTCATTGTAAGCTATTGTGATCAGTCAATGTCAGTCGTGCGTCGTCCGTTGTCCGTCGTGCTCGTGATGCGTCAACAATTTGCTATAAATGACAACTTCTCCTAAACTCCTGGGCCAATTTCAATCAAACTTCATAGAACTGTTGCCTAGGTAACTCTCTACCAAAATTCAGAATTGTTCCACATCAATGAATAAGATGGCCGCCAGAGCTAAAAGAAAAATCTTTAAATGACAGCACCTCCTACATCATTGGGCCACTTGAATCAAACTTAACAGGTATGTTGCCTATGTGTCTCACTACCAAAATAGCTAAAATTGTTCCGCATCAATGAACAAGATGGTCGCCAGAGCTAAAAATTGAAAAATCTTTAAATGGCAGCTCCTCCTATATGGGTTTCATAAAAGAGATGCTGCAGATGTAACATTTTTCTTTAAAGGGAGGTTAGAAAGATAGGATATTACTTAAGACCTTTGTCTAACAAACAGAAGGCATAACTAGATGTGATATATTTTAAAAGAGAAACGATGTTTGAAATATGGAAACTCAGGTTCAGACTGAATTACCCCACCCACTTTCATGATCATGTTAGTCCGAAACTAGGACTTACGTTGCAAAATCAATACTGTTTTAGTAAATGGGACACTATAGGTAATGTATTGGCAATACTTAAGACTTTTGTTACGGGGCAGGAAAAGGGTCTTATGGACACTCCTTTTTTACTTTTGATGTGTACACAAATAATAGGTGTCATGGATTTTGTTGACAGTTTTTCAACATTTTGACTATAGCAGATAACTAGAGAGTGTTACAAATCTGGCTTCGCGCTTTACGCGCGCTTTCCAGTTCTTCTTGACTTCACCTTGGGGTCCCAAACCTAACTAGCTTACTTTAGGACTGACGCATCAGTCCATTATAAGCTCTTCCTTTGATGTGTCTTGATGAATTCTCGTACTTGCTGAAGCATAATTTCATTTGAGGACCCGCAATTACCATTGCAGCAATTTATTAAAGGTTATGTAATAAACAGTACATTAGTTTAGTCCATGTCACTTTTGAAGTGAGTGGATGCATTGGTACTTCCAAACGCAATTAATAGCCTTCCCGGGACAACGTGACAAAACGAAAATAATATTCTTGACTACATTTTTTTTTTTTTTTGGGGGGGGGGGGGATGGGTGGGGGCGGGGTGTGGGTGGGTGGCCGAGGGGGCAGGGGGAGGGCGGGTGGTTTGATGAGGTAAGCTAACACACGAAGTGAAATTAGCTGTAATATTTTTTTTGAATGTGACTGTCATTCTTGCAGCGGCCTACGGGAAAAGATCTCATTTTGATCTCTCGAATTCACCCTTTGCAATATGGAATTTTGCCTGTTTAGCCAAGAACCCAAGACTATTCCGTATCAGAAACCAGCGTTTGCTAAGCCCAGCTTTTTTGCGAAAGCTAACACTCGTAATATTATGACATTTGTTTGAAAGATCTGATGCATGCTGTTTCAAAACAGGAGCAGAAAAAGATAACATCTATCACATTAATTATTTTTATGAATTTAAAAATCAATCATGGATTCGTCTATCAACATCTGCCATCATAAGCTATGATTAGATCTACTCACGTGTATGACGGTTTACTTATATATTTCTTAACCCTTGTCATGCTGAATAAATTAAGATGCCACGCCCATTTCTTATTTTCAGCCAATCAGATTACTTGATCCAGATTGTTGATATAAATTCACATAGGTAATGACAAACAGTGCAGATCCAGATCAGTTGGCTTCTGCCAACTGATCTGGATCTACACTGTTTGCAGAAGCAGGATATATCCGGGTTCAGCAGGACAAAGGTTAGGAACAAACGATACACTTGATAGATTTTCAGACATTTCTGACAAAAGAGACAATTTTTGTGACTTCCTGTTTGCGTTACTGCACGCCTAACTCTTTCTGAAATGGCTCTACTGTGTAAGAAAAATATTTGATCCCAGAGTTTTCTTACAGAGTAGCATAGAGTAGACCCCTTTTTCAGAAGTTGCAGAATTTAAATTTGTAATTTACATGAGCCGGGATACAACATTTCCTGTAAGATTACATGTGCGCCGAGCAAATACTCAGATCAGCCTGCGAATCCCCAGCTCAGTCTTACTTTTGTTGTATCTTTTTGGTTCTCTCTCTCTCTCTCTCTCTCTCTCTCTCTCTCTCTCTCTCTCTCTCTCTCTCTCTCTCTATATATATATATATATATATATATATATATATATATATATATATATGTATGTATGTATGTATGTATGTATGTATGTATGTATGTATGTATGTATGTTAACCATGTGAATAGGGACTTTACCACATATACGAAGAGCGAAGACACAAGCCAGTCTGTATTCGAGCAATAGGATAAAAACGGAGTTCAGTGTCAATACAAGCAAATTAAAGGGGCACATATGCCCCTACCTGATAGCGCGTAGACATGCACAATCATCCGGACGGTCATAGTCTGATTAGGGTTTACGATCTTCATTTCATCATTGTACTTGCTCAACAATGTCCAAATATTATCAATAGTGACTGACATGATCATGTCACGACCAGGTTGTACATGCGCATACCAAGATCAGACTACGCATGTGCAATCTGAACTGGACTTGCCTGTTTCGCATTTGCAAAACGGAAGGGTCTACTTATAGCTTTTTGTGTTTGCTGGGTGTTGTAATTCAGTGCCAAAACAAAACGAATTTATCCTTTAAAAATCCGAAGCATTGCGAAAACACGCCTATTCAAATAAACTGAGAATTTTATCAACAAAAAACGAAAATTTTCAAATAAAAAAAAAAAATCTGATATTTTTCATATTTCTGCTCGACGAGGCGGTTCTAACGAGTAACCACAAGCTATGTTTTTGAGCAGTAATAAAAATAATGTATACCCCTGTAAACCTCAGTTTTAGTATATAAAAGTGGGATTTAGGGGGTCAAAATTATATAGGTATGATTTTGTGATTAAAACGAACACTTTTCTTTACAAATCCGAAGAAATATGTAATGCGTAATGAAATAAAAGAGCTTGAATGTGCAGGCTAATCCGGGCCCAGTTGTTCAAAGCGTCGTTAGCTTAACGAGCTCGTTAGTGGTCAAAATGTTAACTGTTCTAATAAGTACAATATGTAAATCACAAGTATTTTTGCTGAAAAAATGTGAGTAGCTTTTGCAAGTGCAAAAGCTACTCACATTTTTTTCAGCAAAAATATTAGCATATATGCCATATTTAATGATCAAAGTTTTAACGATACGTTAACTAACGACATCGTTAGTTTCGAACAACTGGGCCCTGGGCTTTTTTTTATACATAAGGGCCTTTTTAATGCGTCGAGACAAGCATGCTGGAGCCCAGGCAATAGCACATGGTTTACATTACAGAGCCAGATACTACTCCAGATTTCAAGTTATGAAGGTAAAACATGCAGAATACATTGGGAGCACGTGATTATCTGTATGAAATACGAGCTATCTTTATGCTACTGCATGTCATTGTTATCATACTCCAAGTCTCATATAATGATGATGTATTAGACTGGATTCTAGACATTAACCATCATCACTCTCTAGGCAAATTCAGCAGACGACAAATTGATGAGATTTTTATTCTTTTTTTTTTCGGAAAATAGTCTTTGTCATTCCATGCAAATTGTTGCATCAAAAGTCAAAGCCTATTTTCTGAGAAAAAGGAGAATGATTCAAAATGTCGTCTGCTATTATTTACCCAGCATGCTAAGCGTTAACTGATAACCGCTGTCTGATTGTATATTTCTCAGCACCATCTCAAATTTTGATTCACCGACGTTGAAGCTGCACTGCCTGTTATATACGTCCGTTCTACGTTACCGTTGGTTGGTTCCCTTCATGACGTTATTGTTGACGTCACTGGGATTAATATATGTAATGGACATTGGTGGCGTTTAGTATTATTGTGGGCTGCAACTATTCGATAGTTTTGGCCTTTGCCAAAAATGAAGTGGTATTATTTATAATAATAAGAAACGAAAATGTCAACAGAATTTAGCTGGCTGTTTACATAGTATACCACAGTCATACTCTTGACTGAATAAAATTTTGAATGCGAAAAATCCTGCAAATGACTACCTAATCACATTTTTCTACATGAGCTTATTTGTTTATTTATTTAGTTAGATTGTTTATTTATGTATTTTTTTGTATTTATTTATTCAGTTAGTCAGTCAGTCAGTCAGTTTATTCGTTCGTTCTGTCGTTCATTGGTATGTTAATATTGCAAACTACTTGGAGGAGAGTATAAAGTGTTATGAAATAACGATACGGTTTGCGAAGTAGTCAAGTTTACCATTAATAAAAGGGTAATAATAGTCGCGTATTCTGGTAGTGCACTGGAATTGTTCAAGTATGGAAATGAAGTAATGAGTCCAAATATATTAGACTGCTCCACATGACCTCGTAGAGAATGATAAATTTGTCGAACTGTGGAGCAGACTACGAATATGTAAGATTTTAGGGTAAAACGCGGTATGCCGAACAAGGTCCTGAACTGGCCTGGGTCTAAAATGACCTGGGTCTTTATTGTTTGTCAGTATTCATCCTAAATATTCGGACATTTTTAACCTTTACTAAACTTCTCATAAAATTTGAATAAGTCTAGTGGACACCTGGTGACGTATCTAATATCTAAATTCATGTATATGGTGGTGGAATGACAAACAATGTAGACCCTGATCAGGCGGGTTCTTCACTGTTTGCTCAGTCATGTCTGTCTAACTAATCACGGTGCAGTATAGACATATTTTATTGTCATAGTAATGTACAGGTACATTATATGTAGGAAAGAGAACACGTTCTAATCAAAGCACTGACAGCACTGTTGGGTCGATTGTCCCTGAGTGTAGACTGGGAAAATGGTCCTGAACGGGGACTAAGACTGTTTCATTTAACCCTTAACTTCCTATAATTGAAGCAAACAGTACAGATATCGATCAGACGCCGTGTTTTGCGACGTTTGATCTGGGTATGGGCTGTTTTCCAATGGCCCAGTCCAGGTTTTACAGATAACCCTCTTTACACGCAAAAAGTAAACATTTACTTGCATTTCGTACTTGTAACGCGCGGTTTGATTTCATTGGCCAATGATAATCACGTGGACAACAACCTTAAGGAAATGTTGGTGCATGTATACTTTGGCTCGATTGTAAACAATCGCGCCAACACCATTGAGGGAACACAATACACTTGCTACTGAGGTTAGGCTTTCAACCATTTTTACAATGGAGACAACTTTTACATGTATGCCTTCTAGTTGGCTCTCCTGCACATCGACGTCATTTTGAAAAGGGGTATGCTCTAAAAGGAAAGATTTTGCTCCTCAATGGACACGATGGGGCCAATTCTTACCTTTTAGGGTAGACACTTCGAAAACACGCCTGTTCAAATATATTGAAAATTTCATCACCCAAAACAGAAAGTTTTCAGATTAAAGTTCTGATATTTTTCATATTTCTGCTCAAAACATAGATTGTGGATACTCGTTAGAACCGCCTCGCCGAGGCGGTTCAAACGAGTACCCACAATCTATATTTTTGAGCAGAAATCAGAAAAATAATGTATACCCCTTGTTTTACTATATAAAAGTGGGGTTTAAGGGGATCAAAATTGTCTTCTTTGAAAGTGTATCCTTTCCGTTTGATTATTGACCATTTCCACGGTAAATACGGTTTGAGTGCTATTTAGGTTGAACGTCACCGCCTTGGGCGACGTCAGTCTCATCACATTTATAAGTGACGTTTACACCTGACACTATGACGTCCAATATGACTGCTTCTGAAAGATCACTCAAATACCGACATCATACCAACAACACATTGGCACTGCATCTCGTAACAATAAAAACATAAAATAGTTTTCATATTTGTCTGGTTTATCTCTTTGAATACCCATTATGAAAACATGCCTATTCAAATATACTGAAAATTTTACCACCAAAAAATGAAAAAAAAAAATCAGATAAAAAAATTCTAATATTCCTCATATTTCTGCTCAAAACATAGATTGTGTGTACACGCTAGAACCGCCCCGGCGAGGCGGTTCTAATGCGTACCCACAATCTATGTTCTGAGCAGAAGCAAGAACTCTCTCATCACACAGTCTGTGTCATAAGCTCCTTGGAAGAAGTAAAAAAAAAAAAAAAAATAATAATAATAATGTAGACCCCTGTAAACACCAGTTTTACTATATAAAACTAGGATTTAAGGGGGTCAAAATTATACAGGCATGTTTTTTGTGATGCACTTATTCAATACCGCCATTTTGCAAAGAGACAACTTTAGCAGACGGGCGACGAATACCTGATCAGATTATGCGAATGCACGGTCTAATCTACGTCTTCTCCGTATCTGCCCTGAAGACACGTGTTTGCGTGATGTGCACGTGGTTTATTACCATACACAGAAACAACAATCATTTTCTGCGCAAAATGCTAAAACAAGACCTTGAAACGTCCGGTAGCTGACTAAATGAGAATGCTGAGGTCACAAAATGTCACATTCCTTTAGCCACGCCCCCCTCATTTTCAAGCGATGCATTGACATAAAAAATGCATAAAGCACTAAACATGGTTAATTAAGGTGTCTTAATTGCTGCCCGAACGCAGGAAAACCACATCATATCACATTCGATTTGATAAAATTAAAACCAGTCTACGCGCATGCGCAGTCTGACCAGGATCTTTTCGATTAATAATATACCAAACTAAGGATTCAGGCATTGTGTAGGCAAACGGCGAAGATCAAGACCAGCCTGCGCACATACACACGCTGGTTTGGGTCATGGTTGTTCGCTTGTGCTATAATGTTGTTTTTACGTGTTCGATGTCATTAATCAACTGTCACCTGCCATTCCCTATCATATGATCAGAGAGAAGACCCATACGGAGTTAACGACGGGTATCTATGTCATATTACATTAATAAAAAAGAAAATTTACACCTTCTAGTTCATGTTTCTTTTAGCAATCAAGAGTGCATAGAGTGAATCGTTTACTTTTCTTAAATTACCTTTATAATAATCCACGCAAAGCTGCGTTAATTTGATTTACAACACAACCCCATTAAAATATATTTAATTCTGTAAACGTTCCAGCGCTTTGAAATATTAATATAAAGTCAGTTC
This sequence comes from Anodontia alba, assembly GCA_964016985.1. Classification (NCBI taxonomy): domain Eukaryota; kingdom Metazoa; phylum Mollusca; class Bivalvia; order Lucinida; family Lucinidae; genus Anodontia; species Anodontia alba. Next base: position 50,700,462 of record OZ024828.1, on the reverse strand, counting down.
GTATTTCATTTTACATGTAACCTTTCTTTTTACAGGAAATACGTCTGCGCATTTAAGTGACTTTAATTGCTCGACAGATAGGGCTGGTGTCTGAGGGCAAACAAAAACTGCTTCAAAATTACATAACACAAATGCCCCATACTACATGAAGTGGCCTCAAGTAAGGGACCTCTATCAGGTTTCGTATCTACATTGCGTGCGTAGAACACATAACCATTATGAGGACAAATTTGATGTACTGCACACACAGAAAATAATGATTGTCATTCGATTTATGAGACGATTCGAACGAAACTGAGGCTATTTATTCACACAGAGAGAGAAAAAAAACATAAGACGGGTAAAAGAACAAAGGTCATTATGGCAGGCCCAGCTTACAAAATAAGTGGGTTATTGCAGTATAGGAGAAAATTTGCATGGAATCTTAATGCCTATTTTCTGGGAAAATTTGAATTTGCCTACAGAGTGGTATTAAACACACCCGTTCGGGATGAAAAATATCCCGACGTTAATGTATTTAGTTGACCATGTATGCAAGCGATGTAAAAAAAGTTATCAAATAAAAGCAAATTTTGCAGAAAACATATACCAAGGAGTGTAGTGTGTGTATGGAACCAGATCCATCATTCATATGTAAATATTTGTACAAGTATCGCGGTCTAAAGTTAAATGTCAAATTTATGGATTAAGCTAATGGAAAATACTTGAGATTGTTTGGATTTGCTATGATCTTAAGTCTTAAATAGCTGAAAATTTTACCTTGTATATTTGTTTAAAATATGACATTGTCCTGTGTTATGTAAAGATAATAGAACATTGTGACTTAGTTGTTTGAAAAAGGTATAACGTCATAGTCGCAGATAAGAAGGGGTATCTGGAAATATTTTTTTCTTATTTCTCCGCGAAAACATGTATTGTGGGTACTCATTTGAAGCGCGTCGCAGAGGCGCTTCTAATGAGTACCCACAACATATGTTTTCGTGGAGAAGTAAGAAAAATATTAATATTTTTAGTTAAAAAAAAATGACCCTATCTGGAGCTATAATACTGGGGCGAACGTCGTCATTATTATTGGATGCCTTTCTTTTCTTCATTCCTCGCTTCTTCATCTGTGCAAATAAGTGAATGACCCCATTCGAACAACTTTCCAACACTTTAACGTTGATTCGCTGTAATACCGTATCTGCTCTAAGCATTCAGACAGACAGTTTGTTTGTATTGAGGTTTTACGGCCCAGTCAACCCAATTGGGTCATGTCGAGCGCGGTCAGTTTACCTAACCACACGTTTACTGGGCAGGCTAAGTCCTCTAAGCGGTTAACCAGTATTGTGCAGATTCTTTCGCCAGAAACTGACAACTGCCCTTCTTGAATCAGCGGAAGGGAGAGAATGACCGTAGAAAATATTTCATGATCAATCCCCACGAAAGAATGTTGCCGACCTCGGCGGGGGGTGAACCCGCGACCTCCTGGTCTCCAGTCGGACGGTGCATCCAACTGAGCCACCGATGCCGGCACAGACAGACAGTACAGACACTAATCAGCGTCTAAACTGTTTGCAACTCATCCAACAAAAGGTAGTACATGTAAAATAGCCTTGTTAAATTTTTGGACAGGTACGGTAGGGTAAACACTTTACCTTGTAAACTGGTCTTTATTATTATTATTGTTGATGTTGTTGTTGCTGCTGGTGGTAGTATATGTATTAAAGTGGTGCTGTATTATAATATTATTGTCATGCTACTATTACGGTCACCACCACTACCAGCACCACCAGCACCATCACCACCTCTACTACTACTACTAGTAGTAGTAGCAACTAGTAGTAGTAGCAGCAGTAGTAGTAGTACTGTCCAAGCTAGCATTCTTTATAAATCTATAGCAGGCCGTTATCGGCCCGTCAGCTACACTGACGGGCCGATAACGGCCCGCTATAGATTTATAAAGAATGCTTACTGGTGTAGTAGTAGTGGTAGTAGTAGTAGTAGTAGTAGTAGTAGTAGTAATAGAAGACTATGCAGACCACATGTATATAACAGAATGGCCATTTTCGCAGACTGTACACCATACAACATATGAAATCTATATGTAAGGGGAAGTTTAAGGGGAACTGATGCACTTTCAGGATAGACAACAGTCAAATAGTTGTGCCTCCCTTCTGAAAAAGGTCTATGCGACAAAGTAAATTCTTTCCTTTTAGAGTAGACCCTTTCTCATAAAGAGTTTAGTGGGGAGGAAGGCAAACAGTCACAAAAGTTATCTCCCTTATCAAAAATGGCAGAAAAAAAGTATCCAGCTCCCTTAAAATGTACTAAGTGTTAATTAGACATGGTAGTTTGAATATCTATGTTGAAGTGTTGATATATAATAATTCGACTGTAGCGTTTTATGACGCTTATAATTTTTGACAAATATAATTCATCATGTACATATCATTTGTGATACATTTGTTCACATGCTTGATAACACTGATATTGTCTATTGCGGTACGAATGGAATGTTTGAAATTTGATATTTCTCATATTTTCTCATTGTTTGTTTGTTTATACATGTATACTATACCAATAAGGACCAGGGCTGTGGTAAAAGTTAAAAGCACTCTCAGTCCTCGGTCTCTGAACCCCCAGTAGTAACTAGCTATATATGGCATAATAGAAGCGAACCTTTGGAAAGGCCCCCTTTTCCGATTTGGAAGTGAGGGCAGGATTTTGAGGTAACGCGATTTTCATCACAATGTGATGAAAATCGCGTTAACTCAAAATCCTTCCCGAGATGAACATTATAACATACAAGACCCAGACGTCAGAATACGTACATGTATGCGCAAAGCAAAATTTCAGATCAGTCTGCGCATTCGGACTGTCTGATCAGATTCTTCACTGGGCGCATTATTGATAGCCAAGGACGCAAAAAAATTCTTCACGCGGACAACGAGGACTAATCAGACTGCGCGGTAGAGTAGGTTGATTTGTGCCTTCTTTGGGCGCACGTTTGTAGGCATGTTTCTTACGTTACGGGTCGTAAGAGCCGCGCTGTGTGATAAGATGCCCTCGGGGCATATATGCAGATAAGGCAGTTTCATCTCAACCTGCACTCCAGCTCAGTCTGATCAAGGCTTATCTGTACGCTTACATAAAATGCGTATCTAAGAATATAATCAGTACGCCAAAGCCTCTGTTCAGATTGCGCGACGTCGTTGAATGCTCCGGATCTTTGCTGATCGCCTATGTGCAAAGATACCTTTTCTCATGGAGGGGGGGGGGGGGGGGGGAGCGTGGGGACAGGAGGGGTAGTTAATAGGTCAGGAGAGGAGCTCATTAGTCGGGTAACTTGACATTTTGGAGGAAACGGGAAAACCAGAAGACCATCCCAGTGGACAGGCAACGTTGAGACAACGTCGCATCAACGCTGATGCAACGTCATGACATTGCATCGACTTTGATGCGACCTTGTATAAACAACATCATGTGCCCGCTGGGACAGAACGTTTGGAATCAACTTTCTAATATATGATCGACACAGAGGCTGTGTCTACATAGGCGTAGCGCACATAACGCAAATTACGCATGTGCGTAGCATGCGTAAGAAATATATATATAATAAAATGACGTTAACATAAAATATTTAGCTTTTTCACCATAGGGGCTGATCTTAAAGAAAAGAATTTGTTCCTATGGGAGCAAATTCTTTCCTTTAAGAGCAGCCCATATTTTGAAAGTGTTTCTAGGCATATTTTTTAAGGTTTTTCCTTGATGTGCGTAAAAACAAGTTCGGTCTGGCTACGCTATTGGTCTAGTGGCCACTGATTCCCGCCAGTTTTCGATTCAGATATCAGTTAGTGATTATTGTTGGCGGAAACAGTGTTGGAATGTTCTTATCAAGAGAAATAAAACATTTAAAATATAAATCTTGTTTGTTGATGATTTTTGTGTCGCTATGAACAGTGGAGTACTTGAACTCGCTCAGACAAATTTAAGGAGATTGTTGAGATTTGAACTTTGGAGAGAACATGATTCAGGAATATAGACTGGGGACTAGCACATACACAGACACACACACGCACGGGGATGCACACACACACACTCGCACGCATGACACACCCACGCACGCAAACTGGCGCGCACGACATACATGCACGCGCACACACATGCACACATACATACACGTTCTAATGAGTACCCGCAATCTATGTTTTTAGCAAAATAAGAAAAATAATGTATACCCCTGTAAGCACCAGTTTTACTATATAAAAGTGGGGTTTAAGGGGGTCAAAATTATATAGGCGTGTTTTCGTGATGTATTCTCAAAATTCTAATGAGTACCTACAACATACATCACGAAAACACGCCTATATAATTGGATTAGAACGTCTTTAGAAGATGAGGCCAGGTCTGGACGCCCACTGGATGCCACCGGCGAAGAAATGTGTAAGAAAGTTCGGGATCTGGTATACCGTGATAGGCGAATTCAGGTGGAAGAAATAGCGCAGGCATTAGGCATTTCACATGGTAGCGTTTCAACAATCTTACATGATCGTTTAGGTATGCGCGAGCTAACAGCCCTTTGGGTCCCCAAAATCCCTTTGCGATGAGCAAATGGCAACCAGAGCATCAGTATGCAGCGCCTTGTTGAAGCGTTTTAGGTCAAAAGATGATTTTCTTTTGCGTCTGGTGACTATAGATGAGACTTGGGTTCATTATCATGAGCCAGAGAATAAAGCTCAGAGTCGTCAGTGGGTAGGGCCTGGGTCGCCGAGGCCAAAGAAGTTCAAGACGCAACCATCTGCTGGCAAGGTGATGGCCACAGTATTTTGGGACGCAAAAGGCCTTATTATGATGGACTTTTTACCCAAGAGAAGTACAATAACTGGAGTGTACATGCACTATGCAAACTTGTTAGACCAACTGAGAACCGCCATCCGTGAAAAAACGCCGAGGTAAACTCTCTAAAGGTGTTTTGCTGCAACAAGACAACGCGAGAGTCCACACTTGCAAAGTTGCAATGGACGCTGTAGAGCGAAACGGGTATGAATTAATACCACATCCTGCCTGTTCGCCTGACCTAGCTCCTAGCGACAACTTCCTATTCCCAAACTTGAAAACGGATATCCGTGGACTTCATTTCCGGTCTGATGAAGAAGTCATGACGGCAGTTGAGGAGTGGGTTAATGGAAAGGACCCTGACTTTTTCAGTTCTGGGCTGATGGCACTTGAACACCGTTGGTCTAAGTGCATCACACTAGAGTGCAATTACATCGAAAAAGAAGAGGTGTATCTCAACCGGAAATAAGTTAGGCTGGTTACTTATTGACTCACCCTCGTAGCAGTCGAAAACGTTGTTTGCTCCGCGTTTGTCGATTTTATCTTTCGTTCAGGATTGCCACCTATCCGGTGTGAACGTGGTATAATAAAAAAAAATATCAGACACCTTTTCTATTGGAAATGGACTGGTCCAAAGACTTGAGGCAGAAGAGGCCACCCGGCATAAATGGGGTTTAACTCATTTGAAATATATTAAGGAACTTTTACGTATATTAACTGGCGGAGCCTAACTTAAAGCGAACAAATTAGAGAGGTTCTGTAGTTGAAAGGTTAAACTTTAACCTGCTGACTCAAGTGGCGTATAAGACTTCTTATATGCCACTTGGCTGACTATAAAATAGAAAAGACAACACTTTTAAATATTTTCCTATTTTTCAGAGAAAATTAAAAGTGATATCGGAGACATTTTTTAATGAAATTCTGTAAAAGAAAATATCACTTTTGCCTGGTGATTTAACTTGAAGAGTGCTGAAGCTTTGAGTGAAAACACAATGTTTCGTTGCCAAAACACGGGCCTCTGCGTCAGTAGAATGTTAAAACAGGTTCTTCTAGCATTAAGCTCGTCAGAAATCCTGAACTGACGATCCTCGTATTATATTTGCTGAACCTTGAATGACTTTGATAGCCATTAGGACCATTAATATATGCAAGTACGACAGTTTTACTCTACCATATATAAATCAGTCTGGAGTGAACAAATTAAATTGCTACATTCCAGCTGACAAACATTGCTGAAACAACCAACGTCGAGACACAAACGTCTATTGATTCAACGTCACGCGAATTTAACGAAATATAAGCTGTTCAATAACAATGTATATGTCAATCTTCGCGAAAAGCGCAGGACTGCCTGACAGAACTGGCATTTTTTTTCATTTTTGTCCTACAAAAACTTTTAGTCTGTCTGACAAATGTCCTGTGAATCTTAACAAAGAAAATAATTCATGTATTCTGACAACAAATATGCCTTCAGTCCTGCAGATACTTATCTGTCCTGCAAAAGATTTCAGGCTGTCTGACAGCTGTCCTGTAGAAAAAAATTCGCGAAGACTGTATATGTGTAAGAAATGTATAAGAATAGATGCAATTTGTTGTTTTTTTCTCTCTCCATATTCGCCAAAGGAGGCAACTTCAGCGACTTCCAGTTTCCTTTACTGCACTCCTTATCCCTATAATCGAAAAAAAAAAAAACAAAAAAAAAAAAAAAAAAAAAAAAAAAAATAAACAAAAAAACTTCTGCTCTATAAGTGAAGAATTTGCTCCCTTTACGAAAGGGGACAAAAACTATTTTGTCGGAGTTGTTTCCCTTGAAAGTGTATCAATTCCCCATAAGATAGTGCCAACGCATGCGCAACATTAAAACAATGACGTACAAATGTATCAAAGTCGCTAGAACGTTTCTTTAACTCTGGATACTTTTTGGTCTTCTTTAACAAGTGTTTTTAATAACCCTTAGGAAAACACGCCTATTCAAATATATAGAAAGTTTCACCTCCAAAAACTGAAAATTTTCTGATGAAAAAACTCTGATTTTTTTCATATTTCTGCTCAAAACACAGATTGTGGGTACTGGTTAGAACCGCCTCGGTGAGGCGGTTCTAACCAGTACCCACAATCTATGTTTATGAGCAGAAATAAGAAAATTAATGTATACCCCTGTAAACCAAATTTAACTGTATAAAAAATGGGATTAGAGGGAGTCAAAACTTTTTAGGCGTGTTTTCGTGATGACTGACGTTTCAATAGCAAATGCAGTATTACCCTATATATTGTGACAGACAGGTCCGAGGAAACCCTTTAGACGCTGACCGGACGCCACTCAGGGTCTCAGAGCTCAGGGTATTCTCTGTTTGCTACTCAACCAGCTGCTTTCAGACACTTCAGTTAATAAATGCACTGGTTTAAATTTTAGGACAAATAAGATGCATCCCAGCGGGCACATAACGTTGAAACAACGTCGATTCAACGTTGATTCAACACCTGTTGAATCAACGTTGAATCGACGTTGTTTCAACGTTGTGTTCCCGCTGGGATGTAATGAGTTATGGTGACCCAATATTTAAGATGAAAAAAAAAACATATCTCAGTTTCTGGTTGCGTGCTTCTACATTTGATTTATAACTTAAGTGACTTCTGCTAAGTCGCCATCCGGATGACAGTGATATCGCCCAGATTTTTATAGGTAAAACTAATTTATCCCTTGCGGTTTAAGATATACAGAGAGATATTAATGCATTAAAAGCAAAGAAAATCGGTCAGTTTAGGGTCATTAAGCATAATCAACCTGCGTTACAAAGTCATTTATACCAAAACAATTTGGCAGACACGGGAATGAAAAGCGATGGGATGTTGTCACTAATGGGACTTACACGAATATTGGCATTGTAATAGGCGTAGCGCTCATTTAATATACACATTACGCAGGCGAGAAAAAAAGAAAATATTTGCTGTCAAAAATATATAATTTTCATCATTTATCAAAGGGAATTTTCCCCAGAGGGGACCAATTATTTCCTTTAAAGGTTGCCCCCACTTTGGAGGATATACATGAGATAATTTTTTTAGATTTTTCATGGTGTGCATAAAAATAATTGCGTTCTGCAGTTGCTGCACATGAGACAAATCTGCATTATTGACACGAAAGGGCTTGTTTTCTTGCCGCTGGGACAATTTTGTTGCGTTTTGTTGCGTTTGTAAGAAATATCTTTCAGTGCGATGCGCGAAATCAAATCGCCAATGGTCTTGAAAAATCATCATCTCATAAATGGTAGGTATCGCTGAACACATTACGAAAACACGCCTATTCAAATATATTGAAAATTTCATCACCAAAAACTGAAAGTTTTCAGATAAAAATTCTGATATGTTCCTATTTCTGCTCAAAACATAGATTGTGGGTACTCGTTAGAACCGCCTCGGCGAGGCGGTTCTAACGAGTGCCCACAATCTATGTTTTTTAGCAAAATAAGACAAATAATGTATACCCCTGTAAACCCCAATTTTACTATATAAAAGTGGGGTTTAAGGGAGTCAAAATTATATAGGAGTGTTTTCGTGATGATAAATTATACGTGAAATGGTAATAATTTACTTCATATGCTCAGCGCAGAAATGATCAATACAAGTTTGCATGCAGTCTAGTGATGATCTTTGTTATTTGCCAGCTATATTCAGCAATTTACAGTCGAACCTCAATAGCTCGAACACCGATGGCTCGTTTACCATGGCTGATTTGAACTTGTTTTTGAGTCCGTACAAAAATTCTTCCGATAGCTCCAGAAAACAAATATTTAAGGAAAACAATGTCTCGTTTATCATGTAATTGTATGTTGTGTGTACTCATCAGAATCGCCTCGTCGAGGCGATTCTAATGAGTACACTTGATATACCATTATTGTATAGAAGATCGAAATGACTTGTCTAAATTATAGTCATTTGTTTCCTGACTTGGCACCAGAATTAACCCTCAGTGGCTCAAACTACCCATGTCTCGAACAATTTACAATAGTCCCAAAGATGTTCGAGCCATTGAAGTTCGATGGTACTTAGACTACGAACGTGGACAAACAACAACCCCTCAAACACATAACGTCGTTACTACGTCGCCACGACTTTGAGACATTTCATGTGTTTGGGAAATCCTGGCCAAACTACGTGTCATTTGTACATACAAATTTGTCCAGATCTTAATGAACATATTGCTTTCCCGCAGTGGACCACTCCATAGTTTTATTGTTTTATTGATTATGAAAATGGAATAATTACACCTTACCTTCGGTAATTTGGATATTGGTATTTCTGATGAATTGAAAATACCCAAATAAAAAGTTTACTTTTTTTAGTTTATTATTATTGTCATGAAAATCTGAACGCTTATCGATGTACTGGCTGAACTGTGTCTTCGCTATGCGCATATCTCACAAGGTCGTGCTCTGTTTGGATATGTTAATTTATTAATGGTATTCCCCATAATATATTACATGTACATTGTAGCACAACACATGGGATATTCTGATTTCTCCACAAAGACGTATATTGTGACAACTCATTACACATTACGAAAACACACCTATCCAAATATATTGAAAATTTCACCTCCAAAAACTGAAAATTTTCAGACAAAAAACTCTTATATTTTTTCATATGTCTGCTCAAAACATAGATTGTGGGTACTCGTTAGAACCGCCTCGACGAGGCGGTTCTAACGAGTACCCATAATCTATGTTTTTGAGCAGAAATAAGAAAAATAATGTATACCCCTGTAAACCCCGGTTTTACTACATAAAAGTGGGGTTTAAGGGGGTCAAAATTATATAGGTATGTTTTTATGATGATATCATGTAACAATCATATCCTGTGCAAGGCTATTCCTTTGAGTAGCCATAACATATGTTTTGTGGAGAAATCTATAAAACATTTATCTTGATAACCCTCGTCTCTAAAGAAATACATTGGAAAGCTGGTTTAAAATCAGCAACATTTTAGAAATTCACCCTAAAATGTAGACCGCTGGATAACCTTGTTTTCACTATCTTTTACGGGAGAACAAGAAGGTACACATTACATAGGCTCATTCACGTAATGGTGGGGGTTGTGCTCTTAGCTGGCCCAATTAACGCTTTCATTCAGCAATATTGGTAGACTGGCACCAGTGACTATAAATATTTTTTCTTATAATTCTGTTTGATAATCCACAAAAATAAAACCAAAATATCATGACTATAAAGGCTGGTCACTAGACCAGCCTTTATAGTCATGATATCATTTTAGTTTTATTTTAGTGGATTATCAAACATGCTTATATATAATAAATAAATAAAAATTTCGTCACTGGAGACTGGAACCAGTCTGGTTTAAGTCTTTGCTCTGAATGCAAATGGAACCAGATTCTGTGATCAATGCTCTGCGGCATATTTACATATGTACATTTGAAGCTTAGTGTCTGAATTAGAAACAGGGTCTAGTTTAGTGAATTAGGATCAGGATCTAGTACAAATGACTGTACAGTTGTTCTGTAATGATGAATAATTACTTAAGTCTTGTTTTCATTTCTTTTCAGATGTTTGTGGAGGTTTTGTAGACTGGCTCCAGTTTCCAGCGACTAAATATTTATTCTTATAATCCTGTTTGATAATCCACTAGAATAAAACCAATATAATATCATGACTATAAAGGCTGATCACTAGTGACCACCTTTATAGTGATGATATTATTTTGGTTTTATTTTAGTGGATTATCAAGCAGGATTATTAGAATAAATATTTAGTTGCTGGAGACTGGAGCCAGTCAAGAAGTTTTGCTGTAATTACATGTACACTAACGGACAAATTGTTCCTGAAATAACCGCTATTCTAAGTGAACATGAACCGGGCCATGAGAAAAAGGGTCACCGGGGCATTTGCTAACACTTAAGGCCAAAATCAAACTTAGTATTTGCATAGAATCATGTCTTTGCTGTTCATAAATAATACAATAACATCCAGTGATTCCACATTTTCTGTTCATCGATATTTATATAGCAATCATTGTTTACAAATTTTCTGTTCATCGAGAATATTAGGGGTTCGAGGGGTCCAGTCGAAACCCCTTTGACTCAAAATTTCATTTCCACTGGAAAAAAGTGGATAGATTTGCTAAATGTTTGGTTACCGTATTTACCCTAAATATTCGCATATCTTACTTTTTACCTCAACAAAGGAAAGTTTTCAGATGAAAAGAAAAAAATTCTGATATTTTTCATATTTCTGCTCAAAACATAGATTGTGGGTACTCGTTAGAACCGCCTCGGCGAGGCGGTTCTAACGAGTACCCACAATCTGTGCTTTTAGCAAAATAAGTAAAAAATGTATATCCCCGTAAACCCCAGTTTTACTGTATAAAAGTTGGGTTTAAGGGGGTCAAAATTATATTGAAGTATTTTCGTGATGACTACAAATGTACCTGCGAGTGTGTCTAAAAGTATTGATTTTATGGCAGAAAGTGTAGACAGTGGTTAGATACAGCGTTCTGTGGCGTCTGATCTGGTTCTGCAATGTTAACTCAGGTCTGTCTATCCGAATGCTTAGGCTAAGAACGGTCAAATGGAACGCTCATCAGATATTTTGTCCCCTCCCATTCCCATTCCCACCCCTCCCCCCTCCCCGCCTCCCCCCCCCCTCCCCTCACACACACACACATACAAACTCTATTAAATTATCCTGTATCCGACCATGCTTTTTTATCATCAAATGTGATTTTAAAAGGAGACGAAGAGGGAAAAGGAGAGGAATCACAGTAGACGGAAATTGTTGCAAGCAAAACATGTCAGAGCACTATCTTTCCTTTTAAAGTAGGGTATTGGTGTGAAAGCGAACAGAAAGCCACGAAACTTGACTCTCTAACAAACAATAGAGGAAAAATGACAAGTGCATACAACCCTCTTAAAAATAAACGAGATCATATCAATGTAGAGCTCGATACGCTGAAAATCGTTCACTGTGTAGTTATCATTAGTCGCCATCTCCCAATCGGTACAGGTAGCGTATTGCCTTGTTATCCCGTCGCGCGACGATTAGCGAAGCAGAAGTTATCCTGAGCAGAAAATAATACTGAATGGATCACTGGCATCGTTTACTACTCTAAATAAACAAGTGAAGCGGCTAACATTGTGGAATTATGTATTTTACGCGTGACACGGAAAAATAAAAGGAGAAGCAGCGATGGTGTTGAGGGATTTACATGTATCAGAATGTGAGAAATGTTCGAATGTTTACTGTGTGAAACGGACGTTAGTACGATGCAGCCATTTGATATTTATTTTGTTTCTGGGTAAGTTTAAATTGATTTTTTTTTCTGGCAAAAACACAGAAAAAGTAAATTAATATAAATATGACGCACAACTTGAGAAAGGGACCTTATGCGAACAAATAATTTTCATTGTTCCCCTTTTAAAATGGCACATCTATCACGAAAACACGCCTATTCAATATATATTAAAAATTTCACCTGCAAAAAACTGAATATTTTCAGATAAAAAACTCTGATATTTTTCATATTTCTGCTCATAACATAAATTGTGGGTACTCGTTAGAACCGCCTCCACGAGGCGGTTCTAACGAGTACCACAATCTATGTTTTTGAGCAGAAATAAGAAAAATAATGTATACCTCGACAATGTATTGTACTATATAAAAGTGGGGTTTAAGTTTTACTATACAAAAGTGGGGTTTAAGGAGGTCAAAATTAGATAGGCATGTTTTCGTGATGTCATTCAAGCCTAAACCTCCTTAAAATTATGCCTGCAATGGTATTAATATTTAGTTTGCCCTAAATAATCGGACGCTTTAACTCCTTACTATAATTTGCCCTAATATTTGAACTGAGTCGCAAACAGTGTAGACCCCGGTCTGCGGCGTCTGATCTGGGTCTACACTGTTTGCTCAGGTCTGTCTGTCCGAATATTTAGAGTAAATATTGTATTACCGTTCATACTATTATATACACGTATGTATACATCCTACATGATAGAATGACAAATAACAACATTATATAATTATTATTTTACGCTTAGTACGATGGGTAAAACTATCATGAGACGACATTTTGAAATAGTTTTCTTATTTTTCCCAGAAAATAAGATTTGACATTTCATGCAACTTTTTTCCTTGGGAGATAATTTGCGTGAAAAGTCAGATCCTGTTTTCTGGGAAATATAAGAAAAATATGACTAGCTGAATTAGCCCATAGAGTGACAATGGTTAAATGGTTACTTCTATTGTACAAAAAGTCAATTCATAATTTACAAAATATGCATTGTGAGATGGCAATGGCTCTGCACAATAGTTTACTGTTTATATTAATCCATGTATACATGTACATTTGAAACTGTCATATAGGAAGTTAGCATGTACCCCCACCCCACCAAACTTACCCTTGAAGCAGCTAGAACCATGGTCAGCCTTTGAATATGCGAATGCCAGAGGACTTGTTAAGGAGGAATATTTGATGATAATTCAGGGATAGTTTTCTACAGTTCACCATAAAAACATATGTTGTGGTTATTCGCTGAGACGCTTATAATGAGTAACCACAACATATGTTTTTTTATAGAGAAATAAAAAAAAGATATCCCAGAATTATCACCAAATACTTCCCCTTAACAAGTCGACTGGAATGCTGACTTCATGGCCCGGTGTAAACTGACTTCATTTTCCAGTGACTAAATATTTTTTTTCTTATAATCTGTTTAAAAATCCACTAAAATAAAACAAAAGTAATTTCATGACTGTAAAGGCTGGTCACCAGTGACCAGCCTTTATAGTCATGATATTTTTTGTTTTTATTTTAGAGGATTATCAAACAGGATTATGAGAAAAAATAGTCGCTGGAGACTGGAGCCAGTCTAAGCCCGGTGATGTCGTCCCTTGGACTGGACTTGTTCTAAAAACGCTGAGAAAGAAGCTTTATGTGAATAGCGATTGAAAATTGTTTCTTTTTTTTTTCAAAGTGATATGTATTTGTAAAACCCATTGATTTTGCGATAAAACTTTTATTGTGGATGCACACTGGAGTAAAACTCATATCCCCTTGATTTTATGATAAAATAGGACTATTCATGGTTAAAAGTGAAATGAGTCTAAAATGAACCTGTTTGTTTATACCAGTTCAGACCAGGTCATTTCCTTAAATGCAGGGACCAAATAAAATTTGCAAAATGTCCAAAAGTTTTGCATATAAGGGAAATATTTATTCCTTGCTATAATTATGAACAAGAATGCCCTATAAACTGCATCTTCTACAGCCTTCCATCCGACCCTCTTTTCAGCAAAAAAAGCATTGATATTTTTCTTATATCTCCACAAAAAAAAAACGGCCTCGGTGGCTCAGTTGGATGCGCCGTCCGACTGGAGACCAGGAGGTCGCGGGTTCAACCCCCGCCGAGGTCGGCAACATTCTTTCGTGGAGATTGATCATGAAATATTTTCTACGGTCATTCTCTCCCTTCCGCTGATTCAAGAAGGGCAGTTGTCAGTTTCTGGCGAAAGAATGTGCACAATACTGGTTAACCGCTTAGAGGACTAAGCCTGCCCAGTAAACATAACCCAACCCACAAAAAACATATGTTGCGGATACTCATTAGAAGCGCCTCTGCGAGGCTCTCCTAATGAGTACATGTACTAACCACATATATTTTAATGAAGAAAAGTATTTTATATGATGTTCAGTTACAGTCAGGCAACAACAGTTGATGTTTGCATCCATAAACTGCAGGATCTTTAGAGCGAAATGGATCACCAAGCGGCCACACAACGTTAAAACAACGTCGACTCAACGTTGTGACGGGGTTGCAATGTTGAAACAACGTCGATTCAACGTCATGACGTTGAATCGACGTTGTTTCAACGTTATGTGCCTGCAGGGCAGATTGTGCTGATGTCAGTTCTAGCATAGACATGTTTTCTGTTACTATTATTTGCAGAATAAATAAAACTGATTTCTTTCTGTCCAAATTCTCTATATAGATTTGGCTACTAAGTTAACCGTTTGTTATTGTAGATAATATACATAATATACACATAACGTTAGAATATACCGCATTTACCATAAATATTGGGTGATCTGAACTCTTTATCAAACTTCATCTAAAACTTGAACCATTCCAGTTTACTACATCACGAAAACATACCTATATAATTTTGACCCCCTTAAACCCCACTTTTATATAGTAAAACTGGGGTTTACAGGGGTATACATTATTTGTCTTATTTCCGCACAAAACATAGATTTGTGGGTACTGGTTAGAACCGCCTCGTCGAGGCGGTTCTAACGTGTACCCACAATCTATGTTTTGAGCAGAATTACGAAAAATATCAGAGTTTTTTATCTGAAAAAATTCATTTTTTGGTGGTAAAATTTTCAGTATATTTTAATAGGCGTGTTTTCGAAATGTACCTATTGATGTGTCTAAAACTGCTGAAAAAAATGATCTTAGTATCTATTGGTTATTAATGGTCCATTAACTTGTCCCCAGCGAAAACCCTGATCAGATGCCGCGTTCTGCGCCGTCTTATCTGGTTCTACACTAATAGTTCAGACCTGCCTGTCCCAATATTTCGAGTAAATACGGTATACTTATGGTAGAAGTTATTGTTAATATGACAAGTGATGGTCCTGGGGCAGTTGATGTTATGCCCTCGGTCACTCTTGTTGACAGTAATGCGACCATACCTTATAGATCAGATATAACACTGATCACAAGGCTAGATAAGCTGTCATACAATGTATGTCAAACGGTACTTTTTCTCACGTTGAGGATCAAATATTTTTAATATTCAAATTTTAGAATAATTATAGTAAGAAGTTTAAGTCTGTCCACATATTTGGTTAAATACATATATGTAATGCTGCAGAATCAGCAAAGGCATAAATGCGCAGAAAAGTGTACCTAGTGGGTTGTCTCCGGCCGCATATGCTAAACGCCTACGATATGCGATGCGCAAGATCGAAACTGACTTTTTTGACGTATGCATCCGTGCAATCTGATAAGGACCGACTTTATTTTTGATGCATCTTACTTACTTACCAGTAAGCGGACAACGAAGGCCCAGATCAGACTGCGCGAATGCGCAGTCTGATCTGGGCCTTCGTTGTCCGCATATGCTATAAGAGCCATTTTCTCATGTTGTGTCATATATTTCTCGCGACGCGGTACCCTCATTACTCAGGGGACAAGATAATGGACCATTAATAACCTAAAGATACTATGATCATTTTTCTTATTTGTTAATAGACTGTTAATTCGACCGCGAAACAGAGACCAAAACAATTTGTACGAATAGTGACTTCTTTATACTCTCGCACGGAGGATCAGTGGAGTAGTTCTTGAAAAAAGCGGACGTATCGGGCGATCTGGTAGACTGGCTCCAGTCTCCAGCGACTAAATATTTATCTTAAAAGTCCTGTTTTATACATCCTCTTATATAAAACCAATATAATATCATGATTATAAAGGCTGGTCACTACTGATTTCAGCATCAGAGAGAAAAGTTAAGTTTAATTTGATTCTGCAGGTATAAACAATGCAGTTTATGCAGTCATTGTTTAATTTAACAGACTAATGCCAGTTTATACGCTCTGGATATACGCTGTTCATGCATACGATAAAAGTCTTGAAGGTTCATTTGGAAACAAAGAACACATAAAGAACGACAATCGGAGACCCGATTTTATTTTGTCTCTTCATATGCAACAGAGTAGTTTGCGAGGCTGCACACGCGCCTCTCCCACCCCTACCCCCTTACCAGCGGCTGAAGCGGTATTCGCTTTTCAAAGTAACCAGAATGGACCCAATGATCCCAAAGGAAATAAAATATAATCTGCACTATGATGAAGTACGGGGAGACGTTCTACGGCCGTCACACGGCACTTAACACAGTTGCAGTGAAGTATATAAAGTAGATAAAGCCTCATTTTGCTTATTGGTGGTTTATTTTAACCCTTCTCTTGCTAAACACGACTTGCCCTGTCTTAGCAGTGTAGATCCAGATCAGTTGGCTTCTGAAGAAGCCAACTGATCTGGATCTGCACTGTTTGTCATTAAATATGTGAATTTCTATCAAAAACCTGGATTAAGTAGTCTGATTGGCTGGACATTAGAAGTGGGCGTGGTATCTTAATTTATTCAGCAGACAAGGGTTAAATGGATACATGCACACTTTCAGGAGAGGAATTGTTGTTGTCTCGCTTCTGAAAATCGGTCTATACTTAAAGGAAAGAATTAACTGCCCGTGGAAGCAAAAGTTGTCTCACTGGTAATCTAAGCCCTTAACGTACTACAGTTGTTCGGTACGACTGAAAATACTGGAAATGTTCACGAAGAACAATATATTTAAATGCATTAGAGACGGTTATGTTTGTCCGAAAACGGGCCGTCGTTTATTTTTAGCATATGGCTGCACTGATTTGTGACCAAGCATTTTTCGGATATCGTACAAACGTTATAGATGATATACCTGAAAAAGCAAAAAAAACAAAAACAAAAAAAAAAAAAAAACAAACAAAAAAACGTCTATACACTTCTTTCTGTTATTTTCTTGATTCATACTTATCGTATACACAACTATTGATAATCTTAACATTTGCTTTCAGCATTTAATTCATTACAATTTAAATATAACAGAATGAAGTATGCGGAAGGAAAGAAAAATCTTAGATTAGCAGTTTACTACATGAACTGCATTTTTGCTTATCTGCAGAAGAGGGTTGTACTGTTGTTCGTACCGAACAACAATCAAAGCACTGACAGCACTGTGGCTAATTTGTCTCTAAGTGCAGGCTGGGAAAATGGTTCTGAACGGACACTTGACTTAAGATTTTTTAATTTCACCGGTCACTTCCTGTAATTTAAGCAATCAGTACAGACCCTGATCTGCGGCGTCTGATATGGGTCTGCACGGTTTGCCAATGTCCCAGTCCAGATTTTACATATAATCTCTTTATATTGCACTCTGACGTCGCAGTGACAAGAATAACGGTTACCTGGATTTTGTACAAACGCGCGGTTTGATTTCATTGGTCAATGAAAATCACGTGGACAACAAACTTAAGAAAATTTTTATTTATGTATACTTTGGCGCGATTGTAAACAATCGACCAAAAAATGGCGAAAAATATGCCGAGTGTATTCAAGTCCCCTTATATTACTCTCCACAGTTTATCGCCACGCTAAAATATTTAGCTTAAGGATGCACTCCACAGTTTTGACTTCCATTTCTACCTGTTCACAGCCGTCACACAAATATAACAGTAAATGTCCATTAGGTACTGTATCAATAAATTGCAAACATACCAAATAATAATTTAATCACCATAAAAATAACTGCAATGAACCAAAACCTGCTGTTGCACCAATGTAAACAATATCCCCCCCCTCCGACTGCGGCCAATTTTATGCAAAAAGTTCAGCTTTCGAAGATTATCATCAACTCCAGGACAACGCAGTGGTCTGGAACAATTGAAAATTTGACAGAGCGCCTATAGAATATTACTTTTATCCAGAAATCAATACCTGTAAGCCATGTCGTTTTCAAGATAAAATCCACAGAAAAGGATGCTACAATTTTTGACAAGGTAAAACCGGGTACCAGACAGAATTCAACAGTTCCGTATTTTACCTACACTGTTTGATAATAAGGTCATGTGACCTCAAGAAAAGTCTTTTTCTTCAGTGTTAACAATAACTGACAAGCATAAAACTTCAGTTTTAGTCAAAATGTGCAGCAAAAAGTATTTCCAGACTGGATTTTAGCCCTACCCCTAGTTATTGACATTTTTGCCCCAGGTTCACAAGTGCGAAACTGTGGAATGCCCCCTTAAAGAAGGAAAAGAACTAATACGAGTGAAGAGACATGGCCCACGAATAGCACCACTTGGGACAGACTTAAAGCACTAATCCCAAGTGCAGCAGACGACACTTTTATTGTTTTTATTTCATGAAAAAATAATTCTTGACATATCATATGAGACGATTCACATGAAATGTTAAGGCTTATTATGACAAATAATAATAAAAAAGTAGAATTTCGTCTGCTACAAATTATGCTTGACGCTCTAAGAGTTAACGACCACTAGATTTGCATTTCCACTTATATATCTAAAAGCAAACAGCGAATGTCTTGATCAGATTGTGCTGGTCGGTGTCTTCATTGTTCACCAGCAAACACACAACGTGATAACGTTATGGCATCACGTCCATGTCAACGTTGAAATGACGTTGCGACGTGATATGTCTACTGGGATGCATATTCAATCCTACGTGTTTTCTTCTGTTCCACTCAAGCATATTATTTAAAGTGAATGGACACATTTGGTCGATTGGCCGCCATTTTTGACAAGGGAGACAACTTTTGTGACTTCCTGTCTGCTTTCCTGTACACATATACCCTTCTGAAAAAAAATGGTCTACTCTAAAAGGAACGAATTTGCTCCCGCAGGGAGCAAATTCTTTCCTTTTAGAATAGACCACTTTTCAGAAGGGGTGCTTCACAAATTTAGACAGAGTTACTTCCTTTTGAAAATGTTTGTATTTTCCTTAAGAGCATTAATAATCGCACACTAGTGATATGCATTAAAATAAATTGAAATGTTCAAAATGATAGATAACTAATGTAATCGAGCAACTTTGCCTGAGATAATTGCTGTTAAAAAGTATATGCCACGATTCAAAAAGACTTATTATTCTTAATATTTTCCTTGTATATGTTATAGGGATAATAGTGAGCGTCCCTTTTAGTTTGGAGTAATGTAATACCGTTGAATTTTAATTCAATATTTCTGTCTACCATGTTTTAGACAGAAGCCTGTATCTATTTCAAATAATTGACACACAGGGGGTCAAAACTACTAATATTTTATTTTAAATGTCTACTGTTCGTGTTGTTAAACATATTATCATGGCTTGCACTTAACTCTACGATTGCTGGCTGAAAACAGCAGACGACATTTCGAATTTGTTTTTTTTTTTCCAGAAACTAGGATATGACATTTCATGCAAATTGTCTCCTTAGGAGACAATTTGCATGAAATGGCAAATCCTGTTTTCTGGAAAATAAATAGAAAAAAAAAAAATATCGCCAGTTTGTCGTCTGCTGAATTAGCCCAGAGAATGGTAAAGGTTTATTCAAATAACACTGACCCTTTGAAATGTGAATACTTTTTGGCATGCAATGAAATTATTTGGTGATATTCAATAAAGATATATAACTTGTGTATCATAAAAGCGTATAACATTTCACGACCAGACAGACATGTCATTCAAACAGGAACGCAATTATCTTTTTATTTTTATTTTTTTTTTAAATAAAATTTTCTTGGGCTTTTCAAACCCCACTTCTTACCAGTGTCACGCTGTTCTCTGAGAAATTTATGTTTTCGCCGACTTAGTCAGTCATAGATTGTGATATCTACCTCTTCATATCTTTAGATAACAGTGGGATACAGAACAACTTTTCTTTGTTCTTATTTATAATTTTCTCAAGTAAACTAGTTTCTACGAAAATGAAAACAGAGAGTACCAAAAGGAAACAAACAATAACAAAAAAATCAAAACAAAAAACGAAACAAAACAGCACACACACACACACACACACACACACACACACACACACACACACACACACACACACACACACACACACAACATACGCACGTACGCACGCACGCAAAGGAGATACTTGTCAGTCAAAACTACAGTTTATGCAGTCCACTTAATATTTTCCTTCTTCAGCGTGTAAATCTGTCTAAAGGGGTGCTATATGATAATAATAATAATAATAATAATAATAATAATAATAATAATAATTAATAAAAATAATTACTACGGCTGTTTTTGTACATTGTTATAAGAAGGCAAACGGTGCATACCCTGACCAGCCTCCGAATTTTGCACCGTTTTTTAAGGTTCATTTTTGAGAACTGAGCTTGACAGTAGCTCCTAAAACGGATGTGTGAACTCTTAAAGCGCCAACCAAGCAAATTCTGCAGCAGACGATATATTATGAATATAATTATATATATATTCATAGAAAATAAGTCTTGACATTTCACGTGAATCGTACGATTCACATGTACTGTCAAGACTTATTTTCTATGAAAAAAAATATATAAAATAAATTTGTCGTCTGCTGCAGTTGTGATTGGCGCTTGAAGGGTTAAAATAATTGACTTTGTTAACACAAACAATACCATGAAAGTTGGCAGTTAAACAAATATGCACTATAACAAATTAAACACTTGATGACATCTTGATTTTAGGGCAGTGAGAGAATAGATTTCTTTTTACACTTATAAATTAGTACTTTAGTGCCATTTTTACACAATATCTCGTAAATTAGTACTTCAGTGTCATTTAGGTTCAATAACGACCACGTCATTTGGGCGCTTCGACGTTACTTCCTGCTAACGTTAACGTCGTTTTGTCGTAATCAAATTATTTCCAGTCTGAAGTTTACTGTATGTGGAAGGAGCAATTTCCGAAACATGCCACAGTAAATTAACTGTGCTGAATTTGATTCTTATCCATTATATATGTATGCCTGCATGTACATGTAACGGATATCTGCAGGCACAGAACTCCATTTTCTGAGCTAATGCATACTCTGAATAATATACATTTGAAAATGTATCTTCTAGGCGTCTCTCTCTCTCTCTCTGCTATGCTGTGTGTGTGTGTGTGTGTGTGTGTACGAGCGATGATGGGAGAAGGGATGCTTGTAGTGGGGTGGTACGAACAACGGGGGCCCAGATCTGCCTACGTAATGTTGTCATGACCATCGCTGTCCACAAACACAGTCCCGTGGTATTGGAGAGGAGTATATCAATGTATAGCAAATGCCCATATCAGATATTACAGTACTCTGGCTAACCTGGACATTTACTGCTCGTATATGTGCCTCTAGAGGCAGTAAAGATCCAGATTAAATCAGGGTACTACACTGAAACTCGTTTGCGCATGTCAGTCTCGAAAATCTTGTCCTTAGCATAAAGTGCTGATTTAAAAGACAGTACGAATGACATTTTGGACTCTGTTTGGTGCCAGGAAACCTGCAGCTTGACCCAACATTACGATGAATATTCTTTTGAACCAGATTACAACCAATAACTGTATTGCATTGGTTTTCCATTAACCTTTCTCACGCTGATGACGAAATTTACGAACAAACCAGTGCTGTTGTTTTCATTTGTTTTCCTGCAAGAGCTCCAAGAGAGTCGTGTCTTAACCAATATATGTATGTGCCGCGTGGACTCTACTATCTCATTTGTTTGGAAAGCTCCATTACCAATAGAAGGGGTGTTAGATTATTTTTTATCATCACCATGTTTTTTTTTTCCTTTAAAAAGTGCCTGTATTAAATACAAAGAAGGTAGACCCTGATCAGACGCCACGTTCTGTGGCGTCTGATCTGGGTTTGCACTGTTTGCCATTGTCCCTTTTATGAGACGCTAGGCATAAATGGGTTAAAGAAACATGTCTTCAAAAGCGTGAAACTCCTATAACCCTATTTTCAGGAGGAATATAAGAAGTAACCTTAAAATATCGTCGGCAAAATAACGGTTCCGTTCTTTCAAGAAAATATGACATTTTTATGAATTCAAGAGTCGGCGAATTCCAGGAGTTCGCATATAATTTCGGGGGAAAAAAATAACATTTCCCATAGTTGATAATTGTTTTCATCATTCTTACATGTTTGTTTTGTTTATTTGTATTGAGGTTTTACGGCCCAGTCAACCCAATACGGTCATGTCGAGCGCGGTCAATTTACCTAACCACACGTTTACTGGGCAGGCTTAGTCCTCTAAGCGATTAACCAGTATTGTGCACATTCCTTCGCCAGAAACTGACAACTGCCCTTCTTGAATCAGCGGAAGGGAGAGAATGACCGTAGAAAATATTTCATGATCAATCTCCACAAAAGAATGTTGCCGACCTCGGCGGGGTTGAACCCGCGACCTCCTGCTCTCCAGTCGGGCGGCGCATCCAACTGAGCCACCGAGGCCGGCCATTCTTACATGTACATGGGGAAAACGTTATGTAACTTTCTCTTTGCTTTCCTATACACCAACCCTTATCTGAAAACGGTTCTTCTCTAAATGGAAAACAAAGTTAGGTCCCAGGGAGGAAATTATTTCCTTTTAAAGTAGACCCTGTTTCAAAAGGGGAGACAGAAACTATTTTACTGAGTTGTCTCCCTTTTAGCTATTCCCACTTAAGCGCAGTCGGCTGTTATTTAAATCTAGCGTATACAAATATTTAAGTTATAACTGTCCGTTTTGCTGTATCAAATCGTATGTCAATGACAGGAAAAGTAACTATGGCATCATTCCTGACTTGTAACATATTCACTGTCAACATTTGATTCGTTTTTCATGTCTTTTATTTTTTATTTTTTTTTTATTTTATGAAAACAATTTGTCATCTTGGCCACGCCTACCAATAACACCAAGTCTAGAACATAGCCTACCAAGGACACCAAGTCTCTTCTATGTTGTATTATAACATATAGCCTTTTTTTACTCTCCCTTATTTTTTTTAGAGAAAATCGAGGATTAAAGCATCCCGTCCGTTCGCGCGTCCTTGTGTCCGTGCGCTTGTACTTGTCGTTATCTCCTGCTAGACCTTTTGGGTCCCAAACTTGAAACTCTCTTAAGGATATATATGTATAAGTACATGGGCGGATTAAATTGTGTTTGAAGCTTGCAGACAGGGCCAGAGGACGTGAAAGGTTTAGAAGTTCACTTTTATCCGAACATGGTCATTGTATGGACCAGGTCGTGGGATGGATGGGTGGTAATAAGGACCAAAATTATTTATTGTCCTTTGTGACGTCAAAACGTTGTTTTACCTTATAATAATTTCTTCAGTTTTATTTTATAGATTTGCTTGAAAGTTTTACTGAAATGTATAGTTTTGGATTGTTAATGGGAAAAATAACTGATGTATGACTATTTATTAATGGTAAAACACATTTTTGAGAGATAGGTCTCCAGTGGCGATGCACCATACCGTGATGCTTTTATCGTCTATTTCTTGTCTTAACGGCTTATAAAACGCGTGCAGTTGGGTTGAGACCGCATGGCGCAATATGGTGGTGCGAACCATCTTGGTTAAACGTAGGGCTAGGACCTGCGGCACTTGTAGCAAGTAGCACAAGCCTTTTTTCCATTCTGTCCTTCCTGGTATGACACTATTTTGAAGGAAATATGAGCCGGGCCACAGCATTTCCTACAATCTGCAAATGCGCTCAGCGAAGACTCAGACCTCCCTGCGCGTGCTCACAGTCTGATCAGAGTCTTCAATGTCCGCCTTAAGACGCCTGGATCCTTGGCTACCCACCAAAGAGTGCCCTGTAAATACTCTAATCAGACTGCGCGGATGCGCAGGATGATCTGAGTCTTCGCTGGGTGCATATGCAATCTTGTAGGAAATGCCGTGCCCTGTCTTATAAAATGAACTTACCTCCATAAGACAGCCATCTCTGTATTACAACCATTTCTTTTTTTGTCCCAAAGTGGCTTTCTTTTACAGGTTTCACTGTACCATTCTACAGACTGGCTCCAGTCTCCAGTGACTAAATATTTTCTTCTTATAATCTATTTAATTATCCACTTAAATAAAACCAACTTAATGTCATGACTATAAAGGCTGGTCACTCTAGTGACCAGCCTTTATAGTCATGACATTACTTTGGTTTTATTTTAGTGGATTATTAAACAGTTTAGAAGAAAAATAACTAGTCAGTGGAGACTGGAGCCACTCTATACCATTCTAATGAACAGTCTGGTCTGGTTCATCTATGTTTCACATCAGACTATCGTATTTGTGCTTAGTATTGCAACAAACAGGCCTGAGCAAACAGTGTACATCCAGATCAGGCGCCGCGTAATGCGTCGTCTGCTTAGGTCTACACAGTTTGCCATTCAGTTAGTAGCTTTTCGGCACAGCAACGGTGATCAGACGGAGTTAGTAAAATTTTTGGAACAGTCAATTTTTAGAAGTATGGTAACGAGTTAAGGTGATCTAATATACATAGTAAAATTTTCAGGAGGGACACAGCATTTTCTCTCGTTGGGGTGTGGGGATTGGTTGGTGGGTAACTTCCTATATATGGCATTGTACGGATGTGTGTGCCCAATGACCCTCTTTTTCAGCGCTACCTGGTATATGATTAGCTCCCTTTTTATATGACTGGCCCGATTTTACTTGATTAGTATATGAAAGGCCCCATTTTTCAAAGAATAAACTCGTTCAAGTGGTAAGAATAGATGAGTCCACAAGGAATAACTGGTTAGACAGCTGAGTTAGTGTAAATGCGTGCAAGTGTACAAGATGATAGATAAATGGCATTTAATTTGTGAAATCAAATTGTATATTTTTTATTTGTAAACATGTTTGCAAGCAGCGAAGAGAGATTCTGTGTGAGTAGGTACAAAAAAGGGGAAATATATGAATAGGTCAACATTTCAGACGATCAAGTATATGAATGGGTCTTTGTTTTCAAAGGTGAGGTATATGGATGGGGTAGGCTTCGAAAATACCGGCTTGCACACCCGTACCACATTTACCACCAATCTTACCCCTCTACCCCCGAGGTACGCTTAGCGAAGACTCAGATCAGCCTGTGCAATCGCACAATCTGATCAGAGTTTTCGCAGGGCATTTTGTAGTTAGACAAGGATCCAAAGCGTCTTCAAGCGGAAACCGAAGACCGATCTGCGCAAATCCATGAGCTGATCCTGTAGGAAGTGCTGTGCCCCGACTCAATTTGCTAATGGTGACTGTATTCAAATTCTATATAGTGCGCCTACAGTTTGCTCATAGTAGCTGTGCGGTGCATACCTTCTCCTCCAATCTTCTTATCGGTTGTTATTATTGTTTCAGTATCGGCTGCAATAATTGTCTTGTTATGTTGTTATCATAGATGAAAACATGATACAGAGAATAACTAATGTGCAACGTGATAAAAAGACCCTCATGTCGTATGCGATATGCGAACAGAAAAGGGCCAGATCAGCCTGCGCAGATGCGCAGGCTGATCAGGACCTTCTCTGTTGGCCGATATATTCTACAATAGTCAATTACTTTGTAGGAGGAAAACGCAAGGCTCGTTCAGATCACGTGAATGTCAAGGCAAGTCTGAACATTCGTCGCCTACATGTACGATAAGAGCAATTGCCTTACGTTGCGCTTCAATTATTACCAATTTGTGTTAATTAACCGGAAGTGTATCGTGTTTCTGTTGTTTGGTTATCGCGTCGATATCGCACCAGCTGACGTGCGTGTTACATAGATTCGACATGACCGTAGAAATAATGTTATTGTGAAGAATGAATGAGTTAGCATCCGTACCCATGAGTTGTCTTCAGTTACCAGAAAACACATCTATGCATAGTGGATCCTTACATTTTAGAAATATTAGACTAACCCATTTAGGACATAAAGGAATGTTCAACAATAGATATCCATGTAGATTCTATTTTTGGTCTACACTGTTGGCATGTATGGATAACAGTGCTTATAGAGTGCACCTTTGCATGCAGCAAAATCCATGTATCCTTATATATAGTACTACATTCAGTAACGATCAAGTTTTACCTATTCTAGAACAAAACATCTGATATTATATGTAGATTAAAAACATAAAATTCAAAAATATTTTTTTCTGGTGCGAGACAACAACATCATCGTTATCACTATCATCGTCATCATCATCATCATCATATATATAGAATTAAAATATAAAATTCAAAAATACTTTTTCTGATGCAAGACATCAACATTATCATCATCATCACCGTCATCATCATGAAACGAACAACAACCACAACAACAGCAACAGCAACAATAATAACAAAAGCAAACAGTCGACGTGTTTGTAAAGCATGTATAAAAACCCGGCATTGTGCGATAAGATGGACTTGGGATAGTGTCCAATCGAGGTTTCAGGCGATGGCAGCATATAATAAGCCTTGCCACATTATCTACTGCCTCTGTTTACCATCTCGTACATCATTATTGTAATCACAACTGACGAGAAAATTATTGGAGTTGATTCGATAATTAGACGTGGCACTTATGTGCAGTGCACTGCTTTCTGTCGTTCATTAGGCTCTGTCTCTTCATGTAAAAAGGTACCTTCAGGGCAAATTAGTTTTCCCCTTCGGAGCAAATTCTTTCCTTTTAGTGTATACCCTATTTTAAAGGGATTTGCTGTGCAGGAAAGCAAACAAGAAGTCACAAAAGTCGTGTCCCTTTTAACATCACCATCATGAAAACATGTTTATATAATATTGACCCCCCTTAAATCCCACTTTTATATAGTAAAACTGGGGTTTACAGGGGTAGACATTATTTTTCTTATTTCTGCCCCAAAACATAGATTGTGGGTACTCGTTAGAACCGCCTCACCTTTTGACCAGAAGTATGAGAAATATCCGAATTTTTATCTGAAAATTTTCCTTTTTTTGATGGTTAAAATGTTCGGTATATTTGAATAGGCTTGTTTTCATAATGACGGCGGAATATCTACCAAGTATATTAGGTCCCCTTAAGCCACAGTTATCAGATTTGTGCTTATGTACAGATACGAAAACACACATCAAATCTTATTTACTATTAGGAAATAAAGAGCCTATTATTATGTGTGGTTTGGTGAAGGGCTTCAATGAAAATCATTAAGGAATAAGAAAGTTATTATGGTTTTAGCGATCAGGAACATGCTGTTTTAGAAGCCGCCATTTTTTAAGAGAAAGTAACGTCATAACCACCTAATCAGTTATGCTAAAAAAAAATAAAAAAAAAATATCATATTCGAAACAATACTTCAATGCTATATACATGTTAATATATGCTGTCAACTTGGTCACATAAGCAGCATATATCTATCATCAGGCAGCTTTTTATCTGTGTCTTATAAAAAAATAAATATCTAATTAATATTGAAATTGGCGGCGCCCACGCGCGCACATTTACAACTACAAACTACAATAGATATCTTTTTCCCGAACAGATTTTGATCAAATTTGCACCAAGATGAACGTTTTTAAAGCTTAATATATTAAGGCATGGATTATATTTAGTGGGCAATTTCCTTACAGATGACAGACAGTCAAGTCATTGACTACACTGAGCTGTGATATACGTTACATTATCGCCATTTTTACAAGCTAGATTACTTTTGTGACTTCCTGTATACTTTACTACACACCATGTACCTTCTTAAAAGGGTCTACTCTTGAAGGAAAGAATATGCTCCCAAGCAAATTCCTTCCTTTTATGCTAGAATTTTTTTTACAGAAGGGACGCAAATAATGTTGACAGACTGTTACCTCCTGTGAATGTGTATACAAATACAAATCTATCAAGGTTACACTTGGAAACGCCAAACGCATGACAGAATGAAAATCAGAGTTTCGGTTTCTATGACAACAATGTAGTTTGCAGAGCTGCAGAGCCTTCATAGAACCGGCTTAAACCAAACTCCACTTTTTGGGTCGATTGATTAAGATCGAGCCATAGTATACAAACGCCAAACTTTCCTTCGCACAATGAAATCAAACCGCGCGTTAGACGAAATCCAGGTAACGGTTATTTATAGCCGCGCTATTCTTGTCACTGTGACGTCAGCGGGCCATTTATAGAGATTTATCTGTAAAATCTGGACTGGGACATTTGTGACACTGGCAAACATTGCAGACCCAGATCAGACGCCGCAGAACGCGTCGTCCTATCAGGGTCTGCACTGTTTGCTTACATTATAGGAAGTTAAGGGTTAAATACAACTGTCTTAAGTCCCCGTTAAGGACCATTTTCCCAGCCTACACTCAGAGACACTCAACCACCAGTGCTGTTAGTGCTTTGATTTTCTATATCAGAATGGGCTCAATGATCCCAAGGAAAATGAAACATCACGAAAACATGCAGAAATAATTTTGACCCCCTTAAACCCCACTTTGATACAGTAAAACTGGGGTTTACAGGGGTATACATTATTATTTTTTTTTATTTCTGCTCAAAAACATAGATTGTGGTACTCGTTTGAACCGCATCGTCGAGGCGGTTCTAATGAGTACCCACAATCTATGTTTTGAGTAGAAATATGAAAAATATCAGATTTTTTTAATCTGAAAATTTTCATTTTTTTTTTGGTGGTAAAATTTTCAGTATGAACAGGCATGTTTTCGCAAGGCGTAAAAAAATAGCAGCGTTTCCGCTAACATGCAGAAAAAAAAAATTTGGTCGGTAGGTAGGAGAAACTTTTTTTTTTTCCATTTTTACCTCAAGGAAAAGAACGGGGTCGGGCCTGTAATTTTATGAAAATACAGGTATTTTGTTGAGGGTCGGTGCTTCACTTTTTTATTTAGCACTTTTACTGATAAAAAATGGCAGAGTCGGGTGTTTGAAACAGTCGGTCGGGTTAGCGGAAACACAGCTATTTTTTTTCACGCCTAATGTTAAAACTGCACTTTGCACTTTGACTGAAATAGAGTCGACAGGGCCACATCATGACTGTAAGCAGAAAAGCGAGGGCTGTGATTAAACTACGGGGATTCACAGACTAGGCTTTCGCTGTTTGCATATGCTATTCACAAGCTTTTCAAAAGATGTTGCTCAAATGTTAGGTTATCATATACCATTCTAAGCAGGCTTGACAGAAAAAAAAAACTTCAGCAAAATTCAGGGTATTGTGACATAAATTGATGACCCTGCTTGATTCTTGTTTCTCTAAAGGATAAGGTGTGCGTGTGTCCGAGGATAATGTTTGTGTGTGTATGTGTGTGTGTGTATGTGTGTGCGTGTGTGTGTGTGCGCGCGCCTGTGTGTTGAAGTGGGCGTGGGGTGTTGCGTGGGTGGTGGCATTACGTTTAGGGCCTGTAGTAAATATAGCAAAGGTTCGAACTCTCAACTCTTTTTTTTTTTTTTTTGGATTAGAAAATGACCTGACCCAAATCATCCTTATACTGGGCGTTTATTATAACATTTACGGCGTTCCGCACCGTTTGTTCACACAGCGAAATTTATTTAATATTTAAGTACCAGAATGCCCCGGAGTTATGAGAATTAATTATAAATAATTCATAAAACAACATGCACATGATGAATTTTAGTGAAAATATTGCAAGAATGTTGCACTTATACAATGTATAAGTCGGGGCAGAGCATTTCCTACAAGGTCGCATGTCCGCCAAGCAATGACTCAGATCAGCCTGCACAGATGTTCAGGCCAGACTCTTTGCTTAGAACTGTTTGGGTACATGTAGCTATACAGCCAAGCTTTCTATAGACGGACGACAGAGATGCTGCTTAGAGTGTGTGGGTACACAGGCTGATCTGAGTCTTCGCTGGGCACAAGCACGCTGTGCCCCGGCTCATATATAGTATAGGAAAAAGATAAGCCGCCAGACCGCTGAGCCAATATGGAATCAAAGCAATTTACAGTCGGGGCACAAACGCCTTTGCGCTTAGCGAAGACCCAAATCAGCTTGCGCTTTCATTACGAAAACACGCCTATTCAAATGTATAGAAAATTTCACCTCCAAAAACTGAAAATTTTCAGATAAAAAACTGATATTTTTTTATATTTCTGCTCAAAATTTAGATTGTGGGTACTCGTTAGAACCGCCTCGGCGATGCGGTTCTAACTAGTACCCACAATCTACGTTTTTGAGCAGAAATAAGAAAATTAATGTATACCCTTGTAAACCCCAGTTTTACCATATAAAAATGGGGTTTAATGGGGTCAATATAATATAGGCATGGTCTCGTGTTGATCGCGAAGTCTGATCTGATTCTTCACAGGGAACATTGTGGATAGCTGAGGACTAAAATCGTCCAGGCAGACAGCGAAGACTATCAGCAGCCTAGGCTGATCTGAGTATATGTCGGGCGCTCATGTAATCTTGTACACCGGCGCATTTTGCATTTCTTTTGTATCACGCCCAAAAGAAAACGTAACGTAAGCCAAGAGCCGGTTCAGCCAACATAATCCGCACAGTCTTGGCAGGAACTTCACAGTGCGCTTATGGCAGCACTAGATTCAGAACAATCGAATAGCTGAACAGACTACCTGGATGCGCGGTCTGATCGTGACCTTTGCCATTACGAAAACGCGCCTATTCAAATATACTGAAACTTTTACCACCAAAAAATGAAAATTTTCTGATATTTTTTTTTTTCATATTTCTGCTCCAAAACATAGATTGTGAGTACTCGTTAGAACCGCCTCGTCCTGTAAACCCCAGTTTTACTATATAAAAGTGGGGTTTAAGGGGGTCAAAATTATATAGGCATGTTTTCGTGATGATTTGACATGTCTTACAAGTTCCTGACATAGCCCATTAGTGCTGCAGATTATAAATCAGAATATATGTTGATTGTGATTGGTGGCGGCAAAGGTACTTACAACGGTTGTAGCACCAGTCTTGATCTATGAGAATGGTGAAAGCGGGGAACATGCACACGGCTACTAATCTCCTTAGTCATTGGGAGAAAGCATTCATGTAATTTAACCCTTCTCTTGCTGAGCACGACATACCCTGTCCTAGCAAACAGTGTACATCCAGATCAGTTGGCTTCTGAAGAAGCCAACTGATCCGGATCTGCACTGTTTGCCATCAAGTATGTGAATTTATAGCAACGATTCAGATCAAGCACTCTGATTGGCTGAAAATTAGAAGTGGGCGTGGCATCTTAATTTATTCAGCATGAGAAGGGTTAAGTGCTAAATATTAGTACTTAGAGAAAGAATGTGCACAATACTGGTTAACCGCTTAGAGGACTAAACCTGCCCAGTAAACGTGTGGTTAGGTAAACTGACCGCGCTCTTCATGACCCCATTGGGTTGACTGGGCCGTAAAACCTCAACGCACAAACACAAACGTAGAGAAAGAGGGAAATCTGTGCAGACATTTAAGAGCGTAAAAAACGAACACCATGTTATTTGTATACCAAGCGAAGACTGTTTTCAGCCAGTGCATCTGCGCAGACTGACCGAAGTCTTCGTTTGGCACACTGTGGGCACCCAAGGATCTAAGGCTTGTTGAGGCGGATAGCGAAGACTGGTCAGACTGTGTGGATACACAGGCTTATCTGAGTCTTCGTTGGGCAAACATGTCATATAGTACATTTTCTCATGTGGAGCATAGCTACAGATAAGAGGGGGCATCCACATAAAATTTTTCTTATTTCTCGGCGAATACATATGTTGTGGTACTCATTAGAAGCGCCTCGCCGAGGCGCTTCTAATGAGTACCCACAACATATGCTTTTATTGAGAAATAAAAAAGATATCAGCATTTTTCGGATGAAAAAAGTGCCTTATTTGTTGCTATGGTGGAGGCTCATATTGCTGGCATATGAATATG
Organism: Anodontia alba; assembly: GCA_964016985.1. Lineage (NCBI taxonomy): Eukaryota > Metazoa > Mollusca > Bivalvia > Lucinida > Lucinidae > Anodontia > Anodontia alba. The sequence continues at coordinate 50,668,248 of OZ024828.1, read as the reverse complement.
TTTCTTACAGCATCGAAAACTATTAGATGCATCACGTGAAAAAGTGGTCAACGGGGCAAAGCGAACAATGCAGGAGGAGATCAGACTGCGCAGACTGCTCTGGGTCTTCACATTTGCACATGGCCGCGATACCAAATTTTCTTAAGGAATTGCTAATAGACATAATTTGATTCTTGTCCCCTTCCGATCCTTTCTATTCAGGAGATTGGACGCAGTGTTGACGTCTCAGCGCCAGCCTAAACGCTTAGCATGCTGGGTAAAAAATTCAGCAGATGATATTCTGAAATATGCATCTTATTTTCTTTATTTTTTACAGAAAATAGGCTTTGACATTTCATGCAAATTGTTTCCTTAGGAGACAATTAGCATGAATTGTCAAATCCTGTTTTCCTGAAAAATGTAAGAAAAATATCTTCAATTTGTCGTCTGCTGAATTTGCCGAGAGAGTGGTAAAAGTTAAACTGTATCAATCACTTGAACATCGTTTTGGCATGCTTTGAAGTTAATGATAATATTTCGTTTTATTTACTTGCTGAGATATAATTTAAAAGTAATTTATTCGAGTGCAGTATATGTCGTTTCTTGTGCATGTGGAACGTTTCTAGTCTGGTAATTCCTTATTTACAATAATAAGTTTGATAGACTCCATGTCTGCTTCTTTGTCTAGAAAAGTCTTTACTTGCTTCCGTTTCCTGCATGAGTACGATGATAGGTCTGCGACTAGCCATGACCCAGCCATATAGCATATTACATGTATCAATGACAACAACGCCAAAATGCCCGGATCAGTCTATTCATCCGCGCAGCACACTTATTCTAGCAACAGATAGGGCGTTTTTTTTCATCCGAAAAATGCTGATATCTTTCTTATATCTCCACGAAAACATGTGGTACTCATTAGAAGCGCCTCGGCAAGGCGCTTCTAATGAGTACCCACAATATATGTTTTCGTGGAGAAATAAGAAAAATATTATGTGGATACCCCCTCTTATCTGTAGCTATGCTTACTTATATATATATGTCTCAGCTGGATCTACACTGTTTGCACAGGTATTGGCTTTGGTCTGCCGGGCTGACAGGGTTAAGGGGACTGGCCATACTTGATGGAATTTCTGCCACCCTTTACAAAAGAGACAACTTTTGTGACTTCCTCTTTCACACAAACCACATCACGAAAACATGCCTATATAATTTTGACCCCCTTAAACCCCACTTTTATATTGTTAAACTGGGGTTTACAGGGGTATACATTATTTTTCTTATTTCCGTTAAAAAAAACCCATAGATTGTGGGTATTCGATAGAACCGCCTAGTCGAGGCGGTTCTAACGAGTACCCACAGTCTATGTTTTGAGCAGAAATATGAAAAATATCAGAATTTTTTATCTGAAAATTTTCAATTTTTGTTGGTAAAATTTTCAATATATTTGAATAGGCTTGTTTTCATAATGAATTCTGAAACGAGTCTATTCTAAACGGAAAGAGATTTGTTTTTTTTTTTTTTTTTTTTTTTTTTTTAGAAGGAATGCAGTTTCGTAAACTTACCCATTTAGATAAGATGTTTTTTTTTGTTGTTGTTTTTTTCGCCAAACGTTATTGAATATAAATGTGTGTGTTGTGTGGTACATGTACCATTAGACGCATCGCCGAGGCGATTCTGATGAGTATTAACAATACACATTTTTCGGAAGAAACACTAAAACCCTTATTAAACCTAGCTTTTTAATCTAAAATAAATTCAAATGAAGACGCTTAGACTGCTAGTTTCTTACTTTTCCGAGAGAGTGGGTTTGACATTTTACACTAATTGTCCTCATTATATAAGTGCCTAGTTGTCTGAAATGACAGGTCCTGTTTTCTGAAAAAAGAAAAAAAAAAAAAAAAAAAAAAAAAAAAAACAAGGAAACAAGACAAAAATCATCAGTTTATGGTCTGCTGAATTTTCACAGAGAGTGCTGCTAAAGCCTAGTGCACATCAGTCAAGAGGGTCTGAATGGGTTTATTGACGACTGATTAATGGCCTTATTTTTTGATTTACTGATTTTTGGCCTAAAATTTTAGTGGCTACTGATTTTTGTGACGTAGAATTTAATGATTAAGCCCCACAATCCCACAACATAATGATGTTTTTTTTTGTGAAAATAGCTCTATCGATTACTTATTAGAGGGCTAAAATGTTAATGAATGGCGATTTTTTGTACCCCCCCCCCCCACCCCTCCTCACCCCCCTTCCCCATCAAGACCCTCAGTTAAGGGTCCAATTAGATATCAAACATAAACCCTGGTTAACCAGCAACTCTTGCTGTTTTCTGACAGCTATCTCGTGCTACTTGTATACCAAATTTTGTAATATATTTAAATGCATCAACGCAGGTTCTCAGTTGCCGACAGTAAAACTACCATATAATCCATATGATCTATTGAAGCAGAGAGCATGAAAGTAGTAAAGATTTCTATCTCTTAGCATGAGCCCAGGCAGACAAATCCATACATTACTGATTAAATCAAAATAAAGATTTATCATTCATTTTAGAAGCACAATCTAAAACAACTACCTTATATATATTACGGAAACTAGGAAAACATAATTTTCGGTAAACGTGAACAGTGAAGCTCCAGACCAGTCTGCGCATGCGCAGACTGGTCTAGCGCTTCTCTGTTAACCATAGACTCCCTCTGAAATCAGCGTGTTGTGGACCGATGAACGTGGATGCCCCTGGTCCGACTGCGAAAGGCCAGACTTTTTTTCATGTGTTGAGGTACATTTTTTTCTTTGTTGGCGCTGATTTTTTCAGCTGAATCACAAGAAAAGGGACAAAATGTCATTTCTCGCGGTTGCAGAAGACAATTTGAGAATACTTGTGCGATAAATGACCTTTCCTCGTGACACGGTTAGTTTTTCATTTTTTTTTTCTAAAGGGATTTGTTACTATCATAAACAAGAATTTAATAGTCTTTATTTATTTCATAGCAGCGCCATTGCTTTTTTTGTGAAAAGCGTTCTAAGATTAAGGCTTATTTTGGTGTGTGTGTGTGTGTGTGTGTGTGTGTGTGTGTGTGTGTGTGTGTGTGTGTGTGTGTGTGTGTGTGTGTGTGTGTGTGTCTGGGAGAGAGTGGCAGAAACAGACAGGCATTCAGACAGACCGATCGAGAAAGAGTGACAGACCGAGAGTGCCAGAGAGAGAGAGAGAGAGAGAGAGAGAGAGAGAGAGAGAGAGAGAGAGAGAGAGAGAGAGAGAGAGATGATTAGCCCAGACGACCACCAGCAAAACAGGAGAAACGCCAGTGATTAGTTTTGGTAGGAAATATATATTGTCAAAGCTTGTCGGCCTGTAAAATAGCTCAAGGATAATGCATACGCTCAGTTTATACAAACTCCATGTCGGTCTAGATAAAGTCATCTTCTGTGGTGCAATGACACTCTGGACATTGTAAAGGACAAACGACACCTGGCGATAGGGTTAACCCTTTCCACACTGATTTTATGATCTGGACGTTTCCATCATTATATTTTGGCATGCTCATTGTTGCAAATAGGGATGTCAGTCAAAAATAAAAACAAAATGGCAAACAATGTAGATCCTGATGAGACGGCTCATCAGAATCTACACTGTGTGCACAGATATCTTGTTTGGTCAACAGGGCTGAAAGCGTTATATCTTCAATAGATGATCATGTACTGAAAAAAAGGAATCGACAGAAGAAATAAGCTGACGGACCTCAGTTATTATAAAGTCTTCCTCCCATTGCTATTTACGAGGGTCGTGCAAAAAGTTCTGTCACTAATTGGCTTCCTTGGTTTTATCCCCGGTATATTTTAAAATGCTTCACTGCACTTCAATGGTGTGTTGAATAGCTAACAATACCCGTTTATTTCGTGCAAATTGCTATCCAACTGACCGAGTTATTTCAAATTGAAATAGATGCAGTCATATACACTGACCAATGTACTTGTTACATTGGAACATGGACCAGAAGACTGAAATTCGTAGCTATATTAAATGCAGCATTAGCCTTAATATAGATTCAAAGCAGATATTTAATGAATTGTGTGGTATATATGGACCTCAGACCATTTCAATGCACACAGTTTTTAGGTGAGTTAAAGCTTTTAAAGCTGGCAAATTTTCTGTTGAAAATGATACCCGTCCTGGAAGGCCTAAAACCTCTGTTACCAAGGCTAACATCGCTGCTGTAAAGATTGTGGTCGAACAGGATGCGCGATTGTCTGTCAAAGATATAGCTAGTTGTACTGGAATATCAGGAGGCAGTGTGCAAACAATTCTGAAAAAGCGTTTGGACCTGAGAAAGGTTTGCGATAGGTGGGTACCTCATTTGCTCACTGAGGAGCAAAAGACACAATGCCTTAAATGTGCCCGGGAACTTTTGAAAACATACAAAGGCTGTAATAGTCGGGTTATTTCTAACTTGCTAACAGGTGATGAAACCTGGGTGCGCATGTTTGAGCCACAAAGAAGAGCTGATAATAAGCAATGGAAGCGAAAAGATTAAAAAACGCCCATGTATTGCCAAGAGAACCATAAGTTCGAAAAAGATGTTGTACGCAATTTTCTTTAATTCAAGTGGGCCAGTCGTTCAAGTGCCTTGTCCATCTGGTCATACAGTCACGGACCGATTCTACAAGAATTCTGTATTGAAGAAAGTGAAAGAGTTTTACAATAAGAAACGACCAAGCAAAGGATGGTCAGGAGTCCACCTTTTACATGACAATGCCTCCTCTCATAAGTGTGAGGTTGTTAAGTCTTTTTTGGCTTCTGAAAAGGTGAAAGTTTAAACCATCCACCTTATTCACCTGACCTGAGTCCCTGTGACTTCTTTTTATTTCCAAGGATTAAGAAAATGCTTTCTGAAAATAAGTATACGTCTAGAAGTTCTCTTGGCAGCGCTATTTATCAGTGTCTCCAACAGATACCAAAAGAAGACTATTTATCTGCTTTTCGCACTGGGTAAAAAGGTTACAAAAATGTGTTTCAGTAAAGGGGGGATACTTTCAAGGTTTGTAATAAAAATATGTTTGATAAAACGTAGCACTGAAGTAATTCGAACCCAGTGACGAAACTTTTTGCAGGACCCTCGTAACACGACTGAATTCTAGCCCTTTTTGGACGCTTAATGGGATATGAAGCGAGGAACGAATGGAATAATTTGCGTGAATCATTCTACTCGTAATTGGAAGCCAAGAGAATATGTTTGGCAAAAACTGCCTCTTAATTGCTATGTCTCGCTAGCAGATCCCGTAAATATTTGTTATGATACACTAATACTTAAGCGTTTTTATATCGTAAATGTGAATGTAATGAACCATAACCTACGTAGAAATAAATGTTTGATATTGCTGTACCCTGCTACACAGTCATGCTTTCTGATGGCCGTTGTCGGTTGCATATAACTCATTACGAAAACACGCCTATTCAAATATGTAGAAAATTTCACCTCCAAAAAAACTGAATTTTTTTTAAGATAAAGATTCTGATATTTTTCATATATCTGCTAAAAACATAGATTGTGTGTACTCGTTAGAACCGCCTCGGCGAGGCGTTCCTAACGAGTACCCACAATCTATGTTTTTGAGCAGAAATAATGTATACCCCTGTAAACCCCAGTTTTACTATATAAAAGTGGGGTTTAAGGGGGTCAACATTATATAGGCATGTTTTCGTGATGTGTATTCGAGAGCAGGGTGTCAGCAAAAGCTGTGACTGCAGTACAAGTATGCACAGGGCACCAGGGACAGATTCAGAGGTGGGGGTTGGTAGGGGGAGGGGGGTCGTGGAATTCAGTCGACCCCCACCCAGCCATCCACCCACCGACCCTTTGACTCAAAATTTCATTTCATGGGAAATTTCGGATACATTTGATAAATTGGAGTCACTTTACCTTATACTTTTCTTCAATTAGTCCATTTTACTGCCTGTAAATGTGTGTGAAATTGCTGGGTGAGTGGCAAACAGTGTAGAATCTGATCAAACACCGCATTCTGCGGCGTCTGATCTGATCTGTACTGTACTGTTTGCTCAGACCTGTTTGCCCGAATACGTAGAGTAAGTACGGTAATATGTTTGAATCGAACCCTCTCAGAAATCCTCCTGTATCCGCTCCGGGATCCGTCCCTGGGCACAGATTGTTCTTAGCTTTAGCGGCACACATATAAGATGGCATAAGGTACTATTTCACTTGTTGAATAAAAAAAGAAGAAAAAAAAACTTTACGCAGTAGGAGGTTGTAGTTTCAACGCTGGGATTTCTAAGACATTCCACAACACAAGAAAAGGCAACTAAACTTTAAAAGGCCATTTTTACAAAAGAGACAACTTTTGCTTTCTTGTACACCAAACCTCTTAGTCTACTCTAGACTGGCTCCAGTCTCTAGTGACAAAATATTCTTTTCTTATAATCTGTTTAATAATCCACTAAAATAAAACCAAAGAAATAGCATGACTATAAAGGCTGGTCACTCTAGTGACCAGCCTTTATAATCATGATATTTTTTTTTTTTTTTTTGTATAATTTTAGTGGATTATCAAACAGGATTATGAGAAAAATATTTAGTCACTGGAGACTGGAGCCAGTCTAGGTCTACTCTTAAAGAAAAGAATGTGCTGCAACGGGGAACAAATGCATTCAGTCTACAGTAGATCCATTTTGGGAAGGGGACAGTAAAACAATTTTAAAGAGTTATTTCCCTTGAACGTGTATCAAGTCTCTGATATATATTTGTTTGTATTTCAAAGAAAAGACCTATGATTACCTAGCAGATAGGTGCCTAGATTATCTAGATTGATATGAAATGTCGAGCCTTATTGTTTCTGCAATTGTAATTGGCACTATAAGGGGAATCGATATACTTTAACTCTTTCCCCGTTAGTGGCGACTTTTGTAGTCTGCTGGTAACCTTTGTAAACAGTTTAGACCCAGACCAGGCCCGACAAAACGTCGGGCCTGATCTGGATCCTAACTGTTTGACACTCTGATAGTATTCCTGAAAGATTTTTTGAAACAGTTAATTGAAAAAAAAAAAAAAAAAAACTCCACAGACGACAAAATTACCCAGCATGCAAAGAGTTAATGGATGCAACTTTGTCAAAATTGGTTTTCTTTCCCTTTCGGAAAAGGAGTCTACTCTAAAAGAAAAGAATTTGTTCCCCTTTGAGAGTAGATCCCCGTTTAGTAGGGACTTGGTATGCAGGACAGTGAACAGAAAGTCACTAAAGTTGTTCCCTTGTAAAATGACGGTAATCAACAGAGTGTATCCAGGCTCCTGAAGGGAAAAGTGATATGCAGGCAACAGAGGCCTAGAAACTGCACAAGTTGGTCTCGCCACTCGGCCTGGATCTTCGTTATTCTGAGCTATACGAGTGGTTTTCTCACACACAGCCCGTATCATGCGCCACCTTGTTGTTAAACTACAATAATACCACCTTAATCTGTATACAGTAATGCGATAATTCTTAAATAATGTTTATTTTCTAAATCATTGACCTAAGTTGCTTAGGTTTGAGATAAGTGTAAACTCGTAAACATTCCCTGTCTTTAATGCAAAGTAAATCGTCAACAACACTATCGCATATTCTGATAGTAATGTTCCGAAAATAATGTGACATTCTGTTGGAGTCAATACAAATGTACCCTTCCATGTAGATAAGGCTCTTTAACCTTTACCTCTCTCTGGGTTGATTCAGCAAACAACAAATTGGTGATGTTTTTCTTATTAATGTCAAAACCTATTTTCCTGTAAAAATAAGAAAACGTCATGTATTTCAAACTGTCGTCTGCTGATATTTTCCCAGCATGCTAAACATTAAGCCGCGCTGTGGGTAAAATGTATCTTCGGGGCATATGCGGTCAGCAAAAGTCTAGATCAGACTGCGCATCTGTGCAGTCTGGCCACGGCCTTTGCTTTCCGCTTACAGAATTATCCGAGGTAAAGATCAGGGCCCAGCTGTTTAAAGCATCGTTAGCTTAACGACCTCGTTAATGACAAACTCGTGGGCCCAGAAATTGATTTACTCCGGATCGAGAGATCGATAGGTGTATTGGGTACTGTCCTAACGACCCTGACGACGTATAGTCAAACCTCTGGTCATACTAATATGAGTATTCGCTGGAAGCACATAATCTTGTAGTAAATGCTGTACCCCGGTTCAAATTTCAGGCTGTCAGGACTGTCTTCAAGCCAAAAAGATTACTGTAAGCAGTCCGATAATCCTGCACTTCCGCTCTGTCCCACAAGGAGCTTCTTACTTTGTTTTTCATTACGATAACATGCCTATTCAAATATATATAGAAAATTTCTCCTCCAAAAAAAACCTGAAAAATTTCAGACAAAAAACTCTGATATTTTTCAAATACCTGCTTAAAACAGGCGGTTCGAACGAGTACCCACAATCTATGCTTTTGAGCAAAAATACGAAAATAATGTATACCCTGTATACCCCAGTTTTACAATATAAAAGTGGGGTTAAAGGGGGTCAAAATTATATAAGCAGGTTTTCGTGATGATTATATTCTTCAGCGCCCATTGATTCTGTAAGAGAGCAGGAGAGGCCATGATCAGACTGAGCCGTTGCACAGACTTGACTGGGACTTCGCAGTACGCAAATACTTCGAAAAGAAATTTTCGCGTGTCGCGGGTCATGTTCCTCCCTTTTCTGTATTGTAACAGTATGATGAAATCAGGGCGGATCCAGGATGATGATTAGATCAAATTACCGTATTTACAATGTATTCGAACATTTTTTCAAGCCTTATTTATTTCGAAAAATAAGGGAAAAAAAACAAAAAAAAAAACTTTAAAATGACGTTTGTTGCTAAAGTTTAAATTTAGCTGGTGAATGTTAAAATCCCAAAGTTGATTCATTAACATGATGTACGACTAGCTTGGGGCTGGAAATGAGTTTTGAAACGCCGTATACGCTTATTAATTTCTTCCCTTTGGGCAAATATGAGCCAAAAAAAAACAAAACAAAACCAAAATATGCAAAACTTATTTTTATAAGTATGCATGAGAAATATAACAAAGCTGTCAAGCTACTTAAAGATTAAAATTGCAGCAAAAAGGTACTGTATATATGTACATGTAGAAATTAGATCCAGATAGACCTGCGCATGCGCCGTCCGCTGTATGGATTTTACAAAGACGTAAGCTTTATGTACGAAATACGCAGATCCAGATCAGACTGCGCATAATGCGCAGTCTGATCTGGATCTGCGCATTTCACAGTAACAATAATGTATCTTTCCCTGGTTCCCAGCTTATATTAGATGCAGAGTATCTGATTTTCCGATAAATTATCTGATTTTCTGATAAACCATGAGATTTATCTGATAAGCCAAAGAATGTAAGCAGCAGTAAACTAGGGCTTATAAGAACCTCAGAAAACGTAATCTCATCCATGCAGTCTGATCGGGGCTTACTTTTGTAGATAGTAATGTCAGACGGCAACGAGTTTGATCAGACTGCGCGGATGAACCACGGGGATTAACATACCACTAATGTAACATGTAACATGCCTACGCTATATATCAATGCAATGTTTCTTGCCTCATTTCTGGTTGAAAATGGTTAACATTTGAGCACTTTTACATTTTATTTGGTTAATTTAGGGAAATTGATACATTTGGTGGATTCCCCACCATTTCCGCCAAGGCAGATAACTTTTGTGTCTACCTCTTCATTTACTTTCCTAGTTAGACGATCATACCCAAATTTGCATCAAAATGCATGTTTTGTAAATGCGCTTTCATCTCAGAAATATTCTTTGTCATTCCTAAAATCTGAACACGTCCATTTGAATACCTGGTGAAGTGTCTAAAATATGCTGTCTGATTGGGACCTCTCAAGTTTTCAGCAGTGAGGCGGATGTGTGTGTGTGTGTGTGTGTGTGTGTGTGTGTGTGTGTGTGTGTGTGTGTGTGTGTGTGTGTGGAGGGGGTGGGGGACAAAACAAATTTGACGGTCGCTTTCCTTGAAAGGGTATCAATAATCCTTGATTACATTGTAGACGCGATTATAGTGTAAGACGTGATCCTTGTGTGCGCCATTTACCCAGGCATGTGTGTAGCGTCCAACTTCTGTGTTTACCCACAGTATCAGGACAGGCAGCAAGTGTCTGGATGGCCGAGTGGTTACCGATCACGGGCTCGAATCCCGCTGCTCCTGACTGAACGCCAGTCATTGCACAGAGCCTTTCATTATCACTCTTGAATCGTCTCTATATGACTTAGATAATGTTGGAAGGGACGTAAAACACCAAATCATTACAATCATCATCATTATCATCATCATCATCACCATCATCGTCGCCATCTTCGTCAACGTCGTCGTCAGCATCATCATCATCATCATCATCATTATCATCATCAACAGACAGACAGACAGACAGACAGACAGACAAACAGACAGTCTTCAGGAAACTGTCCATGCAGACCCAGGTCAGATCCCAGCGGGCACATGACGTTTATACAACGTCGGCTCAACGTCGATGCAACGTCATGACGTTGCATCGACCTTGAGGCGACGTTGTATTAACGTCGTGTGCCTGCTGGGATATTTCCTTCTTTGGTACGCTATAATCTTCAAGGCAAACGTTAGAGATGTGGGTCCTACATGAAGCACAAAATGTGGTAAAAAGTGTATTTTCCATAATATAAGTAGTTATTGATTGTTCGGTTTCATCAAACAACATGACACTGCCGACTTGTTTTTACCAATATCCAATGAAACCACAGGAAATTTGATCATTTCAAATTGATTGTAGACGTTGAAGTGTTTTCCAATGATGTTATTACCACAGAAACATATTGATACATTTTATTACTGACATCAATTTCTGTGAGAAGACAACTTTTAGATTATTAACCTTTACCACTCTTTGGACTTATTTCGCAGACAATAAATCGATAACGAATTTCTTATTTTGCCCAGAAAATAGATAGGCTTTGACATTTCATAACAATCGTCTCCTTAGGAGACAATTTGCGTGAAATGTCAAAACCTATTCTCTGGGAAAGTAAGAAAACTATTTCAAAATGTAATCTGCTGACATTTTTACTCAGCATGCTGAGTGTTAAGCAAACACAACATTTGCAGACACCCACGACTGACGAGATAACCAGCATGTTACATATATAAACGTTTCCTACAAGAAAAAACACACTTTGCAGAATTGGTCAGTATAGACCTTGTTGGCTATAAACTTTACCCATCACGAAAACACGCCCATATAATTTTGACCCCCTTAAACCCCACTTTCAAATAGTAAAACTGGGGTTTACTAGGTACGTGTAGACATTATCTTTCTTATTTCTGCTCAAAAACATAGATTGTGGTACTGGTTAGAACCGTCTCGTCGAGGCGGTTATAACGAGTACCCACAATCTATGTTTTGAGCAGAAATTTGAAAAATATCAGAATTTTTTTACCTGAAAAAAAAAGTTTTTTGGTGGTGAAAATTTCAGTATATTTGCATAGGATGCCAAAGAGTCTACGAGGCCGAGCGGTGCTTTTGCCTTCGGATCACGAAGTCCTGGGTCTGAATCCTCTGTGAAGTGCATCATTGTTATTGATCCCTACTATCATTTCGGTCATTAGCTTCGGTACAAATGCACAAAGACAAACGTCTCTCACGAATATGTATCTTTTTTTTTTTTTTTTTATCCCAGTAGGATAACACTTTGCATGTAATAGTGATGGATCGAAAGAGTACTGACTAAATGGCACGTTTGGTTTAGGCATGTCGTTCAGACCATTTTGGGTAAATTTCTACTTTCTACATGATCTGCAAACGACGATGTCTTAGATCAAAGTCTGTGGATGCACAGTTTGGTCTATGTCTTCCCTATTCATATCTTTCACAATACACTTTTATTACAGTCTCGGCTCAATAAACCAAATAAAACATCATTGTATAATTTTATGATTCATAATGAGATACACTGGTAAAAACCAAATGTATCCAAATGGAAACAGCGAGTGCCATTCCGAATATGCGTAATGCGGCCAGCGTATTCAATGTCCGCCAATGCACCACTTAGGCCGTCTTCTATGGATATAGCGACTTTTGTCTTCTTTGTCCAGAAGTATAAAATAGCCCAGGTTTTCACTGTTCACATATGGTATAATGTCATTTTTCTCCCAGTGTACAACAATTAAACCTTCATCACAGCATGATGCATTATAATAATTTTGATACGCAACGGAAGAAAAGGACCCTATGCCATATGCGTATAGCAAAGGTCCAGATTAGCCTGCGCCTTTGCGCAGGTTGAGCAGTATCTTCGTGATCCGTTTAAAATCATTTCACACAATAAAAAGATGAATTTCAGAGTATATCGACGAACGGAGAAGGCCAAGATCAGTCTGCGCGGATGCCCAGGCTCGTCTGGGCATTCGCTGTTCTCCCATTTTCTTGCGATGCGCATCTTTATATGTACGCAAATACATGGCCAAATGTCTGTCGTCTGCTGAATTAATCTAAGCATTTCATTTATTGTACCTTAACACTTAGCACACTGGGTGAAATTTTCAGCAGACGGTATACTGGAATCTGGAATATTTTTCTTAGTTTTCCCAGAATACAGGATTTGACATTTCATGCAAATTGTCGACAACGGAGAAAATTTGCATGAAAAGTAAAAATCAGTTTTCTGGGAAAAATAAGAAAAGAAGAATTGATTTGTCGTCTGCTGAATTAGCCCAGAGTGTGGTGAAGGTTTACATTTTCGCTGATTAAGCATTGCACATGTTAAAACTTCACTAACTGAACCATCATTAACTTTTTACCCCGGGCTTTTACCACTCTCTGGGCAAATTCAGCATACCACCACGAAAACATACCTATATAATGTTGACCCCCTTAAACCCCACTTTTATATAGTAAAACTGGGGTTTACATTATTTTTCTTATTTCTGCTCAAAAATATAGATTGTGGGTACTCGTTAGAACCGCTTCGCCGAGGTGGTTCTAATGAGTACCACTATCTATGTGTTTTGAGCAGAAATATAAAATATATCAGAATTTTTTATTTGAAAACTTTCATTTTTTTTGTTGGTGAAATTTTCAGTATATTTGAATAGGCATGTTTTCGTAAGGACGATATTGTTCTTATTTTCCCCAGAAAATACACTTTTACATTCCATGCAAACTCTCTCCTTATGAGACAGTTTGTTTGAAATGTCAAACTCCTTTTTATATAAAAAACAAATAAGAAAAATATTTCAAAATGTCGTCTGTTGAAATCCTTACTCAACATGTAGAGCGTTAAAAAGTGCAGTCAGTTGGTCACATTTTAACGCCACATGAGAAAAGTGAAATGCCCGGTAAGAGACCCTGCAACACTTACATGAGCAAGAGTGCCTTTTTTTTGTGCAATCTCGTCATTTAAGGGGAATGCATACACTTTCAAGGGTGGCAACTGTCAATTTGATTTCGCCAAATTCTGAGAGGGGTCTGTTTTGAAAAAGAAAAATATTTGCCCCCAAAGAGAGCAAAATCATACTTTTTACAGCAAATTCCTTTTTGGAAAGGTCGGGATGTGTGGAAAAGCTAACAGGACGTCACAAAAATTGTCTACATTGTGAAAAATGGCGGAAAACTGTCAAGACTAGTGTTTCCTGCCCCCTTAGGCGAAATCATTACGAAAACACGCCTATTCAAATATATTGAAAATTCTATCTCCAAAAACTGAAAATTTTCAGATAAAAAAACACAGATATTTTTCATATTTCTGCACAAAACATAGATTGTGGGTACTCGTTAGAACCGCCTCGCCGAGGCGGTTCTAACGAGTACCCACAATCTATGTTTTGAGCAGAAATAAGAAAAATAATGTATACCCCTGTAAACCCCAGTTTTACTATATAAAAGTGGGGCTTAAGGGGGTCAAAATTATATAGGTATGTTTTCGTGATGTACTAATGCTCAATACTCATGAAACTGTACGGGACACGTAGGCGGTATATGCTTTCACTGTAGACCTATATTTACCGTATCCAATTAACAAAACCTCTGCAAGCAGGGTAGACAAATGAGCCACCCCGTGACAAAACCAACAAAATAGGTGTGTGCCCAGCGAAGACTCAGATCAGCCTAGGCATCCGCCTAGTCTGATCAGAGTCTTCGCTGTTTCCTCTAATGGGTAATTAAGGACCCAAGCGTACTTCATGCGGACAGCGAAGACTCTGATCAGACTGGGCGGATGCGCAGGCTGATCTGAGTCGTCGCTGGACGCACATACCATTTTGTTGGTTTTGTCATGAGGTGGCACAAATGGGCAGTTTGATTAAGATCTGTATTCTTTGACTTCCATTCCCAGTGAGTCAAACGGACTGTGGATCAGAACTTTAGTGCGTTTAGATGTTTCAAGATTTTAGGATAATGGAGACACTTGTACGAGCCTTCCTGCTCATTAATGCATAGCACTCGGATTAAATTTTCAGCAGACGACATATTGAAATGGTTTTCTATTTTTCCCAGAAAATAGGTTTTGACATCAACTGTCAGGTTCCTTCCTGCTCATTAACGCATAGCGCTCTGGTTACATTTTCAGCAGACGACATATTGAAATAGTTTTATAATTTTTTCCAAGAAATAGGCTTTCTCAAATGTCAAGATCTGTTTTCTGGGAAAAAATAAGAAAAAAATCTTCAACGTGTCGTCTGCTGAATTAGCCCAGAGAGTGGTAAAGGTAAAAGTGGATTGATGAAATAACAAGGGAGGTAAATAATAATGTACTTACCTCCCTTGTCGCTGGGTCTGCTCCCTCTGGTAGTATATTCAATAGTTTAAGAGTAGACAGGATTGGTTGATTGATTAATTGATTGATTGATCGAGCGACCACACGATCGACCGACCGACTATTTGATTGATTGATTGATTGAGATTGATTGATTACATTGATTGACTGATTGACAGATTCTCCTTTTCTTATTTCAGGTTGGCTGTTACTGTTACCTGTTTGTGGATCTGAATGTCCGGGCCAACAATTACAAGAACGGTCTTTTCGATGTTTTAACCATTTTAGCGCACAAAAAGTTCATCTAGATAAAAGTGGCAGTAGACTATTTTCTGGAATAGACGTAGAAGTTCTGAGAATATTTTGTAGGTAAGCTAGTCACAGGCAATTTAACGCGAGAAAATGTACCTTCGGACATAAGCGTCCAGCGAAGATTCTGATCAGACTGCGCATGCGCAGTCTGATCAGATGGTTTGGCTTGGAGCTTATTAAATAATACAGGACCTAAAGTTTGTACATGTGTACAGTTACAAATATTCTGAAGGGGAAAATACACACTTTCAAGGGAGGCAACTCTTTTCAAATGGTTTTGACTTCCTTCTGAAGGGGGGTCTACTCTAAAAGTTAGAATTTGCTCGCCGTGGGAGCAAATTCTTTCCTTTTAGCGTTGAATCCATTTCAGAAGGGAATGGTGTGCCTTGTTTAAATGGGGTAAATATATACTAGGTATATCGTTCCCTGAGTGTCAGACTTCCAGCGTCAAACGCAGGCCCTGATGTGTTCTTCTATAATTTGCACTTCGCCGTCATGAGAAATAGTGTCTTCCTGGCATATGTGAACAACGACGGCTCAGATCAGTCTGCATGCCCGCGTGGTCAGATCCGCACCTTCCATGTCCACTTATAGAATTATTGGGTGCTGTAGAATGTATGGGTGTGAGCAGAATTAATGCCTTTGTACCATTTTATTTGGGTATTTTCTGTTCCCTTATGCAAAGACGGCATACGTATTCTCTCCTGCGCGGCTCAACTGTAACATGGTGTCGTTTAGCGTCTTAGACAGGAACGATTAACTTTAACTGCTTATTTTACCTATTAATGCCTAGCGTCCCATAAGAGTGATATTGGCTTCATGCGGCGTCGGATCAGAGTTTACACTATCTTTTTTATTACATTAATTACATACAGGAATTTTTATAAAATACGGTTAAAACAAAAACTAGACAAACACCCTTTCTATTAGAAATGGACCAATGCAAAGGGTTAAGGCAGACAAGACCACTTGGCATATATCGGTTACAGTATTTACGAGTACCGTACGTATTTGGACAGAGCAAACAGTGTAGACCCAGATGAGACGCCACAGAACGTGGCGTCTCATCAGGGTCTTCACTGTTTGCTATTCATCCAGCAATTTTTAGACACAACGTCGGGTAGTAAATTGTACTTGTTCAAATTTTAGAACAAGTATGGTAAGGTGTTGAGGTGTCCGAATGCGGTTAATACGGAAACCTATTTATGCCATAGGTTTGTTCCTGCTTGTAAGTTTGGTTGTACTGGGACTGGATACACCTAGAAAATTTCCCACCAGTTTACAAGGGTTATAACTGGCCCTCCTACACACTAGACCCGCCCTTCTGAAAAGGGGAACAAACTCGTTCTTTTTAGAATAGACCTTTTTTTCAGAAGGGAGGCAATAAAATGACAGTCTCTGCGTTACCTTCCCTATAAGTGTACCAATTCCCCTTGAATGATGTTTTACAGTACTGTATTTTTATACCCCGCCACAGGATAGTAGCGGGGTATTATGGATCACGTTGGCTGTCAGTGTGTACATGTACGTCCGTCTGTCCGTCCGTCTGTCCGTATTTTGGTTTCCGCATGATAACTTGAGTAAATATCAATTGATTTTCACCAAACTTGGTGTGTGCATTGATATTGTGGACATCTGGTTTGGGATTGTTAATGGACAAATGTCGTCAATTTTTGACAGAGTTATCTGCCCGCAATATGTCCGTATTTTCATATCTGGACGATAACTTTAGTAAATATCAATGGATTTTTACAAGACTTGGTATATGCATTGCATTGATATTGTGGAGATCTGCGTTTAGATTGCTAATGGCCAAGTCATCCATTTTTGGGTTATCTGGCCGCAATACATCCGTATTTTACTTTCTGGACAATAACTTTAGTAAATCTCGATGGATTTTCACCAAATTTGATATGTGCATTGATATTGTGGAGATCTGCTTAGGGAATTGCTCATGGACAAATTTCGTCAATTTTTACAGAGTTATCTGCCCGCGACATGATAATGGCGGGGTATTGTCGTTTCCCGTTTTATTTTATGCAGTTAAACAGCGGTTCAAACCCAGAACAAACATCGCGTTTAGATTTGTAGTGTCAAGTCTGAGACTGCACTGTTTGCACAAATCCACTACAATTGTAACGGGACATGATACACTTGAGTGATTTTCCGTAATTTTGTACAATGAAGACAACATTTGTAACTTTCTTTTAACCTTCCTTGGTACCTATAGTCGACTATCGTTATCTCGAAGCCCAAGGGACTCTCTGAAATACTTGGAGATATCCGTACTTCGACATATCAGATTTGCTGACTTTGGGAAAAAGGTAAATGGAACAACCAGATTTCACAAATGAATATGTAATTTGACTTTTGAATGCAGAAATATTTTGAAAATATTGTGGAAAAGAGGAGAAATTGCTCATTTCTCCTCTTTTCCACAATATTATGTTACCTGTCGTTAGATTTCCATATTGAAAACAGGGACCAGATTTTCACTTCGAGATAAGCGGTTATTCGAGATAAGCGAAGTCGATATAACGATAGTCTACTGTAGTACATGTACTTTCTGAAAAGGGGTCTACTCTACTTGGGAGCAGTCTTTCCTGTTTCTTGACCACTTTTCTGAAGGGAAGCAAACTAATTTTGACATAGTTGCCTCCCCTGCGAGTGTATACAGTCCCCTTAGCCCATTCATCCCTACAGAAGGACAGGTACGTTTGCAAACAGTGCAGATCCAGATGAGACGTCACGAGCCGTCATGTTAGGATCTACATTATTTTCCAGTCTTATTTATTTTTGACTCAAACCCCTATTTGCATAGATGAACATTTCCAAATTGAGAGATAGGAGAGTCCATTTCAGAAACTCAGGAGTGTAAAGATTAAAGTGGATTGGGCCCCGACTATTAGCAGAATTTATCAGTATGTTACTGATATGGAATCGATCTTGAGCCTGAACATTTCACGACGATGATTCGCTAATTGTTTCTGTCACTCTCAGATTTTATTCAGTCAAGTACATAATGTCATTTTGATGACTATTTATGTCACTAAAGTGAAACATATTTTTTCGCTTGCATTTTATTACCTTAAATGCGAAATAAATTGCACCTCATATACAGGGGTCCGATCGTAATCGGTCAGAGACACGCTATCTGGTACGGGAACACTAGACTGGCTCCAGTCTCCAGTGATTATATATAAAACCAAAATAATATCATGACTATAAAGGCTGGTCACTCTCTAAAATAAAACCAAAATAATATCATGACTATAAAGGCTGGTCACTCTCTAAAATAAAACCAAAATAATATCATGACTATAAAGGCTGGTCACTCTCTAAAATAAAACCAAAATAATAGCATGACTATAAAGGCTGGTCACTCTCTAAAATAAAACCAAAATAATAGCATGACTATAAAGGCTGGTCACTCTCTAAAATAAAACCAAAATAATAGCATGAATATAAAGGCTGGTCGCTAGTGACCAGCCTTTATAGTCGTGGTATTATTTTGGTTGTATTTTAATGGATTATCAAACAGGATTATAAGAAAAAATATTTAGTCACTGGAGACTGGAGCCAGTCTACGGGAACACCAATACTTTGTCGTATGTCGTAATTACCCTAAATATTCCGTACACTATCCATAAACTGTGTAGACCCAGGTCAAACTTCTTCTAGGCCAAGATAAGTTCTTTAGATCAGCTAAACTAAGCGAAGCTAAGCTTACATTTATCGAACTCGCCAAGTGATGCAACAATTTAATATAAGCTCTGACTGAGCTTTTGAACCGACTATTCTAAAAGCAAAGATATATAAAATCCCTACTATTCTAATAGCAGAAGTATAAAATCTCGACTTTACTAATAAGGGTAATAATAAGACTTTCATAATAAAAAATTCCTGTTATGCTAAAAACAGAAGTATAACATCCCGACTATATTAATAGCAAATTTGTTAAGTAAAAAATTCCTACTATATACTAATAGCAAAAGTATAACATCCCGACTATACTAATAGCAAATAGCAAATGTATAAAATCCCGACTATACTAATTGCACAGGTATAAAAATCCGACTATAATAATAGCAAAAGTATTAAAAAAAACGACTATACTAATAAGCAAAAGTATACAATTCCGACTATACTAGCAAAAGTTTAACATTACGACTATACTAATAACAAAAGTATAACATCCCGACTACACTAATAAGAAAAGTATAACATCCCGACTATACTAATAGCCAAGTATTAAATCCCGACCATACCAACAGCGAAAAAGTACAACTTCCCGACTGTACTAACAGCAAAACTATAAAACCCCGACAATACTTATAGCAGAATTATAAAGTCAACAACTGTAAAGCAGCTATAAAAACTAAGCAAAAGTTAATGAAAAGAGCATTTAACTACAGTTTGGTAATAGGCTGTGCTGTCTGCCATTCAAAGTGTAGTCAAATATAATATGGCAGGGTAGAGATGAGAAAAGTGAAGGAGACCACCAGCACCACACTGCATTAAGGCGAATGGGTACACTTTCAAGTGTGTAACTATGGCCGAGGTCTGCGGAGAACTAGGTTTCTGGTTCAAATCTCGCTGGAAGCGAAACTCTGCTGTACAGCGCTTCAATTCTCAGAAAGTTAAGTATCGTCGCATCGCCTCGACAGAAGTTACGCCAAACACCAAAGTATCAGGTAACGATCTAAGAGATATAACTGCAAAATCGAAGTCTACAGGCTTGACAGAGTTATTAATCTTTAGGAAGCTCTGAAAAGTTCTGCCTGTGCAGGACACAAGCCCATGTTGGGTTACCGTACATGCCCTACGTATTTGGACAGAGAGACCTGAGAAAAATAGTACAGACCTAGATCAGACGCCGCAGAACGCGGCGTCTGATCAGGGTCTACACTGTTTGCTGTACAAATGGATTTTGAGGTTGGGGGATGGGGGTGGGAGTGGCAGTCATTTCCTTGCGCAGGTATCTAATAAGCACTTCTTAGCGTCACTTCTTGTTTATCTATGGCAGATTAAAACCTGTTACTGTTAGCCATCCCCCACTATAAAAAGTGGATAGCGACTGTTTAATCCAGCCTGGTTACATGCGCTCTTTGAAATCTGGCCTATCGAGGGTTGAGCGCAAGACTATAGTAACTCAAACATATTTTTGAAACCCTTGTTTAGGGGCAACTTGGAGCCCTTTGTAAACAATGCAAATTTAGGTGCCATTGCTCATACGAGCAATGGCACCTAAATTTTCATTATTTACAGAAAGAAATGTTGTAATCTTCATAACGCCTTCATGGTGAGGAGATTAGGTTTGGGGAAAAACAACCATCTGACTTAACGCCAGTCTTGCGCTCAACCCTCGATATATAAGTTAAAAATCTCCCAGAAATGTGGTCATGGTGAAACTTCACGGATGTACAGTCTGGTCTTCGCTTCGATATTCGAAAACAGATTTTATTTAGTACGGATTGCTCTTTTCGGACTCGGGTTCGAACATCGTCATGGAGGAAGCATTTTACTCGCATGGGTGAACAGAACTACCCTGGCTAGCCTGTGCAAGTGGACAGCGAGGGTCTTCATCGCCTGCGTGGATGCGCAGGCTGATCTGAACCTTCGTTGTCAACCCAGACCGAAAACTACTTTTCCCATGATGTGACTAATTTAGTTTTGTTTTCTTTTTTTTTCAGTTCGTATATAGAAGCCCTCACTTGCATATCCAATTTACTCGAAGTATGCCCTGAGGAACGACATAGAGATATAAAAGTAGCTTTAGTGAATTTTAATGGAATGGAACAAGAGTTATCTGACCTTTGTATGACAAATAATTTATACGAAAGTAAGTATATTTGGGTTGGTTTTCAAACATGTGCGAAAAGGGGCGATCCAAAACTAGCCCACACACACACGTACATGTATTGTCAAGTTCCAAGTATGACGAATAGAGGAGATTCTGATAAGACTGCGCCGATGTACAGGCTGGTCCGGATTTGTATCAATCGCATCTGTCCCAAACTACGTTTTTGCTGGTTCTACTCCGTTGGAGCCTCTCTTTATCAAACTTCTATAGTGTTGTATTACCGTATATACTCTAAATAATGGGACACCTTAACTCCTTACCATACTTAGCATAATTTGTAAAAGTCAGTTCCACTATCAGCTGATGTGTTTAAAATATTGCTGGACGAGTGGCAAACAGTGTTGACCCAGACCAGACGCCGCGTTCTGCGGCGTCTGATCTGGGTCTACACTGTTTGCTCAGGTCTGCCTGTCCCAGTACTTAGGGTTATTACGGTTTTCTAAACATTGGGACTCAATAAGTCCTAACAATATTTGTTTTATAGTTTGAACAAGTCCATTTGATTACCTAGTAATGCATTATAATACTGGATGAGTGACAAACAGTGTAGACCCTGACTTGATCAGATGACGCATTATTTTACTACTACTACTGCTACTACTGCTGCTGATACTATTAACTATTCAATATAAAA
Organism: Anodontia alba; assembly: GCA_964016985.1. Classification (NCBI taxonomy): domain Eukaryota; kingdom Metazoa; phylum Mollusca; class Bivalvia; order Lucinida; family Lucinidae; genus Anodontia; species Anodontia alba. The sequence continues at coordinate 50,646,688 of OZ024828.1, read as the reverse complement.
TGTGAGCATTTACCATCATTTTTTATATTAATTTATATGTTACTTTTTGAATAACTATCTTTCACTAGAGAATTTTGCTAAAATGATTAACCCTTAAAGCGCCAATCATAACTGCAGCAGACGACACCTTTAAATATATATTTTTTTTATTTATTTTTCTTAGAATATAGGTCTTGACATTTCATGTGAGACGATTCACATGAAATTTCAAGGCTTATTTTCTATGAAAAATATTTTTTTCGAATGTCGTCTGCTACAAATTTTGCTTGGCGCTTTAAGGGTTAAAAACAAAGGCCCTTCTCCGCCTAATATTTGTACAGTCGACTCCCGGCCATCACTTATCTGTCATTTGTATATTCTATCATATGTATATAGTATACATGTAATTTTCTCCAGGAGACTAGCAAAGGCCTTTATGCGCAGTCTGATCTGGGCCTTCGCTGTCCACATATGCAATAAAGGCTTTTTCTTGCGAAGTGGAGCTCTGTTTTCTTTTGATGATCTGATACTTCATGCATTGTCAAGTTTATGTGATTTATTTCAGTTTATGCCCAGTATATGACCTGTTTCCATGACAGAAGACATAAATCCGACTGGTGTTTTGACAATAGATTAAACACTTCAGTGAATGATCTCACTGAAAACGACTTATGTAGGTAAGATATATATTTGTCCCCAACCAGAGGTGAGTGGGGGCGCATTGTTTTCGATCTGGATCCATTTAGCATTAGCATAGGATATAGTGTCAGTTGTACGTCACATTTTCGTACACTTCCTTGCGTGCACGATATCACTTGAACCGGTGGTCGGATTTTCATCAAACTTGCAGGGATACATCACAAGGACAAGTTTTAGAGCTGATTAGATTATGGTGATTTTGGAATGTAGACAGAGATAGAAAGCGGGGTCTGATCTGAGTCGACTCTGCGGATGAGCTACAATCTTTTGCAAAACACTCCCCTTAAATACTATATGTCCAAACTTCCAAGATGAAAAAATCTCTGCAAGTTTGATGAATAAATGCATAAATAAGTTAAGCACATATCATATAGTTAATTGCTTCAAGGTACCTACGAAATTAATGTTAGAAAAGTTGTGTTGGTTGCACTGCAGTAGTTCATCTCAGTAGCAATAAAATGCATATCTGCTGAAATTCCATCGGGTAAGAGGGTGATGCCCGTGTGCGTGTGTGTGTGTGTGTGTGTGTAAGGGGGGGGGGGGGGGTTGGGGAAGCCTGCTGATGTGCCATAGCTTTAGAAAATCCAAGGTTTTAACCCCGGAATAATACGTTTCTCATTTCTTCACAGAAACACGTTGCAAGTACTCAACATGTTGCAGATACCAAAACATGTTGTAGATTCTCTTTAGAAGCGCCTCGCAGAGGCGCTTCTAATTAGAATGTACAACATATGTTTTTGTGAAGAAATAAGAAATAATTCTATCTCGATACTCCTCTTGTCTATAGCTCTGTAAGGCATTGTCACCCAATAATTTGGCACTTGGGGAAGAATTTGCATGGGTTGTTAAGTACATTAAAACATATTTGTACTGCAAGAAAGGTTGCTGGAAGTAACAAAACACAGCTGAACAGCTGGTTTAAACCCCGCAAAATTATAAAAAAAAAAACAACAAAAAACAAAAAAAACAACAACAAAAAAAACAAAAAAAAAAAAAAAAAAAAAAACAACAGCCCTCCCAACCCCCACTAATATCCCTAATTTCGCTATATATGTGGAAACATGTGGGTACACATTATATCGACTTGTCAACGTATTGTTTTAAGCATAGGACAAATAAGAAAAATATCATCAATATCCGTGTGCTGAATTTACCGAGGGAGTGGAAAAGGTTAACACACTTGTCGTAAATTTCAACAAGCCCATTTCAGTAACTATTGATATGTCCAAAACTGCTGGACGAGTAGTAAACAGTGTAGAACCAGATCAGACGCCGGGAGATGTGGTGTTGAATCTTGGACTACACTTTTGCTTAATCCTGTCTGTCCCATTACTTACTGTAACTATGTTAACCCAAGCCCTGCTGTCCCATTACTTACTGTAACTATGTTAACCCTAGTCCTGCTGAGCCCGGATATACACTGCCTTTGCAAACAGTTTAGATCCAGATCAGTTGGCTTCAAAGAAGCCAACTGATCTGGATCTGCACTGTTTGCCATTCAGTATGTGAATTTATGTAAAAAATCTGGATCAAGTATTCTGGTTGGCTGAAAATTAGAAAAGAGCGTGGCATCTTAATTTATTCAGTAGGAGAAAAAAGGTTAAAAGGAATGGGTATACTTTCAGGGGAAGCAACTCTTTCATAATTGTTTTGCCTCCCTTCTGAAAGGGGGTCAAATCTAAAAGGAAGCTATCGACAGAGACCCCTTTTCGAAGGGAGTTGGTGTGTAGGAAAGCAAACAGGAAATAAAACTGAGGGAAGCTCTTCCAAACGTATCAAATCCCCTTAAGTTGTAGAGTATCATCCAAGCTTGTTTCAGTCGAACTGTCCAAGCCCAGATCAGAATGTGCGGGTTTGCATGTTAATCTGGACCCCGCAGAACCCGCTCTGGCCCTTCGTGCTAAGGTTGTTTTTTTCGTGATGGTTTTAACCCTTTCAGCTCTGCAGACAAACCAGCTACCTGTGCAAACAGAATAGATCCTGATGAGACGGTCTCATCAGGATCTACACTGTTTGCCGTTCTGTTATGATGTTTGACTGACATCACTATTTGTAGTAATGTACATGTCCAAATTCATTGATGGAACCGTCCATTTCATAAACTCAGGGTGGAAAGGGTTAAGTTTGTTTAGTTTGAGTGTAACGGTTGTTTGTTTCTGTTTCAAGTCGCATGAGGACGGTCACTCAGTGTATAGAGAATAACATTCGCCAAGAATGCGGAGAGAAGGCGTCAGAACTGGTCCACCTACTAGTCAAACCTATGGTGAGAAGAAGTGGCTCCTGTACATATGATGTTTATCATCAGGTAATAGACATGTTTCACTGATAGCTGTATGAGCCATGGAAAGTAAAACAAAAATACATCAAATATCCGACAACAGCAGACTTCCCAGTGGGCACATAACGTTAAAATGACGTCGTATCAACGTCGATGCGACGTGATCACGTCGCATCGACGTTGATACGACGTCATTTTGATGTTGTGTGCCTGCTGGGTTCCCAGCGGGCGCATGACGTTTTTACAAAGTCGCCTCAACGTCGCATCGATGTTGAGGCGACGTTTTATAAACGTCATGTGCCCGCTGGGTTGGTTTGATTGGAACTGTTCATGGCCGAGAATATAAAGTGCAACACTGCGCGTTAGAGTCTGCTTAGTTTTAACATTACTTCAAATTTTTATAGGAGTTCTAAGACGTTTGATGTGTGTCTCTGCTGCTTTCCATCAAATTCTCTTATGTTCTTTTTTTTATTTCGTTATTTCGGCTTCAGACGTATATTTTTATGTCCCGCCACAAAAAAAAATGGCGAGGGTGTTATGCTATACCGTCCGAAATTTTGAGTGCCTCGCACGTTCAGGCATTTGTTGGGTATTTTCTATGTTAAAAAAATACCAACAGTATGTTGAAAATACCCACTAGTAGTCTACGGAATAAACGGAATAGTGTGAAAAATACCCAATATACGAGGGTCCTGCAAAAAGTTTTGTCACTGGGTTCGGATTACTTCAGTGCTACTGACGGCATCTATTTCAATTTGAAATAACTCGGTCAGTTGGAAAGCAATTTGCATGAAACAAACGGGTACCGTTAGCTATTCAACACATAATTCAAGTGCAGTGAAGCATTTTAAAATATATCTGGGATAAAACTAAGGAAGCCTATTAGTGACAGAACTTTTTGCACGATCCTCGTATGCCCATTCGTGTACCCGGAATTTCTGTCCATCCGTCAGCGCTTCCATCATTCGTGTCCGCTCCATAACTCTGATACTGTCAGAGATATTTTTCACCAAACTTCACACAAATGTAAAGCACTATAAGACGACGTGCAGAGCACATGAACCGTAACTCTGGTTTGCCTACTTTTGGAGTTATTGCCCTTTGAACATTGAACATAGCCATTTCTACCATGTACTCGTGCCAGCTCTGTAAGTTAGAAACCGTTCTAGACTGGTATGCCCATTCGTGTGCCCGGAATTTCTATCCATCCGTCAGCGCCTCATCATTCGTGTCCGCTCCATAACTCTGATACTGTCAGAGATTTTTCACCAAAAAAATGCAAAACACTATGAGACGACGTGCAGAACGCATGGACCGTTACTCTGTTTTGCCTACTTTTGGAGTTATTGCCCTTTGAACATTGAACATAGCCATTACTGCCATGTATTCGTGTCCGCTCTGTAAGTTGAAAACCGTTCGAAATATTTTCATCAAACTTCACACAAATGGAAAGCACTATAAGACGACCTGCAAAACACATAATACGTAACTCTGGTTTGCCTACTGTTGGAGTTATTGCCCTTTGAACATTGAACATAGCCATTTCTACCCATGTATTCGTGCCAGCACTGAAAGTTAGAAACCGTTCTAGGTATTTTGATGAAACTTCTCACAAATGCAAAGCACCATCAGACAACGTGTAAAACATGAAAATCATCACCCTGGTTAACCTACTTTTGGAGTTGTGGACCTTTGAACATAGTAGATATTGAAAATAGCCATTTCTACTACTTGTGTCCACTCTGTAAGTTGAAAACCGTTCCGGATATTTTGATGAAACTATATACAAATGTAAAGCATCACGAGACGAGGTGCAGAACACACGAATGGTAACTCTGGTTAACCTGCTTTTGGAGTTATGGCCCTTTGAAGTTTGAAAATAGTGGTTTCTGTTATGTATTTCTCTCCACTCTGTAACATGAAAATTGTTCAAGATATTTTCTTGAAACTTTATGCAAATGTATATTACTATGATACAATCTGCAAAACTCAAGAACCATAACTCTGACTTACCTGCGTTTGGAGTTACCACCCTTTGAACATTGTCAATAGTCATCCAAGACATATACGTACATCCACTGGTAATATCCGCCGCGTGTTTACGACTCTGTGGAAGAGTCTAAAGATCAAGCATTTTAATATAAAGTGATCTACAGTTGACTCTCGCTATCTCGACCTCGCTTATCTCGAAGAACCGCTTATCTCGAAGTGAAAATCTGATCCCCGCCTAAACAGGAAAATCTAACAACATGTAAAAAATATTGCGGAAAAGACTAGAAATTGCTCCTCAATATATCTTTAACTTCAACAGTCCAAATGCACATATATTTGTTAAATGTGGTTAATCGAATTAGTTTTTCCTCAATTCTGCAAATCTGATATGTCGAAGTACAGATATCTCGAAGTATTTCAGAGAGTCCCTTTGAATTCGAGATAACGAGAGTCGACTTATATAATATATTTTAAAACACTCTTCTATTTAATTTGAACTGATTATTCTTTTTAAAGATATTTCTTGGTTTTGTTGCACTATGCTTTCTAAGACATATTTTGCTAACTGTGTGTTTCCATTATTTCAGAATATCGTGAGCACCAATATAGAAGGGATGGAGACTTCGAACACAGCAAATAAACACACTCATAATCCGCATAATTTTTCTAGCAATCTCATTTCAAATATTTCATATTTAATTTTGTGTTTATTCTTTACATTTTTGCCATATATTTTTCGATGAAATAAATTGAAATGCTGATGAAATGTATGCACATGTTTAAAAGCTGAGTCACACCAAAGCTATCCTCAGGGCCCAGTTGTTCAAAGCTAATGACGTTGTTAGTTAACGATTCGTTAAAATTTACATCGGGTGATACGCAAATATGCTGAAATTTTCTGCTGAAAAAATGTGAGTAGCTTTTGCAGTGCAAAAGCTACTCACATTTTTTCAGCAAAAAATATCTGAATATTGTATATTGAATCCGCTAAAACAGTTAACGGAATGACCCTTAACGAGCTCGTTAAGCTAACGACGCTTTGAACAACTGGGCCCAGGTTTATGCGGGCAGCACATGCCCAGATAAGACTGCTCAAACTTAGTGCGTTGTCTGTTCAGTCCATATTTAGTTCGCTAAGAAAATACCCCTATATATAATAACCCTAAGTATTGAGACAGACAGGCTGAGCAACAAGAATAGAACCAGATCAGACACCGCATAATTGGACGTCTGATCATGGTCTGTGCGGTTTACCAGTCATCTAGTAGTCTTTTAGTCACATCAAGAGGTATTTAAATGGAATATTAAAATTTTAAGACAAATATGGTAAGATGTTTCCCAGCATTCAGGGATAGGATATTGGGGCCTTGTAGATTGAAAATGGTCCGCGCCACATGTCTTCGGGTATATGCGGATAGCGAAGGCCCTGATCAACCTGCGCATCCGCGGAGTTTTATCAGGGCCTTCGCTGTCCGCTTACGGAATCATTGGACACTATAGCATTTATCAATGGAGAGCAAATGCTCGGATGAGACCGCGCATGCGTGCCACGAATCTGAATCTGTGCATTTTAAGACGCATATTCGAAGACACCTTTTCGCTTGACGTGGCCTTATAATCAAACCGCGCGTGCGCCCCAGCCAGCATTCTTTATAAATCTATAGCGGGCCGTTATCGGCCCGTCAGGATAGCTGACGGGCCGATAACGGCCCGCTATAGGTTTATAAAGAATGCTAGCTGGGGAGTTTGTCAGTCTGCGCAAGTCTTACCTTGGCATGTATTGTATGTATTTTCCGGAATTGAAATAGATTCACCCTTAAAGGGTGAATTTTTACCGCTTTTCTCAGTGTGACTTCCTCTGGGAACAAGGCTTTTCTTTAACAGTAGACCCCACGTTTGAAGGGGTTAACTTACTAGGGAATGAAATTCCTGTTCGCAAAAGTTGTCTCCATTTGACGAAATGGCGGCACAAAACTTTCAGGTGTATCTAATAAAACGGTTTATGTTGTAACGCGACTTGAGTCAAGCTGAACTTCTATACAGCCGGGGCACTGAATTTCTTACAAAATTGCACGTGCGCCCAACAAAGATTCAGATCAAACTGTCGAAGTCTTCGTTGTCCACTAGAGGACGCAGTGGATCCTTGGCTAAACACAGAGTGCCCTGCGAAGACTCTGATCAGACCGTGCGCATGCGCAGTCTGATCTGAGTATTCGCTGGGCGCACAATTAATCTTATAGGAAATGCTATGCCCCGACTTAATAACAATGTTGAAGCGAGACTGACGTAGCGCACAATTTTACAAAGGGTAATTTTTGTCATAATAAGTCTAGTCAAAGAAAACACGTGTCTTATAATATTAGATAATACATGTTTTACATGTATAATATTAATGCTTCGCATGGTGAGTAAAATTTTTTGCAAAGGCAAATTGATGATGATTTTTTTTTTTTTTTATTTTTTCCAAGAAAATATTCTTTGATATTTTGGACAATTCGCATAAAATGCCAAAGTTTATTTTCTGGAAAATCGATATGATATTTTTCTCAGGAGAGGCAAACAAGCCTATCCAAGTATACTGAAAATTTTACCACCAAAAAATGTAAATTTTCAGATAAAAATTCTGATATTTTTCATATTTCTACTCAAAACATAGATTGTGGGTACTCGTTAGAACCGCATCGGCGAGGTGGTTCTAACGAGTACCCACAATCTATGTTTTTGAGCAGAAATAAGAACTATAATGTATCCCCCTGTAAATCCCAGTTTTACTATATAAAAGTGGGGTTTAAGAGGTCAACATTATATAGGCATGTTTTCGTGATGTAACATATGTCTTATAATGCTGGATAAAGAAAAGTGATATGGGCTCGCCCATGTTGAAGGTGTTCTTACCAGAGCCGCGGCATTTTATACCGTCTTCGGAACATGCGCCCACTGTCATCAGAGCCTTTTTTATCTGTTAGTTTATTCCAGTGCAGACTGGTACCCGCGCTTTGTCATATCTGCGCTGTCGTCAGCGCTTACGTTGTTTGCAGTACCTGAGACATTTCATGAGAAAAGGGTACTTGTCGCGTATGAGTAAAGAAAGACCATACCAGCCGGGGATCCGCACAGTCTGGTCATCACGGAAATACGCCTATATAGTTTTGAACCCCTTCAACCCCACTTTCATACAGGAAAACTGGGGTTTACAGGGGTATACATTAGTTTTCTTATTTTGCTCAAAAACATAGATTGTGGGTACTTGTTAGAACCGCCTCGCCGAGGCGGTTCTAACGAGTACCCACAATCTATGTCTTTGCGCAGAAATATAAAAAATATCAGATTTTTTTTTATCTAGTTTTTGGTGGTAAAATTTTCAGTATATTTGAATAGGCGTGTTTTCGTAATGTCATGATGTTCTCATTCCCTCTATTCAACGGTATGAAGTGATTCTGTATCAGAATGACGAAGACTCTCATCAGGCCGTGTGAATGCCCAATTCCCATCTAGGCCTTCTTTGTCCGCATATGCAATAAGAACATTGTTTTATGATATGTCATCTGCATTAATTACCTTGTATATATCGGCAATGCTCCCGGGGTGGGGAAAGGGGCACTCACTATCAAAAATGGTTGGGGTATGCTGCCAGGAGCCCGGGACCCCTACTCCATTTCAGACACGACTGAGACCCCTTTCCAGACAAAAGCAAGACAAACATATACCTCATTGTAGAAAAACAATATATGCTCATTTGCTCAGTCGGTTAACTTAACAAGGATTTACTTGCATATTATCAATATTAATTACAACAAGAATCACACAATATCAAGTTTACTAAGGTATTTTCAAACAACAGTTTTCTTTATGGTAAAACATTTAAATATGCCCCGAATTTGTTTCATGCGTCCATAAACTGCTTTCTAATTCCGTTTGCATGGCGTTTTTCTCATTAACAGTGCCATCTTTTAGTTTATTCCTTTCTCTCTCTCTCTCTCTTTTTTTTTTTTAGACATACTACATATCATCGGAAGTACAACTCCAGGCTAAGGTAGTTTACCATCCCCTTTCCAGATATGAACCCCTTTCCAGACAGGTATATTTGAATCCCTTCCCAGGTTTTTTACAATGAAACAGCCCCCCCCCCCCCGTCCCCACCCCCCCCCCACCCCCCGTTCCAGACAGACTCTGAAAACAAGACCTTTTTGTCAGCACATCCCTACCCTTGCTTATATAGTGAGTGCCCCCTCCCCCACCCCCTCGGGGCCATGCTAGGCCTGACTTTTTGTTTATAGCAACGCCTTGAAAACCGTCTAGAGTGGGATGAAACTGATTTAACAAAGGGACATAAGAAAAATTCCCGCAGGAGAATGGAGTCTGACAGACCGCTAGCTTTTTGCATATACTGGTATCTCTGGGACTAGTATGGAACAGTTTCTGACATCCAGTGATATGCTCATGTAAAGTGAGAAAACTCATTAACCTTTTTAAGCGCAATTCACAGCAGCAGCAGACGACATTCTGATATACTTTTGTTTTAGTTTTCACTAAAAACGTCTTGACATCTCATGTGTATCGCCTGGCCAAGGAGATGACTCACATGAATTTTCAAGCCTTATGAGAAATAAAAAAAAAAAAATGAGAGTCGTCTGCAACAATTTTGAACGTCATCATAAGGGTTTAAATCAGGAGTGAACAGTGAAATTCTAGATCAGCCCGAGCAGTCAGATCAGGGTCCTTTATCGCCGTTTTATTATCGGTATATTAATCTTTACCACTCTCTGGGCTAATTCAGCAGACGACAAATTTGTGGTATTTTTCTTATTTTTCCTATTTTCTGGAAAAAATAAGGAAAATATTTCAAAATGTTTTCGGCTGAAATTTTTACCCAGATTGCTAAGCGTTAAACACTTTCTTATTTCTCCATAGAAACATAAATGGCAGAGTGGCCAGTTAAGACTTGACTGCCATATCAGAAATGATAGATCGGCTAGGCAAGACTTCATTGCCACTGGTAGACTGGCTAGGCGATGCGCTTCTTATGAGTACCAACAACGTATGTTTCATCACGAAAACATGCCTATGTAATTTTGACCCCACTTAAACCCAACTTTTGTATATTAAAACTAGAGTTTACAGGGGTATTCGTTATTTTTCTTATTTCTGCTCAAAAACATAGATTGTGGGTACTCGTTAGAATCGCCTCGCCGAGGCAGTTCTAACGAGTACCCACAACTATGTTTTGAGCGGAAACATGAAAAATATCAGATTTTTTTTATCTGAAAATTTTCATTTTTTGGTGGTAAACTTTTCAGCATATTTGAATAGGCATGTTTTCGTAATGTGGAAAAGTGAGAAAAAAATATTTATCTGATAACCTCTCTTATCTGGATTGTGGACTGTGTTGATGTGTAGTTTGGTCTGGATTTTCACTGTTCACATATGATCATTTCTCATGCCACAACTCAGTTATATATATCTGTATAACTTATTGCTTGCTTCTTGGTATTCTTAAGGACATTTGAAGATAAATAACTATTAAATTTTGTTATATTTTGTTTAGCAGTGTTCTGTTCTTTTTCATTTACCCTTTAAAGGCAAAGGCCCACTGAATGCAGTTTATGCCAACCAATATACAACTTTACAAAACAAGCATCCCGGCTCAAGTTTGATCAAAATCGGTTTAGAAATAAACAAAAAAGAGATCATTTTTTATATATATAAATGTGAGTATATTGTATAAATGGTAAATGAACACATTCACATCTAAATAAAAGTAAGATATTGTTTTATGTGTATATCACATCCAAAACAATATTTTATTTCTATTTACATCTGATGTTTTGCAGATTTAATAAGGTGGTATTGACGTAACTTACAAAAATGGGGGTTTCCGTGATAGCATTTTATAGGTCTTCAATTTCCCAAGCGATTTTCATGAACTTTACAAGAGAATGAAATTTTCATGTCTTGTTTGAGCTCAGTGCAGGCTCAGATAAGCCTGCGTTTTCTGCATGGTTTGATCATTCTTTACAGTGCACCTACAGAGCCCCTTGGTCCTTGGCTACACAGAGCGCTCAGCGAAGGCTCTCATCAGAGTGTGCTTATGTGCAGGATGATCTGAGTACCGTATTTACCGTAAGACAGACACCAGATGAGACGCCGCAGAACGCTGTTTGCCACTCGTCCAGCATTTTTTGACACAACAACAGGTCGTAAATTGTACCCGTTTAAATTTTAGAACAAGTTTGGTAAGGAGTTAAGGTGTCCGTATACTTAGGGTATATACGGTATTCACTTGACGCCTGCCACAAGGTACTTTCTCAAGGAAATGCGAACTACGCATGTCCGAATTTAGACTGGCTCCAGTCTCTAGTGACTGAATATTTTTTCCTTGTAATCCTATTTGATAATCAACTAAAATAAAACCAAAATATTATCATGATTATAAAGGCTGGTCCCTAGAGTGACCAGCCTTTATAATCATGATAATATTTTGGTTTTATTTTAGTTGATTATCAAACATGATTATAAAAAAATGAATGTTTTGTCATTGGAGACTGGGACCAGTCTAGCCCGAATTAGATTAAGGAGAAATGATACATTTTATAGAAAGACAACTCTGTCTTAATTGCTTGCCTCCATTCTGAAAAGTGGTCTATGCAATCAGGAAATAAGTTGTTCCCCTTGAACGGGCCCCTTTCGGGAGCTTGGTGTACAGAGTAGCAAACAAGAAGTCACAAAATTTATCTCCCTTGTACAAAAGTAGGCAATACGATTTTGTCACTGTTGATAGTTATCACAGCCCGAAGGTCAAAAGTTTTGAGACAACAGTATAGTTTGAGACAAAAAAAAAAAAAAAATGAAACGACGAGGAATATACAAGAGACCAGTCATAGCTCCAGATAAGATGGGGTATGCACATAATATTTTCTTGTTTCTGCATTAAAACATGTGTTATTAATACTCATTAGAAGCGCCCCGCTGAGGCACTTCTAATGATTACCTATATTTTTTTTTTGTGGAAAAAAGAAAAATGTCCTTATTGGTTGAAAGAAAAAAATGCCTTATCTGGAGCTATGAAGAGGTCTTCAGTAACCATGAATTTATTTCGACATTCCATGACTTACTCCGAGATATGAGAGACACCGATTGTCGTTCTTTTCTGCATTTAGTGTTTCTAATGATAACCCTTTATAGATATTAGTTGACTTCACTACAGTTTGTGTTAAGTGCCGTGTGGCAGCCGTAAACGTTCTCCCCGTACTGTCAAAAAAAAAAAAAAAAAAAAACAAAAAAAAAAAAAAAAAAACAAAAAAAAAAAAAAAACATTTACAGTAAAATACTGGCACCTGGCTGCCAGAGCATCAAGTTTACGGGCGCCTGTAGAACCCTCGTAGAATAGGGTAAGGATGTGTAAGTTTAAGATATGGTGCGAGAGCTCACATCCCTACCATGTCCTACGTTACCTACCTTGTGCTACTCTGTCCTGCCATGCGTGGTTATTCTTGTAAATACAGTCGACTCTCGTTATCTCGAAATCCAATGGACTCTATGAAACACTCGAGATATCCGTACTTCGACATATCAGATTTGCGGAACTGACGAAAAACAATTAATCGAACAACCACCTTTAACAGAATGAATATGTAATTTGAATCCTAAGTTAGAGATATATTTAGAAAATTTTGTGAAAAAGAGGAGAAATTGCTCCTAAGGAGCAATTTCTCCTCTTTTCCACAATATTTTGTTGCCTGTTGGTAGAACTATGTGTTAAAACAGGGACCACCAGATTTCCACTTCGAGATAAGCGGTTATTCGAGATAAGCGAGGTCGAGATAACGAGAGTCGACTGTAATCTACAGGCGCCCGTAAAATTTACGATAAATGCGCCGGGATCTACGGGATCTTTGACAGTGTGTACTTCATCGTAGGGCAATTTTTATTTTTATTTTCATTTGGATTCTTGAACTTATTCTGATATCATTGGAAATCTCAGAAATCAAGCTATATCCTTTTTAAGTACCATATCGTAGGAAGTAATAAATGACCCAAATCTCATAGTCACCCTGCAGGTTATGAAAGTATTCCATTGATCTAAGATAATTAACCCATGTGCAAGAGTAACATAATTTGAAACAGTATTTATGTACCTTACTTGCATATACGCTCAAAGCATGACAAGAGCCGTTTCTATAAATATTTTATTATAATTGAATCCCTGAAAAAAATAATGATTAATTCCCGAATTTTGTAAAATAATCAATCATAGCTCGAGATAAGGCACTTTTTTCCAGCAAAATAAAATGCTGATATTTTTCCTATTTTTTTCCACAAAGAAACACATGTTGTAAGTACTCATTGGCTCGGTGAGGCGCTTGTAATGAGTACATTTCTCCACAAAAATATACGTGGTTGGTAATCATTAGAAGCGCCTCGTACCCACTACGTATGTTTTTGTGGAGAAATAAGAAAACAATTATGTGTTTACCTCTCTTATCTGGAGCTTTGATCAATATGTTCCTTTATGCTAATATAGTGTTTCCATTAACCCATTAAAGACTGAATAAACTCTCCCACGCTATAAATTGGAAGAATCCATTTTCAGTTTTAGGTATATCGGGCAATATCATATAGATATTCCTAAAGAAAAATGATTTTACTATTTGCAAACGGTGGAGACCCTGAACAGAAGCCGCATTCTGCGGCGTCTGATCTGGGTCTGCACTGTTTGCCAGTTACCGTTTAGGTCTCCAGTCTTGAATGGATTAAAGCCCTATAAATTATGTGACCCAGCCGATATGTAAAATCCATCCTCCTGCCTGTCATCAGTCATTGCACATAAATGAATGTTGTCGACCATTTGTTCTCCGAATTCTTTCTCAGAAAAGCAAGAATACAGCCAGGGAGATACGTATTTCTTTCCAGTCATCCTTCCAACAGGCCGTGAAATCTTCATCAGTGTTATGTGAGGAACGAACTCGTGGTAGTCTCTTATATCAATACCTTTCTCATTTAGACTAAGCTTCAAATGTTCAACCAAATCGTTAAATTCAGGAGGACTGTCCACTTTTGCAAATATAACCCTGTTGAAGAAATTGCCAACACCTTTCACCTTGAGATGTTTGGGTTTTGGAACAATAGAACTTAGTTCATCTTTTATATCTCGCAGACAGTCCACTGCATTTTTAATTTTCTCAGGTGTTTCTAGTCCCACTGTAGTTAGAGTCATATGCAGAGCACCTTTAGGTATTCTACAGTCCTTTAAATCTGGTTCGTTATTTATTATATGGTTCTGAACCTCTTCCAAACTGTCTCTTAGGTTATCATCAGTGATTCTCAAAGCAAGAAAATAATTTGGTCTTAATTTGTCCCTCCAATATTTGTCAAACTGTCCTCCATCTCCATCCTCATCGTCTTCGTCCAGTGGGTTTCCGTCCTCGTCATAACCACCCATGTAGACAGGCAGTCCCCCCACTGCACCACCAATGTTTACTTCAATCCCATCATCACTATCGCTGTCGCTGTAACTGTCACTATATTCTCCGCTATCATAAAAATCATCTACGTCATTATTAGCTCCGCCTCTTGTGTCCAAGTTTTCATCATCATCGTTCAGATTTTCGTCATGTTCTCCCGCATTGGTTTTGATACCTTCTTTAGCAATCACATCATAAATAGTGATTTTACTTCCGGTTGAGCCAAACACGTTGTCTAACCTGCTTCTCTTGTCCCATACGATTTCTAATTTATACTTGAAGTATTGTATCCTATGTTTAGGAATGGCCAGTACAGTATAATCTACAGAAGCTATATCTTCCCAACTAAACGCATCGAAATATTTCTCTTTCAATCCTTCCATTCTATCAATGTAGCCAACAATGAACTGGTCACGTGGTAGATTCCTGTCCCACTGAATTCGTTTGACCACATCCATGGCTGTTTTCATCGGTGGTTTCTTTGGTTTATCCTCTTTATCAACTTTCTTCTTCTTCTTTGATTGCTTTCCCTGTTTCCAAGTATGTTTATTGGGAGTGCTGCTTACTTTCTTTTCTTTTAAATTAATAGCTTCCTCTTTCAGCCAGTCTAAAGCAATACTAACTATATCTTCTAATGTGTGGAATGTATCAGACTGAGACTGGGCAATCTGGGTAAGAAAGCTTGTCAAGTCTTCTACCTCCTCGCCAGATAAGCCTTGTGATCGTATAGCTATGACGGGAGCTTCTTTGGGATAGGCATCTAAAAGGAGCAAATAAATAGACATTATTATCATATACACCTTCACTATTCGGACACCTAACCATGCTTGTACTTAACCCTTGTCCTGCTGAACCCGGATATACTCTGCCTTTGCAAACAGTGTAGATACAGATCAATTGGCTTCTGAAGAAGCCAACTGATCTGGATCTGCACTGTTTCCCATTAAGTATATGAATTTATAGCAACAATCCGAATCAAGTAATTTGATTGGATGAAAATTAGAAGTGGGCGTGGCATCTTAATTTATTCAGCAGGACAAGGGTTAACTTTGAGCAAGTCCACTTTGCCTGTTGATGCGTCAAAAATGATTGACACACTGTGTAGGCCTTGATCAGACGTCTGACCTGGTCCCATCAAGTTTTGATAAGGGCCCAGTTGTTCAAAACTTAACCGAAGATGATTTTAACTAACATGACGTTAAATTTCCATCTTGAAATATGACAAATACATTGACATTTTTTGCTGGAAAAGCTACTCACATTTTTGCAGCAAAAAATATCAATGTATCAGAAAATATCTTAGCTACAACAATTAACGAGTTTGTAATTACCAAGACCGTTAAGCTACTGTGCTTTCGACATCTTTCAGAAAGTCGTTTTTTGCTTGGTGCTTTACACAGAAGAAATAAATTTGCAAACATTTGTCATGATTTAATGCAAAACCATTTGTCGTAACTATCTATGCACAAAAAAGTTTTATTCTAGTCAATGGTTTTTAAAAAATCAAATATTTTCACTTTTTCCCATAGTAAAAATGAATGCAAATTATGAAGAAATTTGTAGGGTATGTAACTTGGAGGCAGCTTTTCAACAAGTTCTGCTTGTTCAATTTTTCTGAAATTTTCACAATATTGTTGTAAAATATCAATAATTTAAATTCAGCAAAGAAAAGTAAAAATATTTTCTTAGACAAACTCCAAAAAATCACCTTACTATAGAAAATGCATAGGTAAGACCAATTTTTGGCGATAAATTTAATTTTAGGGTACATATTTGAGAACAAAACATAGAAACAGAAAAGACAAATTGTTTTTGATAAGATATGGTCTATCAGAACAAAATATTTTCATTTAAGAGAAAACGCCAAGCAAGAAACGTCTTTCCGAGAGATGTCGAAAGGACAGTAACGGTACTTAGAACACCTTGGCCCAGAATACTTGGGGTAAATAAGGTGGACAGGTATTTTCATGTGTCTGAGAGCCTGATATTACAAGAGCACTTTATGATACACTTGACCAGACTTTTGAACTGTTTATAGTGGAGTTTTGCATTTTAAATCTTTCGGCGTCAATTTCAGACTAAATTTGTTTTTGTTTTTTTTTAACAAGCTATCGATTGGCAACAAGTTTACATGTGAAGTTGAAAACTAAAAATCAAACAGCGTAGATCCTGATGAGACGCCTCATCTGGATCTACGCTGTTTGCAAAGCGTATTATTATCGCCTATGGCAGTGAAAGAGTTAACCTACATGAGAATATTTCAAATGTGGCTAGGTTTGCATACAATCTAACCCTTGCCTTGCTGAATAAATTAAGATGCCACGCCCATTTCTAATTTGCAGCCAATCAGATTATTTGATCCGGGTTTTTGACAGAAATTCACATATTAAATGACGCACACACTTGAGGACACCCAATGCAGTTCCAGATCAGTTGGCTTCTTCAGAAACCAACTGATCTGGATCTACACTGTTTGCTAAGACAGGGCATGTCGTGTTCAGCAAGAGAAGGGTTAATAACAAATGCAAGCCTTTCGGGCACTTTTTTTTTCCATTATTTTCGGCTGTGCATGTAACAATGCCAACACACTACCCAGTAAGCATTCTTTATAAATCTATAGCGGGCCGTAATCGGCCCGTCAGGGTAGCTGACGGGCCGATAACGGCCCGCTATAGATTTAGAAAGAATGCTGGCTGGGTAGATAAATAATAAAGAATCCACACATATTAAGTTTGTTTGTCTGAGTTCTTGCTTAACGACACGTCAACATTTGGGTGTCATGCTGTCTCCCTGAAAGGGGACAGAATAGCTTGAAGGCGAGAGGAAATAGAAAAACAGATGATGATGAGACAAAGTGAATGACAGTGCACAAACAGAAGAAATACCAACATGCCTCCCTTCTCCCCCACTCCCCCCCCCATCCCACCACCCACACATACTGCAAGTGCTGTTTATGTAACGAGTATCCCCCTGTTTCCCCAAAATACATGTATATAGGGAAAACAGAAATTTTGCGGTTCTTAAACAAGCTCTTCAATCTACTTTTACTTCTAGCAGCTTTCATTTTACTGCACACGTCTGACTTAAGTTGCTTGATAACCGAAATCTGACCTCCATAGCTCTAAAAAAGACTGTCATCAAATACATAATTTCTTAATTTTTCCACAAAAACACATCTTGTGGAACTCATTAGAAGCGCCAATGAGTACCTACAACATGCTTTTTTACGTAAAAAATAAGGAAAAATAACAAAAAAAAAAAAAAAAAAAAAAAAAACAACAAAAAAAAAAACATCAAAACTGAAAAAGTGCCTATCTGAGATATGGCTTCTAAGTATACATTTTACATTGTTGTGTTAATATAATGATAACACACACACACACACACACACACACACACACACACACACACACACACACACACACACACACACACACACACACACACACACACAACACACAACACAAAAAACAACAAAAAAACAACAAAAAAACAAACAAACAACAAAAACAGACAAAACAACAAGCAAAGCAAACAAACAAAAAAAAAACAAAAAACAACAAAAAAAAACACAAAAAAACAACAACAAACAAAAAAACAACAACAAACAAGCAAACAAACAAAAAACCTAGCCAGATAAAACATTAACATACGATCTCATTTATTGCTGTTATCCTTTAAGCTTTCATACGTGTGCTCACTAGAGCATTAATTGATGGTCTTTATTTTTCTCATCCGGATCTACCCTTTCAGCAAAGGTGTTGATTTTGTTTACACGGCCAAAAGGGTTAACCTGTACATGTACCATTCGCTGGACAAATTCAGCAGATTACAAATTAACATTTTATACTTCATCTCAGAATATACCCAGCTAGCTTTTTTATAAATCTATAGCGGGCCTTTATCGGCCCGTCAGCTACCCTGACGGGCCGATAACGGCCCGCTATAGATTTATAAAGAATGCTTACTGGGTAGGGCGTGACAATTCATGCAAACAGTCTACTTAGAGGCCTGTCTGCATGCTATGTCAACTCATAATTACTTGGAGAAATAAGAAAATATATCAAGATGTCTGCAAGTGTTAGGGTTAAAGATAAAAAAGACAAGCTTACCTGTTAACTGAAAATTAATTACTAAATCATAATTTTCTGGATTTAGTTTCACTGTCTTGGAAAATCGTCCGGACGCATCAAGGACCTTGCACTGGCCTTTGAAGTCTGACGTCAGATGTTTCAACTGTTCATCTAGACTAATTTTAATCTTGTGATCGGTCTGATCGGTTTGCTTATTACATTCTTCTGTTCCCTCCATTTTTCACTGGTTTCCTAGCCTAAAACGAACAAAAAAATAAGAATATGTATAAAATAATATTCATTACATTTTGGGAAAAAAATCATAAGTTAGCCGTAATTAGAGGTTAAAGGAACGGGACACACTTGATATATTTTCCGCCATTTTAACAAGGGAGACAACTTTTGCAAATTCCAGTTTGCTTTCATATGCCCCAAGACCTGCTGAAAATAGGGCTTATCTAAAAGGAAAGAGTCTTGGGAGCAAATTCTTTCCTTTAAGAGAAACCCGGAGCAAAGTATTTCCTTTTAGAGTAGAACTCTTTTCAGAAGGGCGATAAAACAATTTTGATAAAATCACATCCTTTAAAGTGTACCATTCCCCTTTAAGACACATGTGCCCAGAGAAGATTTCCATCCGCGCTGTCTGTTCAATCTTCGCTTGGCGCCCTAGATGTGGCTGGCTTCTTCATGTAGAAAACAAAGACTGATCCAACTGCTAGGATGTGCAGGCTGATGTAAGTCTTCAAGTTAAGACACATTATGTTTCATGGCAGTTAATATTCGGATATCTTCACTCCTTACCTAGACTGGTTCCAGTCTCCAGTGACTAAAATAATTATTCTTATAATCCTGTTAGATAATCCACTAAAACAAAAACCAAAATAATATCATGACTATAAAGGCTGGTCACTAGTTACAAGCCTTTATAGTCATGATATTATTTTGTTGTTATATTAGTGGATTATAAAACAAGATTATAAGAGTAAATATTTAGTCACTGGAGACTGGAGCCAGTCTACCCCTAACCACGCGTGTCCTAAGATTTGAACAAGTCCATTTGCTATATTTGTATACCCGTTGATGTGTCTGTTTGCTGCTTGCTGAGATCAGACGCCGCGCTCTGTGCATCTGATCTGGGTCTCGGGGTGGGAGGAGGGGGGGGGGGTGGGGGTGGGGAGGTGGGGTAGGGTAACTTTCTATATATGGCATAGAACGGATGTGCGTGCCGAATGGCCCCCTTTTTCAGCGCTGCCAGGTATATGATTGGCCCCCTTTTTTCGACAATAAGTATATATGACTGACCCAATGTTTCTTGATTGCTATATGAAAGGCCCCACTTTTTCTGACATCCCGGTATATCCACATGTTTTTCACTCAGAGATTTTTTAGGCTGCTTGTTCTCTTGGTATTCAATGAATTGACTGCATTATTTGTCTATCAGCAATAAATAGGTAAAAAAAAAAAAAAAAAAAAATCAATGGGCAGTATATGAATGGGTCAACTTTTCAGATGATCTCCTATATGAATGGGTCTGGTTTTTTTTTCAAAGACCGGGTATATGATTGGGGTAGGTTTCGAAATACTGGCTCGCACACCTGTACCAAAATTGCCCCCAAGTTACCCCCCCCCCCCCCCCCCCCATCTCCCTCAAACCGAGATCTGGGCATGGTGGTGGTAAAGGTCTGCTTTTGCCTACTTGCAGCAGGAGGGAGGGGGTGATCTGATATGGGTAGGTTGATTTACTTGCAGCAGGAGGGAGGGAGTGGGGGAAAGGGGCATGTTAGTACATGTATATATTTCCTCTGTTCTGTCCTGTCATATTCGCTTTTTGCTATTTATCAAGTCATTTTTGGGACATCACTAGAGAGTAAAAGGAGGATTTGTTCAGATTTTAAGACAAGTACGGTAGACATTTAGAAGTCCGAATATTTTGACCTTTGACCTTGTCAATGCTAAAGAACACAATTTTCGTCGCAAATGAAGCACTGATCATCATTCGACAGTCGCTGTAGCTCTGCCCTATACAACGGGGAGTTTCATGTTCAGTCATGCGGGATACGAATCCTCTGTAAAATATAACTGTTACAACAGTTCTTTTTTATCCAAGCCCGGGAATCCCAGAAGGTGCCCGTTCCGTACTTTACGCTCGATGAACAATGTGTATTTCATAAAAGAAGAAAACGGCAACATACCTTTCAAGCAAAGAGCAGGTCAAAACAAAACGAAAGCTCTTCCTTGTTTATTTATATATGATCGCCCCTAACACTGTGTCTAAATATAGACTTAGAAATGTTTCTGGACGCTTGTTTTCCGATATATAGTGTATGCGCTGTAGTTTATAAACGCTCACACATGACTCGGTTCTGTACCAAAAATAGATATGACAGCATAACCTATTTCACAACAAGTGTTCAATACTCGTGTATTGCTGGTGTATTGTTTGTGTGTAAAGTATAAGATACGCGAACTCAAACCTTCTTGTACTGTTGTTATAAACTGAAGGGAATATAGTAGACAGGTAGGTTCATGAAAAGCCCCTTGAATGACACCAGGGTCAGGCTCACTGGCGAACACTGTTCGCCATAACCAGATAACAGGAATGCTACTTAAGGTACCTTTTAATTGGCTCGATGGAAAAAATGACAATACGCTGTTTATCATCGTCAGTGCCTTAGATAAGGATTTAACCAAATGGATATTTTGTCTTTTTTTACCCATCCATTTCTTATTGAATCGGGTATCAGGATTTTTCATTTAGGTACCCTGCTACATTAATGGGAGCAAAATCTACTGATAATTGGGTATTTACCCCATAATTTTAATTTGAATTGCTGTTTTTCGAAATTTCAATTGGGTAAATAGCCCAGAAAGCAGCTTAACTAAGGTGCTGAATCGTCCAGTGTTTCAGAAGATTGTAGGAATAATCTGGTCCGTATGGAACCTCGGAGGGGGGTGGGGGGGGGGGGGGGGGGGTAACTTAGGGGTAATTTTGGTACTTGTGTGCGAGCCAGTATTTCAAAACCTACCCCATTCATATACCTGGCCTTCGAAAAAACGGACCCATTCATATACTTGATCATCCAAAATGTTGACCTATTCATATACTGCCCTTTGATTTTAGTACCCATTTTTTGCTGGTTATTACACAAATATCATAGTCAGTTCATGTAATACCAAGAGGATAAGCAGCCACGAAAAATCTCTGAGCGAAAAATATGTGCATATACCAGGATGTCAGAAAAATGGGGCCTTTCACATAGGAATCCAGAAAAATCGGGCCATTCATATACTTTTTTGTTGAAAAAAGGGGGCCAATCATATACCTGGCAGCGCTGAAAAAGGGGGCTATTCGGCACGCACATCCGTACTATGCCATATATAGGAAGTTACCCCCCCCCCCCCCCCCGAGTATGGAACAGAATGCACGGTCTGCAACAAATACTTGTTCTCAGACCCTTACTGGTTTATTTACCGCTGGGATAGATTCTAGATAGGCGTAATTTGTGTGAGCACCGAGCTAAGCACAGTGTGTCTGAGAATTATTACATGCGATCGTGCCACAGGAGCCAGATACAAAACCTTTGAAAATGTATATAGTCTCTCTCTCTCTCTCTCTCTCTCTCTCTCTCTCTCTCTCCATCACGAAAACACGCCTATATAATGTTGACCCCCTTAAACCTCACTTTTATACAGTAAAACTGGGGTTTACAGGGGTATACTTTATTTTTCTTATTTCTGCTCAAAACCTGTTTTAAGCATAAATATGAACAATATCAGAATTTTTATCTGAAAACTATCATTTTTTTTTTGTTAGTAAAATTTGGTGTATATTTGAATAGGCTTATTTTCGTAATCTCTCTCTCTTTTTATCTGAAAATTATCATTTTTTTGTTAGTAAAATTTGGTGTATATTTGAATAGGCTTGTTTTCGTAATCTCTCTCTCTCTCTCTCTCTCTCTCTCTCTCTCTGCAAAAGAGACATTGATTCCAATAATTTTACGTCACCTTAATACTGGTCAAAACTTCCATGAACTTGATGAAAGTAACAAGCTGAATTTTATTGCCCCACCTGCACAAGAAACCTACGTAGCCTATGATACCAACCTTTTGTAAATGGATTGCCAAGTTCCTGTATGATTGCCTGGCAGTATCAGAGACTATTATAATAAATCGTGTTCTGTTCTGGTCTATAATTTATAAAGATATGTTTTACACTCGGAGTCCGTCCGGCATGAACGCATGTATATGCGGTTTGTTTAAATTTACCATCACGAAAACATGCCTATATAATTTTGACCCCCTTAAACCCCACATTTATATAGTAAAACTGGGGTTCACAGGGGTATACATTATTTTTCTTATTTCTGCTCAAAAACATAGATTGTGGGTACTCGTTAGAACCGCCTCGCCGAGGCGGTTCTAACGAGTACCCACAATCTACGTTTTGAGCAGAAATATGAAAAAATATCAGAGTTTTTTATCTGATTTTTTTTTCAGTTTTTGGAGGTGAAATTTCCTGTTTATTTGAATAGGCATGTTTTCGTAATGCAATGTAAATGTACAGTATTTTAAGTGTATATCTGCCTACCAACTTCTCAATAATTTTTTTTCCTCATTTTTCCCAGAAAAGGGGTTTTGACATTTCATGCAAATTGTCTCCTAAGGATTTACATGAAATGTCAAAATCTATGTTCTGGGAAAAATAAGAAAAAAAAATATCACCAATGTGACATCTGCTGAATTTGCCCAAAGCATGGAAAGTGTTAAGAAAGCGAACATAACGTTGAAACCGACCATAGTAGATTCCTATTGCACCAATTGTGATTATTTACAGTTTTGTAGCACATACTAATTCATTACATACATATATAATGAGAGGTTCTGCAATAGAGGGACACAACAGAATACTAAACAAAACAAAATATAAAACAACATATTGATAGGCAATAAATAGGAATTTTGTTATTATTATTATTCGTTCCATGTTTGGTCACCAAAAAGCAAATATCCAGGGGCAGACCGAGAATTATCAAATAGAGGGTTCACATTTTCAGAGGCGGGTGCGGGGGTAGATTTGATCAAATTATCCCACAGGCCTAAGCAAACAGTGTGTACCCAGATCAGACGCCACAGTGCGCGGCGTCTGATCAGGGTCTACATTGTTTTCCTCTCATCCAGCAGTTTTAGACACATTCATTACGAAAACACGCCTATTCAAATATATAGAAAATTTCACCTCCACAAACTGAAAATTTTCAGATAAAAAGCCTGATATTTTTTCATATTTCAGCTCAAAATATAGATTGTGGGTGCTCGTTAGAACGCCTCGGTGAGGCGGTTCTAACGAGTACCCACAAGCTATTTTTGTGAGCAGAAGTAAGAAAAAACGTATACCCCTGTAAACCCCAGTTTTACTGTATAAAAGTGGGGTTTAAAGGGGGTCAAAATTATATAGGCGTGTTTTCGTGACGGTCAGGTAGGCTAGTTTAAAACTGATTTGTTGATATATATATATATATTTTTTTTTTTAGAAATAAATGATAAAAACAAATTCTGCGAATAGTTCTTGTATATACGTAAATCAGCATTTCTAAGGAAAACAAAAATTTGAGTCAAAGGTGGTTCGACTCAACCTTTCGGCTCCCCACTTTTCAGCGGCCTCCGACTATCGAAGACATGAATGTCCCTATATTGTACCTCCACATTCCTGTTGTTGCAGAAATGGCGGCAGAATCCCTGCAAGAAACAGAAGTATCCGGTTTAAAGTCATCATTTGATGGCCATGTAAATGATATTAAAGGAATTGGAGACTTCACACATGTGCTGTCGTTACGCCCCACACTCATCGACATAGTTTGCAAGTTTCAGCTTTCAGGTAAGAAGTACAAAACGTATTCAAGATGCGATGGATTGTTGTTTAGAGTATGTCTACCGAAAACGTTACATGGAATATTTCATGGCGAATATTTCACTTAAACCGTGACTACACGGTTTATATTATTTCAGGGCCCAGTTGTTCAAAGCTAACGACATCGTTTGTTAACGATTCGTTAAAATTTACATTGAGTGATACGCAAATATGCTGAAATTTTTTGCTGAAAAAAAATGTGAGTAGCTTTTGCAGTGCAAAAGTGCAAAAGCTACTCACATTTTTTCAGCAAAAAAATATCAGAATATTGTATATTGAATCAGCTAAATAAGTTAACGATATGACCCTTAACGAGCTCGTTAAGCTAACGACGCTTTGAACAACTGGGCCCAGATGATTTAGAAAGCGTCATATGGACCGCATCACGAAAACAAGCCTGTATAATTTTGACCCCCTTAAACCCCATTTTTATGTAGTAAAACTGGGGTTTATAGGGGTATATATTATTTTTTCTTATTTCTGCTCAAACACATAGATTGTGGGTACTCGTTAGAACCGTCTCGCCGAGGTTGTTCTAACGCGTACCCACAATCTATGTTTTGAGCAGAAATATGAATTTTTTATAAAAAAAAAAAAATTCCGTTTTTGGTTGTAAAATTTTCAGTATATTTGAATATGCGTGTTTTCTTAATGCATATAGATGACTAATGCCGCCAACTGTACAGTTTCACTACCTATGCATTATTTGTATTCCTATGCTCATATTGACCGCGCTTGCGCTTTGATACACAGATATAGCATATATTAAAACTTTAAATTTGTGATTTTAACACACATGCATAAACGTTAAGCATACTGAATACACTATCACACATAAAATTTGTAATTTCAACACACATGCATAAACATTATACATATTGCATACATATTGCATACATTTACACCTATAAACCATACTGCACTTGCTTTCATGTACGCACATGTATCTACAACATCAATACATACATTTATGCAAACATCCGTATAAAAAGGTAAAAACAAAAGATTCTCCTAAGGCCAAAAAAAAAAAAAAAAAAAAAAAAAAAAATATGTGTGTTTAGGGAAACCTTACCCTACCTAACTTCCCAGGTGAAACCTAGCAATTTTTTCATGTTTCCAAAAAAAAAAAAAAAAAAAAAAAAAAAATAGATGGCACTGGGATAAATATTTATGCTTCGTACTGGGACAATTCGTACTGGCCTACAATAAACATTGACAATAACTTTTCCAGGATCTTTATATTCCAGTTTGAATTGTAGGTGAGCTGCAACAATTTGAGGGGAGGCAACTCTGTCAAAATTGTTTTACCTCCCATCTGAAAAAGGGTTTACTCTATAAGGAAAGAATGTGTAAACCTCTGGGAGCAAATTCTTTCCCTTTAGAGTGGATACCTCTTCAGAAGGGGCTTTGTCTGCAGTACAGCAAGAATGAAATCACAAAAGTTGCCTTCCTCGACAGAAATCGCGGATATATTCAGTCCCCTAAAATAATTGTGTTTGAATTTCAGCATCATATCCCTTTGACCCACCGTCGATTAGTGTACGTTCGTCCGTACTGTCCCCGGATGAAATGCTTGATCTTGCCGAGTTCTTACAAACAGCTTCTAAAACCTTTGTTGGCCAGCCTATGATACAAGAGTTAATGCAGAAAGGACTTGACTGGTGTAAGGATAACGAAATCAGCGGTGATACTAACACAATTGAACAAAAAGACAAAAAGAAAGGTACCGTCATTTCTCTTAGATATTTTATGGTTGATGCCTGAACTATTTTGGATGTCATTACGAAAACACGCCTATTCAAATATATCGAAAATCTCGCCACCAAAAAAATAAAAATTTTCAGTTAAAAAAATTCTGATATTTTTCATATTTCTGCTCAAAACATAGATTGTGGGTACTCGTTAGAACCGCCTCGGCGAGGCGGTTCTAACGAGTACCCACAATCTATGTTTTTGAGCAGAAATAAGAAAAATAATGTATACCCCTGTAAACCCCAGTTTTACTATATAAAAATGGGGTTGTAGGTGGTCAAATTATATAGGTATATTCTCGTGATGACAGGGACATCATTTTTGTTCCGAATTACTTTTTCAGCGACTGTTATTACATTTATAAATTCTCTGAAAGAATTTATATTAAACAGAGTGTCCTGACACCGAAAATTCCAAGAACAAAACATATGTTCTCAAAGAGCGTCTGGAGGCTCTATACCTTCACTGTGACAGAAATGTGCTTGTTAACTACTAGAATTCGTACAAAGTACGAATATACATGTACAATGAACTTCAGTTTATGGTCATTTAAACCAGCATAATTACCCCATTAACCTAGGTTGGCTACGTAGCCTAGTTAGCAAACTATCCGTTCCGACAGTAGTTTCTCCAGTTATACTATGCTATCTCAGTAGCATTTTATATTAAGCTAGGAGCAGATTTTGTTTCATTCGGAGATAGATGTTTCCAACAGCATATTAGGTTATATCGAAAGTAGATGGGATTTACAAGGGAGAAAACTTTTGTGGCTCCATGTTTGCTTTCCAGTACACCATGTCACTTTTGAACTTAAGGATCTACTCTAAAAGGAAAGAAAATGCTTCCAATGGAAGCATTTTCTTTCCTTTTAGAGTAAATCCTCAATTTCAGAAGACCAGCAAAATAGTGTAAATAGGGTTGCCATCACTAAAAGTGATTTAATCGTAATGATTCTTTATGGCCTCATAAAGCCTACATTTTAACAGTTTTACCTCCCTTGACCTAACTTGGCTACGCAGCCTAGTTAGAAAACTACGTACTTACAAATGTAGACAATGCTTTCATCAATAATACTTTCTTGCACAGTCCCAAGAAGCATTTTATAGCAAATTTCATTTGGAAAAAGTATTTTCAGACAATAAAAAATAAGGTTGTGTCTAAATTAGCTCCGTTAGCAACGTTAAATACTTGTGGTTATGAGGAACGTCAATAAAAATCAATCTCAAGTACCTGTGAGTCGATGGAAATATACCTTTTCCTACAAAAACAACAGAAGGAAATTTCCACTACAAAGTAGACATGCACATTTTATTATCAGGGAGATACTGTTTTCGCACTATAAACTTCATGGATAGTAGGCTTGATTAGGCCTTCATATCGTAAGGTGGACGGTTCTGCCCCACTCAGTGGACATTTGACAAATACTTAACCCTAGCTGTTGGAAAATAATAAGAAATA
This sequence comes from Anodontia alba, assembly GCA_964016985.1. Lineage (NCBI taxonomy): Eukaryota > Metazoa > Mollusca > Bivalvia > Lucinida > Lucinidae > Anodontia > Anodontia alba. The sequence continues at coordinate 50,619,088 of OZ024828.1, read as the reverse complement.
GTTTCTGGGCCAGACAAACTGATTTCCAAAAATGATCCAGAAATGGTCTCAATGATCACAAAGGAGCATAAAATATAAATTGTACTAAATGTACTAAAGTAAAGTACGGGTAGGCGTTTTACGGCCGGCACACGGCCCTAGCCTGTACTATGGAGAAGATAAACACCAATTTGTATGGTAACATAAGTACTGAAATAAGGCTGGCACGATTAATCGGATAATCGATTAATTTATCGATAAATTCCACAAAAATGATTATCATTATGATTTGCCAGTAATCGATCATGTGCTTTCTGTGTTTGTTACTTTACCGTATTTTACCTTTAGTATTCAGACACCTAAACTCCTTACCATACATAATCTAAACTTTGAACAAGTACAATTTACTACCCATTGTTGTATCTAAGAATAACTGGATGGCTGGCAAACAGTGTAGACCCTGATGAGACGCCGCATTGTTTGCTCAGACCTGGCTAACCGAATATATGCATTAAAGTGACAGGTAAAATTATTACCAAATCTTCATTGATAACTAATCGATTATTGATCACAGTGGCTTGACTGATAAATCGATTATCTTTTCAGCTCCGACTAGCCAGCCTTATACTGAAATCACTATTGATCTTTCCTAAAGTGATGAAAACATTTGTTTATTCATCATTGTGCTCTAGCTCGGATGTATAGTAAAGTCTTTGAGATGTCAACTGTTTTGTAATTGTATCGAAGATTTTGACGCTTCGTTTTTATTGTTATATAGGAAAGCAGAGGAAGCGGGCGAAGGGCAACAAAGAGAAAGTTGAAGAAACGTTAGTGGCTAAGAAGCCTCCAATGAAGACAGCAGCTGATGTGATAAAACGATTACAGTGGGATCCGGATGTTCCCAAGGAAGATTTTATTGTGGGTTATATGGACAGACTAGTAGGTCTTCAAGAGAGACCCTTCACTGCGTTTACCTGGGAAGATCTGGCATCAGTGGATCACTTCGCACTTGCTATACCACAACACAGGATCCAGTACTTCAAGTACAAAACTGTGAAAGTCTGGGACAAGAACGAGCGCCTGGATGATGTGTTTGGATCAACCGGTAGTAAGATAAATGTTTTAGATGCTATGGCTAGGTATGATAATAGTGTCGCTCAACAAGAAGGTGCTGTAGGAGGTGCGAACCTCGCTGAGATTAATGTGATTGGCGAGGAATGTTCTCATTTCGATGAAATGTTAGGTGACTGTGTAGATAAGGCAGAATACGAAGAAGCTGAAATGTCTAATAAAACAGGTGGAGCAGGGTTTGATGAAGAAACGAATAAAGTAAATAATGTCGCAGAAGATAACGCAGATAACACTGAACTGCAAGCTACTGTGCCTATAAAAAAGGGGAAGAACTCGAATTATTTCTTGGGCTTACAAATTCAAGATGAAAAACTAGTAAAACAGTTGGTCGACGTACAGAGGCAAATTATAGAGATGTATCCATTCTACAAAGACTATATCATTAACAAGAATGGTTTTCATCTAACATTAAGACTTTTAAATTTAAAATGTGTTGATGATGTTAGAACAGCGGCTACTACAATGAAACAAATATCTCACCAAGTGAAAGATTATATGCAGAAAATCAAACCCCTGTATTTTCAAGGACTTGATCACTTTGGACCTAAAGTTGTGTATGTTAAAGTTAAATATACAGCCGCCTTCCTGGACTTGATAGAATATATTGCTACACAACTACTAGACGCAGGTGTGCATGTATTGTCACAACATCTTGTTCCGCATCTTACACTCTTCAAAATTCCTAAATCTGTGAAACAGAAGGGTAGGCCTGAACCACCGATTCTGCTACGTTTCAACGACCTTGAACTTGGTACCCAGCTCATAGATAATGTTCACTTGTGTCAGATGGGAACGCTAACTGAAAATAGTGAATTTTACACAACCGCCGCATCAATTATGCTTCAAGAATAAACGAGCCTGATTGTAACATAACGAAACACGCCTATTCAAATATGTTGAACACTTTACAGCCAAAAAAATAAAAAAAGGGAAACTTTTCAGATAAAGAATTCTTATTTTTTTTTATATCTGTTCTCAAAACATAGACTGTGGGTACTCGTTAGAATCGCCTCGGTGAAGCGATTCTAACGAGTACCCACAATCTATGCTTTTAGCAAAATAGAAAAATAATGTATATCCCTGTAAATCCCGGTTTCACTATATGACAGTTGGGTTTAAGGGGGTCAAAATTATATAGGTGTGTTTTCGTGAAAAAAAAAAACGAAAAAAAAAAAACGAAAAAAAAAAAAAACGTCCGGACAGCCGAGTTGTAAGCGCTTCTGACTTCAGATCACTAGGACCCAGGTTCGAGTTCCACTGGTTGCGCTACACAGCTCACGACTGTACGGCACTTCATTGCGCAGAGCCTTTCATTACGTAAACACGCCTATTCAAATATACAGACAATTTCACCTCCAGAAACTGAAAATTTTCAAATAAAAATTCTGATATTTTTCAAATTTCTGCTCAGAAACATAGATTGTGGGTACTCGTTAGAACCGCCTCGGCGAGGCGGTTCTAACGAGTACCCACAATCTATGTGTTTGAGCAGAAATGAGAAAAATAATGTATACCCCTGTAAACCCCAGTTTTACTATATAAAAGTGGGATTTGAGGGGGTCAAAATTATATAGGCTTGTTTTCGTGATGCATTATCGGCCTTCCATCGTCTCGATATGACTTATATAGTGTTGAATGTCACTATGAAAACATGCCTATTCAAATATACTGAAACTTTTACCACCAAAATATGAAAGTTTTCAGATAAAAAAAAACCAACAGATATTTTTAGTATTTCTGCTGTAAACATAGAGTGTGGGTATTCGTTACAAACGGCTCGATGAGGCGGTTCTAACAAGTATCCACAATTTATGTTTTTGAGCAGAAATAAGAAAAATAATGTATACCCCTGTAAACCTCAGTTTTGCTATATAAAAGTGGGGTTTAACAGTCAACATTATATAGGCATGTTTTCGTGATGGTTAAAACAAATGTTAAAACACGAAAAAATCAACTCACGAGAAAAACAATTATTACATCGAAGTCCCAAAGAGGCTGCATACTTTGATTAGGACCTTTTGCTAGCAAGGAGAAGTTAGTTTGCATTTCGCTTTTCGTCTTTCAGAAGTTAGTTTGCTTTTCGTCTTTCAGAAGTTAGTTTGCTTTTCGCTTTTCACTTTTCGTCTTTCAGAAGTTAGTTTGCTTTTCGCTTTTCACTTTTCGTCTTTCAGAAGTTAGTTTGCTTTTCACTTTTTGCTTTTCGTCTTTCAGAAGTTAGTTTGCTTTTCGCTTTTCGCTTTTTGCTATTCGTCTTTCAGAAGTTAGTATGCTTTTCGCTTTTCGCTTTTTGTCTTTCAGAAGTTAGTTTACCTTTCGCTTTTCGCTTTTCGTCTTTCAGAAGTTAGTTTGCTTTTCGCTTTTCGCTTTTCAATCATAGGTCTGTTTCATGTTGTAACTGTTAAGTGTCTGAGTACATGAATGAGTGAGTGAGTGTCTGAATGAGTGAGTGAGTTAGAAAGTGAGTGAGTTAGTTTTTACGTCAATCAAACAGCTCATGACATATGCAGACGTTCATTTGGTCAAAGTCAATATTATTTTTGTTTTTCGTTTTTCGCTTTTCACTTTTTGTTATTCGCTTTTCGATAATAGGTGTGCTCCATGTTCTTACTGTTAAGTATCTGAGTACATGAGTGAGCGAGTGAGTGAGTTAGAAAGTGAGTGTTTTACGTCAATCAAACAGCTCATGCAATAAGCAGACGTTCATTTGGTCAAAGTCTAGATCCTTTTTGTTTTTCGCTTTTCGCTTTTGGTTTTTCGCTTTTCGCTTTTGGTTTTTCGCTTTTCGCTTTTGGTTTTTCGCTTTTCGCTTTTCGTTTTTCGCTTTTCGTTGACGGAAGTTTACTCTAGCACCGACCGGACATAACACAAATAACGGTATAAAGACGTAACGAATAAAACGTTTTCTGTACATACAGTGCGTAGTCATAAGTAAGTAGCCAACGTCTGAAAATCTCATAGACATTGTGTATTTTGTAAATTTATATACATAAAGGTGAACGGGCATATCCTAATGAAAATTACATGCATTAAAACTTATTTTATTTGCGCAATAAACACATTTTTCTTTACAAAGAGCAAATTAAATCGACACTATGCTTTTAAAGCAGAGCATCCGAATTTTCGGGCATTTTTCTGGCAACGTCACCATTGCCGTCATTGCAAAAAGCAATACTTTAAAAAATGTGGGGTTTAACTACACCGTATATTTTCTTTCCGAAAATTTTATCTATAGCGCAAACATTTAACCTTTTTAGACATGCATTTTTTGTCAGGATGCGTAAAAGACACGTATATTTATGACCCACTAGTGTACATACTGAACAAAAATAAAAACTATGCACTTGTCGGAACGTAGAATGCACATGAACTTTAGAAGGAATCTGAGTAATAATCTAACGCCAGGCACCCTGTTTGTTATAAGTAAAATGAACAGGTTTTTGTTTGCAGAGTCAGTGGTTATGTAAATTAAAAACAAAAACAAAACAAAAAAATGATCAAAACAGTTTAAGCTATTGGTTTGTGTTTAGATGAGTCCCCGTCCCGCCAGGCGAAATAGTGTCTAGAAGCCCCTTAAACAGCCTCGACTTTCGACAAGTTTTTCGTCTCCGTATGACATTATCTGTTGGTGGGACGTAATACACATTCACAATCTCAGTTACAAATGATTTACTCACTTAATACTTATAACTTAAAACTAGACCTCTGATCGAAAAGCGAAAACTACGTAAAAGCAAAAGAAGATTATAGAAAAACCAAAGGCATCTGGACTATACAAGATTTCTTTATACGTATGTTAGTAGCTGTTGGTGGGACGTAAAACACTCAATTTTACTAACTCATTTACTCACCCATTTAGCATAAGAAAATCTTTAACCACCACCCCGCCCCCCCGCCCCACCCCCCAAACAAAACAAAAAAAACAAAAAAAACGAAAAAACGAAACACACACAAAAAAAAAGGAAAAAAAGAAAAGAAAAAAAAACAACAACGAAAACAAAACAAACAATAAAAAAAAAAAACAAAAAAAACTCTGACCATATGTCCGTCTGCATATCTGCGTATGACATTAGTTGTTTGGTGAAACGAAAAAAACACTCACTCACTCACTCACACACTTACTCACTCACTCACTCGAAAAACGAAAAGCAAAAAGCGAAAAACGAAAAGTGAAAAGCAAAAAGAATCTAGACTTTGACGAAATAAACGCGTGCATATAGCAAGAGCTGTTTGATTGACGTAAAACACTCACTCACTTTCTAACTCACTAACTCGCTCACTCACACACTCACTCACTCATGTACTCAGACACTTAACAGTAAGAACATGAAACAGACCTAATATCGAAAGGCGAAAAGCGAAAAACGAAAACCGAAAGGCGAAAAACAAAAAGAATCTTGACACTGACGAAATGAACGTCTGCATATGGCATGAGCTGTTTGATTGACGTAAAGCACTCACTCATTTTCTAACTCACTCACTCGCTCACTCACACACTCACTCACTCATGTACTCAGACACTTAACAGTAAGAACATGAAGCAGACCTATTATCGAAAAGCGAAAAGCAAAACAGTAAAAGCATAAAGCAGACCTATTATCAAAAAACAAAAAGCGAAAAGCAAAAAACGAAAAACGAAAAGCGAAAAGCGAAAAACACAAAGAATCTTGTCTTTGATCAAATGAACGTCTGCATATGGTATGAGCTATTTGATGGACGTAAAACACTCACTCACTCACTTTCTTACTCACTCACTCAGACACTCACGTATTCATGTACGCAGATAAGAGTAACAACATGACACAGACCTATGATCGAAAAGCGAAAAGCGAAAAACGAAAAGCGAAAAGCGAAAAATGAAAAGCGAAAAATGAAAAGCGAAAAACAAAAAGAATCTAGACTTTGACGAAATGAATGTCTGCATATGGCATGAGATGTTTGATTGACGTAAAACACTCACTCATTTTCTAACTCACTCACTCGCTCACTCAGACACTCACGTATTCATGTACGCAGATAACTGTTACAACATGACACAGACCTATGATCGAAAAACGAAAAGCAAAAAACGAAAAACGAAAAGCAAAAAACAAAATGAATCTAGACTTTGACGAAATGAATGTCTGCATATGGCATGAGCTGTTTGATTGACGTAAAACACTCACTCATTTTCTAACTCACTCACTCAGACACTCACATATTCATGTACGCAGATAACAGTTACAAAATGACACAGACCTATGATCGAAAAGCGAAAAACAAAAAGCGAAAAGCGAAAAACGAAAAGAAAAAAACAAAATGAATCTAGACTTTGACGAAATGAATGTCTGCATATGGCATGAGCTGTTTGATTGACGTAAAACACTCACTCATTTTCTAACTCACTCATTCGCTCACTCACACACTCACTCACTCTTGTACTCAGACACTAAACAGTAAAAGCATGAAGCAGACCTATTATCGAAAAGCGAAAAACGAAAAGCGAAAAACAAAAAGAATCTTGACTTTGACCAAATGAACGTCTGCATATGGCATGAGATGTTTGATTGACGTAATACATTCACTCACTCACTTTCTAACACACTCACTCACTCAGACACTGTTCATGTACGCAGATAACAGTAACAACATGACAGCCCTATGATCGAAAAGCGAAAAGCGAAAAACGAAAAGCGAAAAGCGAAAAACGAAAAGTAAAGAACAAAAAGAATCTAGACTTTGACGAAATGAATGTCTACTTATGGCATGAGCTGTTTGATTGACGTAAATTACTCACTCATTTTCTAACTCACTCACTCTCTCACTCACACACTCACTCACTCATGTACTCAGACACTAAACAGTAAAAGCATGAATCAGACCTATTATCGAAAAAGCGAAAAGCGAAAAACGAAAAGCGAAAAGCGAAAAACAAAAAGAATCTTGACTTTGACCAAATGAACGTCTGCATATGGCATGAGCTGTTTGATTGACGTAAAACACTTACTCACTTTCTATCTCACTCACTCACTCATTCAGACACTCACGTATTCATGTACGCAGATAACAGTTACAACATGGCACAGGCCTATGATTGAAAAGCGAAAAGCGAAAAACGAAAAGCGAAAAGCAAAAAACAAAATGAATCTAGAATTGGACGAAATGAATGTCTGCATATGGCATGAGATGTTTGATTGACGTAAAACACTCACTCATTTTCTAACTCACTCACTCGCTCACTCACACACTCACTCACTCTTGTACTCAGACACTAAACAGTAAAAGCATGAAGCAGACCTATTATCGAAAGCGAAAAGCGAAAAACGAAAAGCGAAAAACTAAAAGAATCTTGACTGACCAAATGAACGTCTGCATATGGCATGAGCTGTTTGATTGACGTAATACACTCGCTCACGCACTTTCTAACACACTCACTCACTCAGACACTATTCATGTACGCAGATAACAGTAACAACATGACACAGCCCTATGATCGAAAAGCGAAAAACGAAAAGCGAAAAGCAAAAAACGAAAAGCGAAAAGCGAAGAACAAAAAGAATCTAGACTTTGACGAAATGAATGTCTACTTATGGCATGAGCTGTTTGATTGACGTAAATCATTCACTCATTTTCTAACTCACTCACTCTCTCACTCACACACTCACTCACTCTTGTACTCAGACACTAAACAGTAAAAGCATGAATAAGACCAATTATCGAAAAGCGAAAAACGAAAAGCGAAAAGCAAAAAACAAAAAGAATCTTGACTTTGACCAAATGAACGTCTGCATATGGCATGAGCTGTTTGATTGACGTAAAACACTTACTCACTCACTTTCTAACTCACTCAGACACTCACGTATTCATGTACGCAGATAACAGTTACAACATGACACAGACCTATGATCGAAAAGCGAAAAGTGAAAAACGAAAAGCGACAAGCGAAAAATGAAAAGCGAAAAACGAAAAGCGAAAAACAAAAAGAATCTAGATTTTGACGAAATGAATGTCTGCATATGGCATGAGCTGTTTGATTAACGTAAAAAACTAACCCACTGACTTTCTAACTCACTCACTCACTCAGATACTCACTCACTCATTCATGTACTCAGACACTTAACAGTTACAACATGAAACAGACCTATGATTGAAAAGCGAAAAGCGAAAAGCAAACTAACTTCTGAAAGACAAAAAACGAAAAGCGAAAAGCATACTAACTTCTGAAAGACGAAAAGCAAAAAGCGAAAAGCGAAAAGCAAACTAACTTCTAAAAGACGAAAAGCGAAAAGCAAACTAACTTCTGAAAGACGAAAAGCGAAAAGCAAACTAACTTCCGAAAGACGAAAAGCGAAAAGCGAAAAGCAAACTAACTTCTGAAAGACGAAAAAGCGAAAAGCGAAAAGCAAACTAATTTCTGAAAGACGAAAAGCGAAAAGCGAAAAGCAAACTAACTTCTGAAAGACGAAAAGCGAAAAGCGAAAAGCAACCTAACTTCTGAAAGACGAAAAGCGAAAAGCGAAAAACGAAAAGCAAACTAACTTCTCCTTGCTCCTTTTGCTCGAAATGTTGGGTCCTCTTTTCTGTGAGAGATAGGAGGCATATCAACAATTTAATGCTTCGTACATCACGAAAACACGGCTGTATAATTTTGACCCCTTTAAATCCCACAAGTATATAAAACTGGGTTTAAAGGGGTAAACATTATTTTTCTTATTTTGCTAAAAATATAGATTGTGAGTACTCATTAGAACCGCCTGGTCTAGGCGGTTCTAACGAGTACTCACAATCTATGTTTTGAGCAGAAATATGAAGAATATCGGAACTTTTTATCTGAAAATTTTTCTCTTTTGATTGTAAAATTTTCAATATATTTGAATAGGCTGTAATGGTTTACCCGGTAAATGAGGTTTTCGGGTCTAAAATGTCTTTAATCGAGAAATATTTAAAAAATATTATATATATATATATATATATATATATATATATATATATATATATATATATATATATATATATATATCATAAATTGGGCAAACTTAGTTTACAAAAGCTGATAACATTTTGCGTCGAAATTCCATTTTAAGATATTTTTGCACACAACCCAATGTTATAAATTTTTGAGATCAGTTTTCGTGGCTAGGCTGGTAAATGAAAATCTTCTAACTTAAACTGTGTTTTATTCATTAATGTTTGTCAAAGAAATAGCTTGAATTGTTTAAAATATGTTTTGCATTTTTATAACATTTTGCGTCGTATGTACATTTGTTTATTATTTTTTATTACATTTTGCGTGGTGACTTAACATCAATTTGCCATCTGCTGGGTTTGTCCATGACGTGCTAAGTAGAAAAGTTCCATTACGAAAACACGCCTATTCAAAATATATTGAAAATTTCACACCAAAAACTGAAAGTTTTCAGATAAAAATTCTGATATTTTTCATATTTCTGCTCAAAACATAGAGGTATTCATTAGAACCGCCTCGGCGAGGTGGTTCTAACGAGTACCCTCAATCTATGTTTTTGAGCAGAAATAAAAAAAAAAAATAATGTATACCCATGTAAACCCCAGTTTTACTGTATAAAAGTGGGGTTTAAGGGGGTCAAAATTATACAGGTATGTTATCGTAACGATTGCAAAAAAAAAAAAAAAAAAAAAAAAAAAAAAATATGATTTTTAAAGCTTAAATGCTCTGCATGCTGGGTAACGGTGTCCGTGGATGATATTTTGGGGGTGTTATTCATTTTTTCCTTCTTTTTTTCCGGAATATGGGATTTGATATTTCGTGAGGATCGTCGAAGTCCTTTTTCTGGGAAGAATGGGAGGAATGGAATCGGTTTGCCGTCTGCCGGATTTGCCCATAACATGCGAAGTGTTAAGTAGAAAGGGTCATTGTTAAAGAAAGAAATGCGATTTTAAAAGCTTTAACACTGCGCCTTGGGTAGAAGTTTCGGCTGATGATTCCGGAGGATGGTATTTGGCATTCCATGTTAATTGTCTACTAAGGGGACAATTGTGTGAAATGTCGGGTCTTTTTTTCGGAGAGGAAAAGCAATGATTTGTCGTCTGCAGGATTGGCCCATAGTGTGCTAAGTGTTAAGTTAGAACCGTTCATTTCCGGAAGGTACGGGTTTACCGCGGCAAATATTTCTCGGTACTTCTCGAGAATAGCGATAGTAAGTCACGAATGCATCCGAATGATCTCATCATCAAAATAATGTTTGCAACCTATATATAGATTTATCTAACGCGCCTAATTAAAATCAAAGCACTGACAGCACTGGTGGGTCGATTGTTTCTGCCTGTACGCTGGGAAAATGGTCTTGAACCCTGACTTAAGACTGTTTCATTCAACCTTTAACACTTTCACTGCCACAGGCAATGATAATGGGCTTTTGCAAACAGCACAGATCCAGATGAGACGGCTCATTATGAGTCGTCTCATCTGGATCTACGCTGTTTGACATTCAGTCTTTCAACTTTACATATAAACATTTTTTTCCATTCGATAGTTAGTTTAAAACAAAAGCAGACGACAAATGTCGTCTGAAATTTGGCAGCGAAAGAGTTAACTTTCTGTAATGTAAGCAAACACAGCAGACCCTGATCAGACGTCGTGTTCTGTGACATCTGATCTGGGTCTGCACCGTTTGCCAATGTCCCAGTCCACACTGTCCAACCCAACAACGTCGGAACAACACAATTATGTAGGGAAAACATAACATTTGCGTAGGGACAAAGATTTTTGTTTTGTTTATTCCCTATTCTTTTTATGGCTTTAATCATGCGGAGGCAAGTAAACAGTCGACTCTCGTTATCTCGAACTCCAAGGGTCTCTATGAAACACTTCGCGATATCCGTTCTTCGAGATATCAGATTTGCGGAACTGAGGAAAAAACAATTAATCGAACAACCACCTTTAACAGAATGAATATGTAATTTGACTCCTAAGGTACAGATATATTGAAAATATTGTGGAAAAGAGGAGAAATTGCTCCTAAGGAGCAATTTCTCCTCTTTTTCACAATATTTTGTTGCCTGTTGGTAGATCTCTGTTTTAAAACAGGGACCAGATTTTCACTTCGAGATAAGCGGTTATTCGAGATAAGCGAGTTCGAGATAACGAGAGTCGACTGTAATGACAGCTCTCGAATAATAATCTCTGTCACCACGAATGAATATATGCATACGGCTGAAAACAAAGCTTAACTCATATCTGTGCAGACACTCGGACAAACTTTTTCTTTGTTTCCTCAATATTTCGAGAAAACTGTGACCACGGGTCACGAAAATATGTGATGCCGTTCATTTATGATCTATTTTTATGTCCCTTTCATCCGAAGAATGGTGGAAGGGTATTACGTTTTACCCCTGTCCGTCCGTCCGTGCATTTTTGTCCGGATCATAACTCCTTAACCTTATAGAATGTAATTATGAAACTTCACAGATGGCTAAATCATATCGAGACAACGTGTCATGAACAAGGAAGACAACTCACGTTATTTCGATTTTTGAATTGTGTCCAGGCAATAACTCTTTACCCCTGTCCGTGCGTGCGTGATAAAAAATGTGTCCGGGCCATAACTCCTAAACGGTATGGAATTTATTAATGCTTGGTGTCCGACTAATAACTCCTAAACCGTATGGAGTTTGTTTGTGTTGAGGTTTTACGGCCCAATCAACCCAATGGGGTCATGTCGAACGTGGTTAGTTTACCTAACCACACGTTTACTGGGCAGGCTTAGTCCTCTAAGCGGTTAACCAGTATTGTGCACATTCTTTCGCCAGAAACTGACAACTGCCCTTCTTGAATCAGCGGAAGGGAGAGAATGACCGTAGAAAATATTTCATGATCAATCTCCACGAGAGAATGTTGCCGACCTCGGCGGGGATCGAACCCACGACCTCCTGGTCTCCAGTCGGACGGCGCATCCAACTGAGCCATCGAGGCCGGCAAACCGCATGGAGTATATTCATGGGACTTCACAGATGGCTAAATCATATCGAGACGATGTGTTGCAAACAAGAAAGACAACTTTGGCTAATTTTGTTTTAGAATTGTGTCCAGACCATAACTCTTTATCCCTTTCTGTTCGTGCGTGCGGATAAATAATAAAAGAATATGACAAAATACAGTCGACTCTCGTTATCTCGAACTCGCTTATCTCGAATAACCGCTTATCTCGAAGTGAAAATCTGGTCCCTTTTTTAACACAGAGATCTACCAACAGGCAACAAAATATTGTGAAAAAGAGGAGAAATTGCTCCTAAGGAGCAATTTCTCCTCTTTTCCACAATATTTTCAATATATCTCTTAGGATTCAAATTACATATTCATTCTGTTAAAAGTGGTTGTTGGATTAATTGTTTTTCCTCAGTTCCGCAAATCTGATATGTCAAAGTACGGATATCTCGAACTGTTTCATAGAGTTCCTTCGAATTCGAGATAACGGGAGTCGACTGTATGTCATATCTGGGGAGTTACTAGTGGAAAATTGGAATGTTGTGCAGAAATGAATTGAAGCAAAGAACGTGTTTATTGGAACATAAAGAAGATGTGAACAGAAGAGAAAATTTAATGGAAGGTCTGCAAAACATATGCAGAAGGTATGCTAGTACTGTGTAACGGGACAAGCTCCAAATTAAGTTTCCGTTGAGGTTTAACAGCCCAGTCAACCGATTAGAGCCATGTCGAGCGCGGTCACTTTATCTAACTACACGTTTTCCTGAGCTGGCTAAGTCCTCTGAGCGGTTAACCAGTACTTGTGCACATTCTTACCAAAATTATATAACGGGATAAAACATTGAGGGTTTTTAACTTGTATGGCACAGATAGCCTTACTGGCTTACAAGCCTGTATAACTTTCTCTTAAAACTGGGCCAGATCCCGTGCAACAAACTACATGTATTTGCTCTCTGTCAATCAGTGTCGCAATTCCTGTGGTTTACTCTTTTCCAGTCTGTACACAAGGGCCTAGGCCGGCCTCGGTGGCTCAGTTGGATGCGCCGTCCGACTGGAGACCAGGAGGTCGCGGGTTCAACCCCAGCCGAGGTCGGCAACATTCTTTCGTGGAGATTGATCATGAAATATTTTCTACGGTCATTCTCTCCCTTCCGCTGATTCAAGAAGGGCAGTTGTCAGTTTCTGGCGAAAGAATGTGCACATTACTGGTTAACCGCTTAGAGGACTAAGCCTGCCCAGTAAACGTGTGGTTAGGTAAACTGACCGCGCTCGACATGACCCCATTTGGTTGACTGGGCCGTAAAACCTCAACACAAACACAAAAGTACACAAGGGCCAATGTGGAAACTACATCGACCTAGCCCACATAGGTACGAAGTCAATTCGTACTTAAGTCAATTCGCTCTCATTTTGGTCAACTCGTTCTCATTTTTCGGTCAATTCGTACTCAATAATATTTGCTTCGGTCAATTCGGCCTCGTACTCATCTTTGTCAATTCGTCCTCGTTTTGGTCTTTCACGCTAGATTCGATTAATTTCGAAAGAAAGAAAGAAAGAAAAAGAACGATAGAAAGAAAACGAAAGAAAGAAAGGTAGAAAGAGCGAAAACTTCCAACGATAGCGCAGTCGATGGTACGCCGTCACGCTGTCGCCAGACTAAAATGGGTCTCCAGACTAAAATGGGTTAAACCTATAAATGTGAACAAGTCCATCGGACAACCTGATGATGTGTCTAAAACCCTACTAGGTGAGGTGCAAAACGAGGTGTCTGATCTAGGTCTACTGTTTGCTAAGGCCTGCGTATCTGACAACTTAGTCTTAATACGTGTATCTGTTTATGTGTGTGAAAATTGCTGGATAAAAGTCAACTATTGAAGACTCTGGGTCTACACTGTTAGCTCAGGCATGTCTGTCAGAATACTTGAGGTAGATATGTACATAAGGTAAATACGGACGCACAGTCTGATTTGAATCTTCAATGGGCGCATTTTGGATAGTCAAGGATGCTAAATTTCTTAATGGGGACACATTACGAAAACATGCCTATTCAAATGTATAGAAAATTTCACCTCCAAAAACAGAAAATTTTCGGATAAAAAACTCTGATATTTTTCATATTTCTGCTCAAAACATAGATTGTGGGTACTCGTTAGAACCGCCTCGGCGAGGCGCTTCTAACGAGTACCCACAATCTATGTTTTTGAGCAGAAATAAGAAAAATAATGTATACCCCTGTAAACCCCAGTTTTGCAATATAAAAGTGGGGTTTAAGGGGGTCAACATTATATAGGCTTGTTTTCGTGCTGAACCAAGACGCCGATCTGACCGCGCGGGTGCGCAGGCTGATTTGTTTCTTCGTTGGGCGCACATGTACATTCCCTCACGTTGCGGCTCAAGTATGCGTTAACCTTTACCACTCTAGCCCTGGGCTAGTTCAGCAGACGATATATTGATATAGTTTCTTATTCAAGTGTCTAATCCTGTTTTCTGGGAAAATAAGAAAAATATTTCAATATGTCGTCTGCTGAAAATTTTACCCTGAGTCCTAAGAGTTAAAGTACAAGGATCATATCATGCAAAAAAGGCCTTGGTCGCATACGTGACAAAAGCCCATATCAGCCTGCATGCCCACGTAGTTTGATCCGGGCCTTCATTGTCCGCTTACAGACTCACTTCAATACAGACAGTTTGTATGAAATGTCAAACTCTGTTTTCTGAAAGAAAAAAAAAGAAAAAAAAAAAAAAAAAATATTTTATCTATTATTTTGTGGTCAGAGAGTAGTAAAAGCTACAAAAGGGTACGTTCTCATCAGGGTGACCTAAACTGATTTGATGATATTCATGTCATTCGCTTGCAAACGTAAATGACTACACTCTTGTATTGGGCCAACAGCATGAAAATAAATATGGAAGTTTTAAAACGCTGTTTTCATTGGAGTGTTACATGCGGAAAATTCCCCTTTTTATACAACTGCGGTTTTGGTTTAAACATGTTTTATTTCATCGAAATCACAATACAGCATATTACTCAATAGGATTTGAACGAAAGCATACTGCTTATTTAGATCGTCACCTAATAGGGTACAGTGAACTAATTATTTGTCCCATAGAGCTCCATAGTAATTCCGCCATTTTTGGTGGTTAAGGGTTCATTTCAGGGTATAGCTGGGCTTCCAAATTTTCTTTTAATTCAAAAACCAGGCATAGCACAGCAAAATAAATAAGGAAAAACACCACTGTCACCAGCACTTTCTGGAACTTTCTGGAGGCTGACTGTAGCAATCCCTCAATTGGCAGGTATCAAACATTGAAACTTTGCAATTTCACTACTTCTTCTTTTGGCTCCAGCAAACACAAACAGAACCATTTATTTCTTTCAAACAATCAGGAAATTACACACAAACATTTTTCTTCAAGTTAGAATGATGAGTTTTAATTCATCTTAATATTAACCAATCACAGGTCACCTTACACAAAATAACTACCCCGGGCCCTACACCTTTTTGCACCAATCAGCAGTCCTGTCACAATTGGTTCACTGTGCCCAATACATACAATATCTACTGTGAACATTTATGGCCAAACATATTTATAGAGTAAGCAGATGGTTATATAAGAGACGGAAATCATGAATATTACAACAGATTAGCATAAAAAGCTAATATGAAAATAGGCTTAGCCTAAATGCGAGCACAGCACAGACCTATCTGTAGTCTCTTCAAAAGTCCTTCACAGCATCATTAAAGAATGAATATCAGTATATAAAAAATATATGTAAATCAATAATAAATAATAAAAATAATCAGCAAAATATGTTCGTGACACTTATTGACACCTTCGTGACGCTTATTAGTGAGACCCAAATTTTGTGACTAGAGGTATAATCAAGTCCGCCCCAGTCCTGCCAACCGGTGGCAACTTCCGGGAAGAAAATATTGGTCAGAGCGATTTCTGCTGAAAGTATATATCGTTGTATGTTACTTTTCCTTGATCATATTTTCTACCGTAGAGCTCACTTCGTTCGCGACACGCGTCGCGGGCTGTGCTCGCTATAAAAAGGCAAACTAGTAAAGAGGTACAAGAAGAAAAAAATGAATTATTAATGTAGAAAAAAAAAAGGAAAAAAAAGAAAGAAATATTTTATAGACATAATCAATACAAACGGGTAGAGATCAATTATACAGAATTATACAAAGAGTTGAGATCATAGGTCAAACGTACAAAGCCCGGGCAGCTGAGGGACTCTATATTCAGTTTCAAGAGATTCTGTATTATATACTGTATTCATTTGAAGAGTCAACAGCCCTCTAGATAAGGAGAATATTTATGATAATTCGGGAATACATCACGAAAACACGCCTATATAATTTTGACCCCCTTAAACCCCACTTTTATATAGTAAAACTGGGGTTTACAGGGGTATATATTATTTTTCTTATTTCTGCTCAAAACCATAGATTGTGGGTACTCGTTAGAACCGCCTTGCCGAGGCGGTTCTAACAAGCACCCACAATCTATGTTTTGAGCAGAAATATGAAAAATATAATATTTTTTATCTGATTTTTTTCAATTTTTTTTTATGGTAAAATTTTCAGTTTATTTGAATAGGCATGTTTTCGTAATGTTTTTCTTATTTCCCCATAAAAACATGGGCAGCGACATTAGAAAAGGGGTCTTATAGCATGTGCAAACTCTGCAGCTGCAGATGTGTGCACATACATACAGTCTAATCACATTTCTCTTATACAACCTTTGGATCTTGATGAATCTGTAGTTTAAATGATGCAAACCCTGATCGGAATGCCCATATGTGCAGGCTGATCTGTCTGTGCATTTGGCATATGCTAATAAGACCCCTTTTCTCATGTCGTGGCGCATATGTTGTGACCACTCATTAGAACTGCCTCGGGGAGGTAGTTCTAAATAGAGGACACAACATATATTTTTTTATGGAAAATGAACAGAAACTATCTTGGATTTATCATCAAATATGCTCCTTGTCTAGAGCACTGAATTCTATGATATGTAGTGAATTGCCAAGACTGACCAGCCTGCATGGATGCATAGGCCTAGCTGAGTCTTTAGTATTTGTGCATTATAAAAGGCTTATCATGACATGTCTCAGGTGTTTTCAAATTACATTACGAAAACGTGCCTATTCAAATATATTGAAAATTTTACCACCAAAAAAATGAAAATTTTCAGATATTTTTTTTTTATATTTTCATATTTCTGCTCAAAACATAGATTGTGGGTACTCGTTAGAACCGCCTTGGCGAGGCGGTTCTAACGAGTACCACAATCTATGTTTTGAGCAGAAATAAGAAAAATAATGTATACCCCTGTAAACCCCAGTTTTACTATATAAAGTGGGGTTTAAGGGGTTCAAAATTATATAGGCATGTTTTCGTGATGATTAGGTACCGTAAAACTCTAAAAATTTGGGCAGTAAAATTATATTACTCCATGGGGAAAAAAATGTATGTGGGAAGTAATTAATTCTGCGAATACTCCCTGTCCCTGTGTAAAGTTGGTTACTAGTACTTTCATTATCAACTTCTGTGAAAGGACTTAATTTATTCATGCCCTATCTAAATGATTAGGGTACTTGCGATAGCAAAACTGATCGACTAACAAGTACATATACTTAAGACTACCATATTTGTGCTTATAAGGGCACTTGCACTAAATCAGGGTGCCCCCTTTTTTGCCAATTTAACTTGTTCATACAAAATTGCTAATGCCTAACTAGATATTTTATATTTACAGAGTTCCAGATAAAGGGGTCTTTTTTCTTTTCATAATTTTGGGATGGTTTTCTTACTTCCCCATAAAATGTATGTTGTGGACATTCATCAGAACTGCTTCAGTGAGATAGTTCTAATAAGTGGCAATAACATGTTTTGGTGAAAAATGAACAGAAATTATCACAGAAACATTACAAAAACTCACCCTTATCTGGAGCTATGGTATTTAAATTATATACAGTCGACTCTCGTTATCTCGAATTCCAAGGGACTCTATTAAATACTTCGAGATATCCATACCTCGACATATAAGATTTGCAGAATTGAGGAAAAAATATTCGAACAACCATATTTAACAAATACATATGTAACTGGACTCTTGAAGCTAGAGCTATACTGAAAATATTGTGGAAAAGAGGAGAAATTGCTCCTTAGGAGCAATTTCTCCTCTTTTCCACAATATTTTTTACCTGTTGTTAGATGTTCATGTTTAGGCAGGGACCAGATTTTCACTTCGAGATAAGCGGTTATTCGAGATAAGCGAGGTCGAGATAACGAGAGTCAACTGTATGTGTTTATAAGGCTTTTATAAACAAACTACATACTCGTAAATGTTTTATGTATCTTCTATCAAAATATGCAATAACAAATGACATCGACCATACCATTACATGTGATACATGTACCTCCCTCATCAGGAGGGAGACTCCCTCATTTTAACGCTAATTTTTGCCCAAATTATGTAAAATTCTGGAGTCTCCCTCATGTGAACTGAGAATTTCCCTATATATTCTTTACATTTGTTAAGAATCTTCCTCATCACAATGGCAAATCTCCCTCACACAGATCAAAACATTATCACATGTATGCCATACAAGCCTCTAAATGCCTGGACCCAGTTGTTCAAAGCGTCGTTAGCTTAACGAGTTCGTTAAGGGTCATTTCGTTAACTGTTTTAGCGGATTCAATATACAATATTCTGATATTTTTTGCTGAAAAAATGTGAGTAGCTTTTGCATTGCAAAAGCTACTCACATTTTTTCAGCAAAAAATTTCAGCGTATTTGCGTATCACCTGATGTAAATTTTAACGAATCGTTAACTAATGACGTCGTTAGCTTTGAACAACTGGGCCCTGACTGAGTCACAAATGCTAGCATTTATTTGAACTACTCAGAATTGGCAGAAATTTGCCCAAACAGATCACTCCCTCAAGGGGAATATTTTTGGGGGTATGCTAAAAATTGCAACTATTTTGTTGGGTTTAACTGATATATAAGAATTTTTTTTTTTTTGGTGGGGCTGGGGTGGGTATGGCTGACATACCGGCTATTTTTTGGGGTAAACACTAGATGCTGGAACAAAGCCTTATAGCAGGCTGATCAGAGTAGCCCCCACCCGGGGGATAAGGAGAGTTGGGGTAATTGTTTTGCCAGGGGCAAAACTATTCAGCTTTACCTAACAAAGATTTTTTCTTCGAAATGTCCAACTCTTTGTCTGTGAACGGGTCCACCCACAGAACTTTGTTACCTAGACCTTGCTGTTTCAAGGATTTTCTTTTGCAAATCAGAACTTCTCTTGAATGTTTGAAACCATCATCTTTTAAAATGTTGCCGTCGTATTAATCATCAGAAAGGTAAAAGTGCGCACTTGCCTGATATGCTTTAAGGGTGTTAGGCTCATCTTTTTTGTCACTTTTCTTTTTAATACCCAGAAAAATCTTGCCAAGTATAAATCTAAATTCTTGGGAGGAATATCTTCTACACTGCTGTTTTCTCCAACCATTCATGAACTTTCATTAGGTCAGAACTTGTTTTTGCTGTTATTTTTCTTGCTTTCTATGAATTCAAATGTATGTTTCAATGACCAGCCTATTTATATCTCCTGTCATTATGTTCCTGCATTATGTCTTAAGTCCAAAAGACGGTTTGTCAATGATTCCAGCGTCGTTTCTGCTGCCATTTTGAATCGTTTGCAGAACGAATCGACTCCAATGCTAAAATTCTGTTTCCATAGTTGACCCTCAAATTAACCGATGCCAATTTTGATAGGCAGGGCCAAAAATCCATATTATATGGATTTTTGGCATTGTCACATGATCCAGAAAAACAACCAGTATAGAAGTACAGTCGAAACTCGATGGCTCGAACACCGATGGCTCGTTTACAATGGCTAATTCGAACTCGTTTTTGAGTCCCTACAAAATTCTCCGATAGCTCAAGAAAACAAATATTTAAGGACATTTTCTTATTTTATCGTGAAATTGTATATTGTGTGTACTCATTAGAATCGCCTCATCGAGGCGATTCTAATGAGTACACTCAACATACAATCGTTGTGTAGAAAATCGAAAAGATTTCCCTAAATTATCGCTATTTGCTTCCTGAACTGGTGCCATGATTAACCCCCAGTGGCTCGAACTACCCATGTCTCGAAAAAATTTCCATGGTCCCAAAGATGTTCGAGCCATTGAGGTTCGACTGTATTCTGATGGTAATTTTGCTGTGTGTACTTAAGTATGTAATAATAAAAACTAAAACGCCATGCGATATAGTAGTCATACATGGAGCTTGTCTGGCGAAAGGATGTGCACAATACTGGTTAACCGTTCAGAGGACTAAGCCTGCCCAGTAAACGTGTGGTTAGGTAAACTGACCGCGCTCGACATGACCCCATTGGGTTGACTGGTCCGTAAAACCTCAACACAAACAAACAAAACATGGCCGCTTATCTCCACACGTATTGTGAAAAGAAAATCGTAAGGAGATCTTCCGGAGGTGGTTGCGGAGAGTCAGTTTAGGTGGCGTTGAAGGTTGGTGTCAGTTGAAATAAGACTGACGTTTAGGCACGATCGCCGAGATCCATTATCGGGCGATGTAATTCAACCTCTTATTTAGTTTCCCATATTGTAGTCCTTTAAGCGAATACGGAACAAAAATCATTTTCTTCCGATGCAAGGGTGGTCAGATTTTCCTATTGTGATGACAGACAGGCCTGTAAAACTCCAGTTCCTGGAGAGATTACAATTCTCTGGGTAAATGCATCACCGTTTCAGTGGTTTAACATGTTACTGTGTATTTTTCTTTTTTAATATATCGCATTCTTTTGCCATTGCACAAAAACTGGGCATTTTATTGACGGATGGTGCGTAAGGAGGGCGGTGGCAAGCAAAGGGATAGGTGATAATTCAGAAGACCATCCCAGCGAGCACATGACGTTAATACAACGTCACCTCAACGTCGATGCAACGTCATGTCGTTGCATCGATGTTGATCCGACGTTGTATAAACGTCATGTGCCCGCTGGGATGTTTTTTCAACATCGTATTTCATACTACCGGTCGCGTTTGACGTATGATTTCCGATCCTGTTACGGCAAATGTGTTCCTGAAATCTATTTTTCAATCCTAGTGCCATTATAACCCTTTGACTTTATTTCTAGCACGATGTTCACAAACCATGGTCCTCTCAGTCATTACGAAAACAAGCCTATTCAAATATATTGAAAATTTTACCACAAAAAAAAAATGAAATTTTTCAGATAAAAAATTTTGATAGTTTCATTTTTCTGCTCAAAACATAGATAGTGGATACTCGTTAGAACCGCACCAGCGAGGCGGTTCTAACGCGTACCCCTAATCTACGTTTTTGAGCAGAAATAAAAACAATAATGTACACCTCTGTAGACCCAGTTTTTCTATATAAAAATGGGGTTTAAGGGTCAAAATTATATAGGCATGTTTTCGTGGTGAGTGACAATAAATGATCTTATATTGATTCTCTCTTGTTATCAGTTGCATGTTTTTTGTTGTTGTTTTTTTTAAAACCTGAGAACAACTTGAATAAACTTCTAAACTTGTGATTTTGAAGATAACAAAATACCCGACACTCCTGTTTACCTTTACTGCTCTCTGGGCGAATTCAGCAGATGACTAATTGATACCCGTTTTTCTTGCTTTTTCCGGAAAACAGCATTTGACATTTCATGCAAATTGTCACCTGATGAAAATTTTACCAAGAGTGCTAAGTATTAAATGGCATTCACAGTAACATTTGGTACAAACAAGTCAAAATCATGAAACGAAAATTGTATTTTATCTTGATTTATTTATTTGGTCAGAAAATATGATCGTTAAGTTAGCATCTGGTTCACGGTTCATTATTCACGGTTCAGGATTCAGCGTATGGTTCAGTATTCAGGATATTATTCAAAATACGAGCTGCAGCGTCTGGTTCAGGATTCAGCGTATTATTCAAAATACGACCTGCAGCGTCTGGTTCAGGATTCAGCGTATTATTCAAAATACGACCTGCAGCGTCTGGTTCAGGATTCAGCGTATTATTCAAAATACGAGCTGCAGCGTCTGGTTCAGGATTCAGCGTATTATTCAAAATGCGAGCTGCAGCGTCTGGTTCAGGATTCAGCGTATTATTCAAAATACGACCTGCAGCGTATGGTTCATTATTCAGGGTATTTTTCAAAACACGACCTGCAGCGTCTGGTTCAGGATTCAGCGTATTATTCAAAATGCGAGCTGCAGCGTCTGGTTTAGGATTCAGCGTATTATTCAAAATACGAGCTGCAGCGTCTGGTTCAGGATTCAGCGTATTATTCAAAATACGACCTGCAGCATCTGGTTCAGGATTCAGCGTATTATTCAAAATACGAGCTGCAGCGTCTGGTTCAGGATTCAGCGTATTATTCAAAATACGAGCTGCAGCGTCTGGTTCAGGATTCAGCGTATTATTCAAAATACGAGCTGCAGCGTCTGGTTCAGGATTCAGCGTATTATTCAAAATACGAGATGCAGCGTCTGGTTCAGGATTCAGCGTATTATTCAAAATGCGAGCTGCAGCGTCTGTTTCATTATTGAGGGTATTTTTCAAAATACGAGCTGCAGCGTCTGGTTCAGTATTCAGCGTATTATTCAAAATACGAGCTGCAGCGTCTGGTTCATTATTCAGGGTATTTTTCAAAACACGACCTGCAGCGTCTGGTTCAAGATTCAGCGTATTATTCAAAATACGACCTGCAGCGTCTGGTTCAGGATTCAGCGTATTATTCAAAATACGAGCTGCAGCGTCTGGTTCAGGATTCAGCGTATTATTCAAAATACGACCTGCAGCGTCTGGTTCAGGATTCAGCGTATTATTCAAAATACGAGCTGCAGCGTCTGGTTCAGGATTCAGCGTATTATTCAAAATACGAGCTGCAGCGTCTGGTTCAGGATTCAGCGTATTATTCAAAATGCGAGCTGCAGCGTCTGTTTCATTATTGAGGGTATTATTCAAAATACGAGCTGCAGCGTCTGGTTCAGTATTCAGCGTATTATTCAAAATACGAGCTGCAGCGTCTGGTTCATTATTCAGGGTATTTTTCAAAATACGACCTGCAGCGTCTGGTTCAGGATTCAGCGTATTATTCAAAATGCGAGCTGCAGCGTCTGTTTCATTATTGAGGGTATTTTTCAAAATACGACCTGCAGCGTCTGGTTCAGGATTCAGCGTATTATTCAAAATACGAGCTGCAGCGTCTGGTTCAGGATTCAGCGTATTATTCAAAATACGAGCTGCAGCGTCTGGTTCAGGATTCAGCGTATTATTTAAAATGCGAGCTGCAGTGTCTGTTTCATTATTGAGGGTATTTTTCAAAATACGAGCTGCAGCGTCTGGTTCAGTATTCAGCGTATTATTCAAAATACGAGCTGCAGCGTCTGGTTCATTATTCAGGGTATTTTTCAAAACACGACCTGCAGCGTCTGGTTCAGGATTCAGCGTATTATTCAAAATACGACCTGCAGCGTCTGGTTCAGGATTCAGCGTATTATTCAAAATACGAGCTGCAGCGTCTGGTTCAGGATTCAGCGTATTATTCAAAATACGACCTGCAGCGTCTGGTTCAGGATTCAGCGTATTATTCAAAATGCGAGCTGCAGCGTCTGTTTCATTATTGAGGGTATTTTTCAAAATACGACCTGCAGCGTCTGGTTCAGGATTCAGCGTATTATTCAAAATACGAGCTGCAGCGTCTGGTTCAGGATTCAGCGTATTATTCAAAATACGAGCTGCAGCGTCTGGTTCAGGATTCAGCGTATTATTCAAAATGCGAGCTGCAGCGTCTGTTTCATTATTGAGGGTATTTTTCAAAATACGACCTGCAGCGTCTGGTTCAGTATTCAGCGTATTATTCAAAATACGAGCTGCAGCGTCTGGTTCAGGATTCAGCGTATTATTCAAAATACGACCTGCAGCGTCTGGTTCAGGATTCAGCGTATTATTCAAAATGCGAGCTGCAGCGTCTGGTTCAGGATTCAGCGTATTATTCAAAATACGACCTGCAGCGTCTGGTTCATTATTCAGGGTATTTTTCAAAACACGACCTGCAGCGTCTGGTTCAGGATTCAGCGTATTATTCAAAATGCGAGCTGCAGCGTCTGGTTCAGGATTCAGCGTATTATTCAAAATACGAGCTGCAGCGTCTGGTTCAGGATTCAGCGTATTATTCAAAATGCGAGCTTCAGCGTCTGTTTCATTATTGAGGGTATTTTTCAAAATACGAGCTGCAGCGTCTGGTTCAGGATTCAGCGTATTATTCAAAATACGAGCTGCAGCGTCTGGTTCATTATTCAGGGTATTTTTCAAAACACGACCTGCAGCGTCTGGTTCAGGATTCAGCGTATTATTCAAAATACGACCTGCAGCGTCTGGTTCAGGATTCAGCGTATTATTCAAAATACGAGCTGCAGCGTCTGGTTCAGGATTCAGCGTATTATTCAAAATGCGAGCTGCAGCGTCTGTTTCATTATTGAGGGTATTTTTCAAAATACGAGCTGCAGCGTCTGGTTCAGTATTCAGCGTTTTATTCAAAATACGAGCTGCAGCGTCTGGTTCAGGATTCAGCGTATTATTCAAAATACGACCTGCAGCGTCTGGTTCAGGATTCAGCGTATTATTCAAAATACGACCTGCAGCGTCTGGTTCAGGATTCAGCGTATTATTCAAAATGCGAGCTGCAGCGTCTGTTTCATTATTGAGGGTATTTTTCAAAATACGACCTGCAGCGTCTGGTTCAGGATTCAGCGTATTATTCAAAATACGACCTGCAGCGTCTGGTTCAGGATTCAGCGTATTATTCAAAATACGAGCTGCAGCGTCTGGTTCAGGATTCAGCGTATTATTCAAAATACGACCTGCAGCGTCTGGTTCAGGATTCAGCGTATTATTCAAAATGCGAGCTGCAGCGTCTGGTTCAGGATTCAGCGTATTATTCAAAATACGACCTGCAGCGTCTGGTTCATTATTCAGGGTATTTTTCAAAACACGACCTGCAGCGTCTGGTTCAGGATTCAGCGTATTATTCAAAATACGAGCTGCAGCGTCTGGTTCAGGATTCAGCGTATTATTCAAAATGCGAGCTGCAGCGTCTGTTTCATTATTGAGGGTATTTTTCAAAATACGAGCTGCAGCGTCTGGTTCAGGATTCAGCGTATTATTCAAAATACGAGCTGCACCGTCTGGTTCATTATTCAGGGTATTTTTCAAAACACGACCTGCAGCGTCTGGTTCATGATTCAGCGTATTATTCAAAATACGACCTGCAGCGTCTGGTTCAGGATTCAGCGTATTATTCAAAATACGAGCTGCAGCGTCTGGTTCAGGATTCAGCGTATTATTCAAAATGCGAGCTGCAGCGTCTGTTTCATTATTGAGGGTATTTTTCAAAATACGAGCTGCAGCGTCTGGTTCAGGATTCAGCGTATTATTCAAAATACGAGCTGCAGCGTCTGGTTCATTATTCAGGGTATTTTTCAAAACACGACCTGCAGCGTCTGGTTCAGGATTCAGCGTATTATTCAAAATACGACCTGCAGCGTCTGGTTCAGGATTCAGCGTATTATTCAAAATACGAGCTGCAGCGTCTGGTTCAGGATTCAGCGTATTATTCAAAATGCGAGCTGCAGCGTCTGTTTCATTATTGAGGGTATTTTTCAAAATACGACCTGCAGCGTCTGGTTCAGGATTCAGCGTATTATTCAAAATACGACCTGCAGCGTCTGGTTCAGGATTCAGCGTATTATTCAAAATACGAGCTGCAGCGTCTGGTTCAGGATTCAGCGTATTATTCAAAATGCGAGCTGCAGCGTCTGTTTCATTATTGAGGGTATTTTTCAAAATACGAGCTGCAGCGTCTGGTTCAGTATTCAGCGTATTATTCAAAATACGAGCTGCAGCGTCTGGTTCATTATTCAGGGTATTTTTCAAAACACGACCTGCAGCGTCTGGTTCAGGATTCAGCGTATTATTCAAAATACGAGCTGCAGCGTCTGGTTCAGGATTCAGCGTATTATTCAAAATACGAGCTGCAGCGTCTGGTTCAGGATTCAGCGTATTATTCAAAATACGAGCTGCAGCGTCTGGTTCAGGATTCAGCGTATTATTCAAAATACGACCTGCAGCGTCTGGTTCATTATTAAGGGTATTTTTTTGAAAACACGACCTGCAGCGTCTGGTTCAGGATTCAGCGTATTATTCAAAATGCGAGCTGCAGCGTCTGGTTCAGGATTCAGCGTATTATTCAAAATACGAGCTGCAGCGTCTGGTTCAGGATTCAGCGTATTATTCAAAATGCGAGCTGCAGCGTCTGTTTCATTATTGAGGGTTTTTTTCAAAATACGAGCTGCAGCGTCTGGTTCAGGATTCAGCGTATTATTCA
Source organism: Anodontia alba (assembly GCA_964016985.1). Classification (NCBI taxonomy): domain Eukaryota; kingdom Metazoa; phylum Mollusca; class Bivalvia; order Lucinida; family Lucinidae; genus Anodontia; species Anodontia alba. The sequence continues at coordinate 50,592,581 of OZ024828.1, read as the reverse complement.
AAATACGAGCTGCAGCGTCTGGTTCATTATTCAGGGTATTTTTCAAAACACGACCTGCAGCGTCTGGTTCATGATTCAGCGTATTATTCAAAATACGACCTGCAGCGTCTGGTTCAGGATTCAGCGTATTATTCAAAATACGAGCTGCAGCGTCTGGTTCAGGATCCAGCGTATTATTCAAAATGCGAGCTGCAGCGTCTGTTTCATTATTGAGAGTATTTTTTAAAATACGAGCTGCAGCGTCTGGTTCAGGATTCAGCGTATTATTCAAAATACGAGCTGCAGCGTCTGGTTCATTATTCAGGGTATTTTTCAAAACACGACCTGCAGCGTCTGGTTCAGGATTCAGCGTATTATTCAAAATACGACCTGCAGCGTCTGGTTCAGGATTCAGCGTATTATTCAAAATACGAGCTGCAGCGTCTGGTTCATTATTAAGGGTATTTTTCAAAATACGAGCTGCAGCGTCTGTTTCATTATTGAGGGTATTTTTCAAAAATGGTCAGGATATTATTCAGCGTATGGTTCAGTATTCAGGGTATTATTGAAAATACGACCTGCAGCGTCTGGTTCAGGATTCAGGGTATTATTCAAAATACTAACTGCAGTGTCTGGTTCATTATTCAGGGTATTATTCAAAACACGACCTGCAGCGTCTGGTTCAGGATTCAGCGTATTATTCAAAATACGAGCTGCAGCGTCTGGTTCATTATTCAGGGTATTTTTCAAAACACGACTTGCAGCTTCTGGTTCAGGATTCAGGGTATTATTCAAAACACGACCTGTATCGTCTGGTTCAGGATTCCGCGTATTATTCAAAATACGAGCTGCAGCGTCTGGTTCATCATTCAAGGTATTATTCAAAAGACGCCAGGGTATTATTCAGCGTACGGTTCAGGATTCAGGGTATTATTCAAAACACGAACTGCAGCGTCTGGTTCGCCTTAATGATTAGAGTTGTAGTGATCAACAAAGACGATTAATAGACTGTGTATATACGCAAGCTGATATGTGCCTGTGTTGTTGGCTTAATTAAGGTATAGGGCAGACTTTCTTATGCTGAAGCTCATTTAGTTTCAGAACGTCATATGAGTAAGGTACGTTTTGTCCTACGTAAAGACAAGTTACCGAACGCGCATGCCCGAGCAGCCATTTAGTGAGGCTAGATGTCTGATTTTTGGTCAAAACCATCGTCTAGTTCTATACTACAGTGAAGGCTCTGGCGAACAGTGAAGGCTCTGGCAAGAATGCGCGGATGCACCGAAGGCTCCCTGTTCGTATATGCGAGAAGTACCATTATCTCATGTGCTGGCACATATATATATATGGGATTCAGTGTATTCAAACCAGTTAGTGGTTCGAGCCTCGCTCAGGTGGCCAAGTTCTGCATATGGATGGTCAGGTGTTTTTTTTTTTTCTCCGGGTTCTCCGGTTTTCGTCCATCTTTGATGAACGATCGGCTCGATATAAGTGAAATATTCTTGGGCCGTAAAACCCAAATAAAAATATATAAATAAAAAAATAAATGTCAAACAAGTTAATAGTTACTATCTCAACCTAAAATCTTGAACAGATGACAATCCTGAGATGTTTACCCTACATGCTAAATGTTAATACCAAAAAAAAAAATCTTTGACGCATGTAATGACGCGTAAACTCTTATTGTATTCGAATAGCGAAGGTCAAGATCAGCCTGTGCATCCGCACAGTCTCATCTGGATATTTTCTCGATTGTTGCTGCCCATTCATATGTTCTATAGTATCCATTAATTTTGTAAGCGGACAAAAGACCCGATCAGACTGATAAAATGTTAAGATAACAATGTAATATCTTGTTGTTTACTGCCAAAATAAATAAATAAATAAATAAATAAATAAATCAATCAATCAATCAATAAAATAAAATAAAAAAATAAGAAGGGAGAAAAAAAATACCATAGTTACCCTAAACATTCTCAAACCTTACCTTACTTTCCCTAATATTTTAACAAGGCCAATTTGATGTATTTAAAATATGTTCGCGGAGAAAGTCTGTGAAAAATAAATAATGCGTTATACTGAATCGTGGCTAATCATTCAGCGTCCTCCGACCTGGCTCTACACTGTTTGTAAATTCCCTTATGTGTGTATTTAGACAGATCAATCCTAAATGTAAGAGGTGTCAGACTGTTTTCGTACATTTACAAAACGTTAGGTACATTTTAAAGGCCTGAATTCAGGCAATATAACTAAAAGGTGTTAATTATATAGCATAATCAAATGAGTTCCATTCATTTGGTCCAAGTGAAGCCAGTTTAATATACGAACGTAAATGTCTGACTATGTATAAAATTGTCAGCCATTCAGATGATGAATTTCATATGCACAAAAAGTGGTAATTAATGAACTGAACCTTTGGAGTGGAGTCCTCCAATGATCAGCGATAGGCTAGTACCAATGTGTGCTATATGCTAAAACGTTTAACTACACACTGGCCCTCCCCGTAATAGCCTTTAAGCAAACATTTGTGACTCTAATCGGACTCGGTGTTCTTCGACATATTACGTCCAGTGTTTCAAATGGGCGTATAAGAAGAGGAATTACATACAACACCTATTGATATCGGCGTCTGTGGAGAAAATCTCAGACCACCTACTTCACGCATATTGGCTAAATTATGTTTCACATGCTGAAGGTGTACCGAAAACCATAGAAAACACGTGGAACTTAGTGGTGTTTATTGTCCTTTATTTAATTTTGCGCATTGCCAGAAGTTCAGTATATCATCACACACACACACATGATAGAAACATATGATTATTTGTGTAATGTATACTTTGGTTGTCAATGCAGCATTGTTAAGAAATCGCAACGGCAAATATCTAAAAGGAGTGGTTACGCATTAGAACTGTAAGTTTTGTTTAAGCTCACCTGAGCTATGCTCAGGATGAGCTATTCTGATCGTTTTTCGTCCGTCGTCCGTCTGTCCGTCCGTTAACATTTTCAAACGAATTCTCCTCTGAAGCTGCTGAGCCAATTTTGCTCAAATTTCATATGGCGCCTCCTTAGGTTGGGGGAACGAAGAAAGATTGCTAAAATGGTTGCGGTCCGATGACGACCAAGACGGCCGCCATGCCCATATATGGTAAAACACTTTAAAATCTTTTTCTCAAGAACTAAGGATACCTTATGGCTGAGTTTTTGCACAAATTATCGTGGACGAGGTCTACAAAAGTTGCTAAAATAATTGTTGTACATTGACATTTGAGCTTTTTACGGCGAGGTCAAATTTGCTTCCCTATGCATTTGTATGGGCACCACACATTTGTATGGGAAAAATTGTTGAGAATTTCAAATGGGCCAATGTTGTTCAAATTTCGTATGGAAACTCCTCAGGTTAGGGGACCGAAAGATTGCTAAAATGATTGCAGTTCATTGACCAAGGTGGCCGCCATGCCCATATATATAGTAAAAACCCTTGAAAATCTTCTCCAAAACAGAGGATGCTTTGGGGCTGAATCTTTGCACAAAGCATCAGGGACGGGAGATCTACCAAAATTGCTTAAATGGTTGTCGTATATTGACGTTTGACCTTTTTTACGACCAGAGCAGGTTTGCTTCCCTATGCATTTGTATGGGCACCATACATTTGTATGGGAAATATGTAGAGATTTTCAAACGACTTTTCCTCTGAAGCCTCTAAGCCAATGTTGCTCAAATTTTAATTGGAGCCTCCTTAGGTTAGGGGAACGAAAGATTGCTAAAATGGTCGCAGTCGATTGACCCAGGTGGCTGTCATGTCCATATATGTAAAAAACCTTTAAAAATCTTCTTCTCCAGAACCAAATAAGCACTGGGGCCTCATATTTGCAAAAATCCTTGGGAAGAGATCTACCAAAATTGCTAGAATGATGGTCCTACCTTGACATTTGACCTTTTTACGGCAAGGTCAAATTTGCTTCCCCATGCATTTGTATGGGCCCTATACATTTATTATTATACATCTCTTCTCAAACCTTAGATCGCTTTCAACCGAAATTTGCTCTTTAGCAAAAGGATAACTTCTGGATCGAAACAAGCTAAAATTGTGTCGATCGAAAATCCAAGATGGCAGCAATGGTTCTGTTCCATTGAACAAGATGGCCGCCAGAGCTAAAAAATAAAAAATCTTTAAACGACATCTCGTCCTTGACCAACGGCCAGATTTCAAAATATTTGCACAGAAGTGTTCCACCAATGGCCCTCAACCAAAATTACTAAAATGGCTCCACTTGGCTGAATAAAAATGGTAGCCAGAACTAAAAATAGAAAAAAACCTTTAAAAGACTTCTTCTCCGCAGCCAGTGTCCTGATTTCAAAGTAATTTCACAGAAGTGTTCCTCTTATGGCCCGTTACCGAAATTGCTAAAAAGGTTCTGCTCGGCTGAACAAAATGGCCGCCAGAGCTAAAAATAAAAAAAAAAAAAAAAATTAAACATCTCCTCCTTGGCCAGTGACCTGATTTCACAGAGATGTTACTCTTATCCCCCTTTATGAAAATTCCCAAAATGTTCTGCTTTGCTGTACAAAATGGTCACCAAAGCTAAAAATAGAATAACCTTTAAACAACATCTCCCTCGCCAGTAATAAGATTTCAAAATAATTTCACATCAATGTTCCTCTTCTGTCCCTTTGCCAAAATTGCTAAAAAGTTCTGCTCTGCTGAACAAAATGGTTGCCAGAGCAAAACTAGAACAAAAATACCCTTTAAAGGACAGGATAAGTAGATGAACCAATCGACTTCTGAAAAATATCTGAACTTTTTTTGACTTATGGCGTTTTGAAAATTTCAGCATTTTAACCTTGTAAGCAAGATTTCTCAAAAACTGTTGAAGCCATTGCCTTGTCATAGTTTCAATATTTGATAGCCCTGGAAAAAAATTGCATGCCATCTGCATATCTGTAGTGGCGGTTTCACTCAGTTGAGCGAGTTGTGGCCCGTGGGCCTCTTGTTATTAATTTTATCTAATGCGTAATCACCCATTTTTGACCCTCCCCCTCCCCGTGGCAATTTATCCACGCTGCATTGACAACCAAAATATTCGTAACACAGCTAATCATAAGTGTCTATAATTATATAATTATTGGTAGCATACTATGGATTTGAAGCTTTTGATTGCCATACCTACAAAAGTTTATTCAGTGGCCCAGATAAAGGTTACTATAGGAGGACGTATTTTGTATTTCTTCCGTTTAGAGTTTTATTATAGATTATCAACAAGTTGAATGTACAATTTAATTTGTCTGTGGTCGTATATTGCGCAATTACAGTTCTTAAATATTGCGTAATTTGCCTGTGCTCCAAGTGTTTTGTAAATTGAAATTTACATGCTGTGCATGAATCCGGCATAAGCATTAAGGAACAAGTACATTTTGTTTGTCTTTCTTTATAATATGATGATTACGCATTCATTCGTTTGGTAGGCGTGCGCCTGTGTAACAATTTATGCAGATATCGTGTAGAGTGAAGGTGATATTGCAAGTGATACATGTATGTGTAAAGGATAGGTGCAAGGTATGTGCGAGGGTCGTGCAAAAAGTCATGTCACTAGTACGCTTCCTTAGTTTTATCCCAGGTATATTTTAAAATGCTTCACTGCACTTGAATGGTATGTTGAATAGCTAACGATACCCACTTATTTCGTGCAAATTGCTTTATAACTGGCCGAGGTATTTCAAATTGAAATAGATGCAGTCATATACACTGACCAATTTACTTATTACATAGGAACATGGACCAGAAGACTGAAATTCGTAGCTATATTAAATGCCGCTTTAGGCTTAATATAGATTCAAAGCAGATATTAAATGGATTGTGTGGTATATATGAACCTCAGACCATTTCAATGCGCACAGTGTATAGGTGGGTTAAAGCTTTTAAAGCTGGGAAATTTTCTGTTGAAGATGATACCCGTCCTAGAAGGCCTAAAACCCCTGTTACCAAGGCTAACATCGCTGCTGTAAAGATTGTGGTCGAACAGGATGCGCGATTGTCTGTCAAAGATATAGCTAGTTGTATTGGCATATCCGAAGGCAGTGTGCAAACAATTCTGAAAAACCATTTGGACCTGAGAAAGGTTTGCGTTAAGTGGGCACCTCATTTGCTCACTGAGGTGCAAAAGGCACAACGCCTTAAATGTGCCCGGGAACTTTTGAAAACATACAAAGGCTATAATAGTCGGGTTATTACTAACTTGCTAACAGGTAATGAAACCTGCGTGCACATGTTTGAGCCACTAAGAAGGGCTGATAATAAGCAATGGAAGCGAAAATATCAAAAACGCCCATGTATTGCCAAGAGAACCATTAAGTTCGATAAAAAGATGTTGTAGGCAATTTTCTTTAATTCATGTGGGCCAGTCGTTCAAGTGCCTTGTCAATCAGGCCGATTCTACAAGAATTCTGTACTAAAGAAAGTAAAAGAGTTTTACAATAAGACACGACCAAGCAAAGGATGGTCAAGACAACATCACAACGCCTCCTCTCATGAGATTGTTTAGTCTTTTTTGGCTTCTGAAAAGGTGAAAGTTTTAAACCATCCAAATTATTCACCTGTCCTGAGTCCCTGTGACTTCTTTTTATTTCCAAGGCTTAAGAAAATGCTTTCTGGAAATAAGTATATGTCTAGAAGTTTTCTTGGCAGCGTTATTTATCAGTGTCTCCAACAGATACCAAAAGAAGACTATTTATCTGCTTTTCGCGACTGAGTAAAAGGTTACATAACTGTGTTACAGTAAAGGGGGAATACTTTGAAGGTTTTTAATAAAAATATGTTTGATAAAACGTAGCATTGAAGTAATCCGAACCCAGTGACAAACTTTTTTGCAGGACCCTCGTACAGTACGTCGATTTGGAAAGGAAAATACATCTACGTTTTCTGTTGGTGTTTATTTGCTGGAATAAAGATATGCTTATGTTCGAAAGCACAATCTTATTAGAGGCCATGATACTAAAGGAGATGGTTTGGATACTTATATTCAAATATTGGAGAAGATCGCTTAAACCTTAGACCCCTTCCGATGTATTGTGAAAAACTGAAGCCTGTAGAGATATTCGTAAAAAAAGTTAAATCCTCTGTCTAACCGGGGAGCGCCCATGAATCATGGAGGAGAACGCGGTACAAACTACACCAACCCGAGGTACAAATTATGAGGTGGTGCTTGTGTCAAGTGATGAGGTGAACAATAATCATTATAACATTCAGGCGTGCCTGGTCTATAATGATAATTCTACAAAACTGAAGCATCATGAAACGAAAAAGAATGGCTACAGTTGATTGCAAATTTTTAAACACAAGGTGGTTGTCGACGAAAACGAAGCAACAATGACTATTGTAACAAAACATTTCTTTAAAAAACAAAATTCTAGTCAAAATGTATAATTCTGTTTAAATGCCTAGTAGGGTCAAAGGCTGTGTTTCAGATTCTATGGCGAAAGTATAGAACTATGGTTAGTGAATCGCCAATGCCCCCTTAATGCTCATTCTATGTCCACTGAGATTATTTTTGTGGATATAAGTGATTCACTGATCTTGTGTATATACAGCCTGAAAAAGTAAAACCGTTTTGCTCGTAACAACGTTACATATAAATAATATTGTATAAATTTGTACAGAATTTAATTGAAAATCCATAAATGAAAGACCCCAGGTTTCTTCGTTTCCTTTGATAACCCTCTTGTGTTAAAACATTCGGCAGTCATTCTGCTTCAATTCTCTAGCATTATCACTTCAGACCTCGCACACATGTATGTCGCAATCACTATGTTCCACTGTAGGACGTGACACAAGCCTTACCACATCCTTTGTACCTCGGATACTGTGTATTTGGGCCGTGTGTTCATCCACGATTTATGTTCCCTTCCTGTTAGACAGAGCACTGCTGTTTTCCAAACGTCTCTACAGGCCTCACTTTTGCATATACATTACCAAAACCTCATGCTTTATAAGAACGTTAATCACGTTAAAGTCATTTTCTCAATATGTATGGAAGACTAATGGCTGAAACTTACAATGAGTGATTAAAGTTGTAAAACATTTTAGTTATAATCAAACTTTTATCCCCTGGGGGTTCTCTGTCATTGCCCCTGGGCTATATACATGTATAAAATTGTTTAAAGCTTAAGTGTCTTCTTCTCTGAAACCGCTTGAGTAATTTTCACCAGATTTCACATGATTTTCACCAGATTTCACATGGGGCCTTCTATCAAAAGGGTATTGCCAATCTGTTCCAATACTTCCTCGAACAAGATGGCCGCAAGGTCCCATATATGGTAAAAACACCTAAGAATCTTCTTCTCCTGAACCAAGAAAGCTTTGGGGCTGAATCTTGGTATATAGCATTGAGAACTGAAGGTCTACCAAGTTTGTAGGTTGAATGTTAACCTCTTTACAGCAAGATCAGATTTGCGTCCCTATACATTTATATGGGGAAACTGTTGAAAAGTCATTTTCTCAAAATGTATGTAAGACTAATGGCTGACACTTACAATATATGATTAAAGTAACAAAATATTTTCGTTGTAATCAAACTTTTCCCAGAGGGTTATCTTCCCTTGCCACTGGGCTATATACATGGATAAAATTGTGTAAAATTTTTAAATTTCTTCTCTGAAACCGCTTGAGCAATTTTTTTACCAGATTTCACATAGGGTCTACTGTCAAAAGCGTATTGCCAATTTGTTCAAATGGTTCCAGGAAATGGAACAAGATGGCCGCTATGCCCATATATGGTAGAAACGCATAAAAATCTTATTCTCAAGAACCAAGAAATTTTGGGGCTGAACTTGGTATATAGCATCGAGGACTCAAGGTCTACCAAGTTTATTCAAATGATGACCCTAAGTGGACCGTTGACCTTTTAATGGCAAAGTAAAATTTGCACCCCTATTCATTTGTATGGAGAAAATGTTGAACGTCATTTTCTTAGAATGTATTAAAGACTAATGACTGAAACATACAATGTGTGATTAAAATAGTAAAACGTTTTAGTTATAATCAAAATTTTGTCCCTTGAGGGTCATTTTCCCTTGCAACTGGGCTTTATACATGTAACAAATTGTGTAATTTTTAAATATCTTCTTCTCTGAAACTGCTTGAGCAATTTTCACAAAATTTCACATGGGCCTTCTGTCAAAAGGGTATTGCCATTTTTAAACGCTTCCCTGCAACTGAACAAGATACATGGTAAAAACTCTTGAAATTTTGAAAATCATCTTCTCCAGAACCAAGAAACTTTTGCGACTGAATCTTAATATATACCATGGAGGACTCAAGCTCTTCCAAGTTTGTTCAAATGGTGAGCATAGGTTGACCTTTGACCTTTTTAAGGCCAGTTCAAATTTTCTCTCTATATTTGTATGGGGGAATGTTGAAAATCATTTTTTTCAATATGTATTTAAGATTAATGGCTGAAACTTACAACGTATTTTAAAGTTGTAAAACATTTTAGTTAGTATCAAAAGTTTGCGCCCCCACGGGGGTTATCTTTCCTTGCCCCTGACCTATATACAGGTATAAAACCGTGGAATCTTTAAATCTCTTCTTCCCTAAAACCACTTGACCACTTTTCACCAGATTTCACATGGGGTCTTCTACGGAAAGCATGTTCACACTTTGTTCAAATGGCTTTGCATCATTGATCAAGATTGCTGCCATGCCCATATATGGTAAGAACACTTAAAAAATCTTCTTCTCCAGTACTAAGAAAGTTTTCAGGCTGGATTTTGGTATACAGCATTAAAGACTCAAGGTCTACCAAGTTTGTTAAAATGATGAGACTAGGATGACTTTTGACCTTTTTCATGGTATGGTCAAAATTTTGTGACAGTTGCTAGGGCAGTACTGGAAGACTATTGCATGGCATTTGCAAATATGCAGGTGACCGAATTGTGGCCAATGGGCCTCTTGTGTTTGTATTATCATGGAAATTGTTTCTTACTTTTCACGGTTTTTTTTTTTTTTTTTGGCAGGGAGGGAGTGGGGGAGGGGTTCACAAATTTGCACAAATGTGCAGTACTTGAGGAGGCTGTCTTGCCCAATGCCTCTGATATGTTGCTGCCATGTAAATAAAAACATGTAATGGTTTGTGTGCACATGCACATAGACACATCAAAAAATGTTTAACCCTTAAAGCGCCAAGCACAATTTGCAGCAGAGGACATATTTGTTTTTTCAGAGAAAATAAGCCTTGACTTTCTGGCATACAATTCACATGAAATATCAAGACTTATTTTTTTATAAAAAAAAATATTAATAATTAAAAGAATAAAAATAAAAATGTCGTCTGCTGCAAATGTGATTGGCGCTTTAAAATTTCGCTGGATGATGTCTGTGAGATAACCATGAGATCCACAAAATCTGAAGACATGCAGTTAACCCTTAAAGCACTAAGTAAAATTGAAGCAGATGACATTCTAATTATTTATATTATTTTTCAGAGAGAATATGACGGCATTTTCTAAGCTAATGATTCACTTGAAATATCAAACTTGATTTACCCTGAAAAATACCAAAAAAAAATGTATTATTCTGGTAAAGACAAAGACTTGTCATTTCATTTGTATCATCTGCTAGATAGGTGATTCGCCTGAAATATTATTCTTTCTTTACTCTGAAAAATACCACCCCGCCTCCCCCCTCCCTCCCCCAGCCCCCCCCCCCCCCCACACACACACACACACACACACACAAAAAAATAAAATAAATATCATTTGCTGCAGATGTGATCAGCACTTTCAGGGTCAACTTGCATTCCCAAAACAATAAATATTATATGATATATGTCTGTACTGGAATATTATCCCTTATAACAATCTCACACTACCATATGATAGTCTCAGTCGGCCTCGGTGGCTCAGTTGGATGCACGTCTGATCAGAAGGTTGCGCGTTCGATCCCTCCGGGTCGGAAATATCTTTCATCGAGAATGATCATGAGATAATTTCAATCTATGGTCATTCTTTCCCTTCTGCTGTTTCAAGAATGGCAGTTGTCAGTTTATGGCGAAAGAATGTACATAATACTCGTTAACCGCTTAAATGACTAAGCCTGCCCAGTAAACACGTGGTTAGGTAGACTGACCAGGCTCAACATTGAGTTGAATGGGCTGTTAAACCTCAGCACAAACAAATGGTAGTCTTAAACTATCTTATATGATAATCTCAGACTATCTCAGACTGTTTATAGTTCTTTGACTGTTTAACCTATATTACTAACTACATTTATATAGACTCAGAACTGTATTTCAACCTTTACCACTTTCTAGGCTCCATGTATTTTGCAGACAACAAATTGGTGATATGTGTCTTTATTTTCCAGAAAAAAGGACTTGACATCAATTTGCATGTAATCTGAAGTCCTGTTTTCTTGGGAAAATAAGAAAAACGTTTCAAAATGTTGTCTGCTGAAAATTTTACCCGGAGTGCTAAGAGTTAAATGTATTGATACAATATATGTGTGTGATGTTTTCTTTTATAAAAATATCCTTAGCACTGTAATTATGTATCAAAGGCACTATCGCATTGCTTAAAAGGTACTGGGTGCACTTGGTAGATTTTTTGCCATTTTTAACAAGGTAGATTCTTTTTTTACCTTCTCTTAGGAATTTCTGCACACTAAGACACTTCTGAAAAAGAGTCTACTCTGGTTTTAGAGCAGACCCCTTTTTCAGAAATGGGGCAGAATAAGTTTTTATTCGCCTCCTTTAAATTGTGTCCATTTGCCTTTAAGGGATTGAATATACCTCAAAGAAAGAACATGTGTAAAATTATTATCTCCCTTTGTAAAGGAAATCCACTACAGCTGAAAACAAATTTGCTTAACTGGAATATGAGTTGTATCTCAAAGATCATTACCTTTAAAGCAGAGAATTTGCTCACATGGGGAGCAAATTCTTTGTTTAAAGAGCAGACCTCTTTTAGAAAGGAGCAAATAGTTTCAGAAGAATGCTGTTAGTAGAAATTGTATCCACTCCCTTTGAAAGCTAAAATTTTAAATTTTATCTGGGATTTGTTTTATATAGCTTACGATAAGTTGCTTTATTTGTCAACCAGAAAGTACTGATATTTTACTTATTTTACTATGAAAACGTATTAAGTTACCCATTAGAATCAACCACATTTTTTTTTTTTTTTTTTTTTTTGCTTTAGATATTCTGGCACCTTAACTCCTTACCATTCTAGTTATAAAATTTGAAACTGTTCTTTTTACTGCTTATTACGGGCCGCAGTAGCCTAGTTGATAGAAGAGTTGACTCTTAATCCATCAGGTTTCTCACTGCTGTGGTTCGAGCCTCGCTCGGGTCATAGGTGGAAAGCCAAATTCTGCTTACGGATAGTCAGGTGTTCTTTTCCCCCTGTTCGCCCATCTTTGATGAACGATCGGCTCAAACGCGTTCCCCTCAATATAAGTGAAATATTCTTAAAAATGCCCTAAAATCCAAATATATATATATATATATATATATATATATATATATATATATATATATATATATATATATATATATATATATAGATAGATACTGCTTGTTCATGTATAGGGAGTCTACTGGATGAGTAGCAAACAGTGCAGACCCTGATCAGACACACATGTTCTGCAGATGTTGATCTGGTTTATACGGTTTGCTTAGGCCAAGTCTCTCTGAATACTTAGGTAATGCATTACCCTGAGTGTATGTTTTCATGGAGAAGTAAAAGATACGCATCTAGATACTACTTTTTTAGAGCTATGAATGTTACGTATAATCTCGCTTATACACATTTTATATTAGTCTTTGTACCGTCATTATTTGGGCCGCGTCAAGCAAACGTGTGTCTTTGAACATGCACAAAACGCACAGATTCAGAGTCATCAAATCTGATACGGGCTCTCCATTGATACATTCTATAGTATCCAGTGATTCTGTTAGTGGACAGCGACGGCTCTATCTGCATATGCCCGAAGACACGTTTTTGCACGGCCCATTTCATTATTGTAATACCTTTGTACATTTACTGAACAAACGCAAATATTGTCTAGTTGAAATATTGTCTAGTAGGTTACATTTCTTTGGCTTCTTACCTGTTACTATAAATAGAAATAACTGATTGAAAGAGATACAGTTTTTATGTGAAGGTGTTATGAGCTCAGAAATTCTCTGTTGGTTTGTGGTATATTTTTATGTGGTTCACGGTCGATCAAGGTGTGAGTTAAATTGTCTGTTGTGTTTGATTGTTATAAACCATTTATCTAGTAACAGCAGGATAATGGGACCTGATTGGCTGGAAGTGCAACAGGATGGATTCTGATTGTCTAGAGGTAGTTAATATGGAGCATTCTGGGATAAAACCAAACTATATCCCATATGGGAATTTGTAAGTTCCAGACCAGCCTGTGAATGGAAACAGTCTGATTACAGTATGTGTTGTGCATTTGGTGACGACCAGCAAAGGCTCTGAATTCCTGCACACATATTCATTTTAGGCTTGGTCATTGCTGTTTTTTTTCTTTTCCGTGTAAACTACCTCGTCAAGTGGAAGAATCAATCCCATTTTACTCAACGTAACTGAGCTGCACAGTGGAAAGAGCACTCATGTTACCTTTAGGGCTTAATGCAAAACCAGCAGACAAAATGTTGGTGATAATCTTTATTTTTTGCCCAGAAAGTAAGATTTGACATGGACATTGACAATTTGTATGAAATGTAAAAAAATAAGATTTGACATTTTGTGCAAATGGTCTCTTTTTGAGATAATTTCCATAAAATGTCAACCTTATTTTCAGGGGGAAATAAAAAAAAATATTCCAAAATGTAATCTGCTTAAATGTTTACCCTGCAGAAAGCATCATTATCTTAACGAGCTCGTTAGTAGTCAAAATGTTAACTGTTTCAGTAAGTACAATATCTAATTCACAGGTATTTTTAGTGAAAAAAAAAGTTTGGATTGCTTTGGCAGTTGTTAAAAACTAACGACATCGTTAATTAATGTATCGTTAAAACTTTGAGCATAAGCTACTCACATTTTTTCAGCAAGAATATTAGCGTATATGGCATATTTAATGATCAAAGTTTTAACGATACGTTAATTAACGATGTCGTTAGTTTTGAACAACTGGGCCCTGTTTTTTTTCTTGGCTGTTTGCAGTAAGGAATTATTCCCTATTATGGATCTCGATGTCAGCGACCAGGCTCATTCAAGCTGATTCGATGCATCTCCACGTAAGCCTACTTTGTCGAGAAAGTAATTACCTCTCTTCTCATAAAGGACTACTCTAAATGGAAGGAACATATTTCTGATCAGAATAGCACCCTTTTAAAGACGGGTTTATAAACCAAGAAAGGATCTGTTCCGCTGCAATGGTCTCCCTTTGAAAGGGAAGAGAGTGTTGAGAAGTATCTCTGTTCATTTTTCATCCCTACAGATCAAAACAGATACTGTGCAAAGTGGGCAGATCCAGATGAGACAACTTCTGATTAACCATCTCATCAGGATCTGCACTATTTGCTGTTTTTTTTTTTTTTTTTTTTTTTTTTTTTTATTTTATTTTAGACTAAAACCCTAATTTGTATCAATAGACATGTCCAAATTCAGTGACAGAAGGGCCCACTTCAGAAACTGGAGGATGAAAGGATTAATTTTTAAGTTTCTGACATCGTAACTGAAGTAATACTATTTTTTTTTTCTGTTTTCATTTAAATATATTTTTATGTTTTTGCTTTTTTGTTTTGGGCATTCATTACAGCAGTCATATCGGTCAGATTACTTATACTTTACTCGCTCTTTCCCAGAACATATGATTTGGAATCTCATCTAAATTGTCTTTTAAGGAGAAAATCAACATGAAATGTCAAGTCTCATTTTCTTAAATGTTTAAGTGCAAAAGGGTATAAGGTTAAACTATCATTTTTACCCTTCTTTACCACTCTCTCTGGACTAAATTTAGCAGATGATGAATTGAGGACATATTTCTGATCTTTCATAGAAACAAGATTTGGCATTTCATGCAAATCGTCTGGACACAATTTACATGAAATGCCAAAGCTTTTTTTTCTGGTAAATATAAGTAAAATATTTCAAAACTTCATCTGAAGATTTAACTTAGCATGCTAAGCGTTGAAGCTAAACTACTCGACTGCAACTTATTTGGTAGACAATGGCAGCTATGTATTAAAATCCGTTTGAGTTGCAACTTAAGAACACTGACACAACCATGGAAACCAGGACAGAACAAGATCTATGAAATCTATAGCTGTGATATATTCAAAAATTATCTAATATTTTGACAGAAAAAAAGCACACAACAGTTTGTTACACTTTGAGGCACTATCAGAATTGTTCTTTATATTTCTTGATATTTCATGTAAATTGTCTGCTTAATTGAGGATTTACATGTAGTGTTGGACCTTGTTTTCTCTGAAAAAAAATTGTTAGAATGTCATCTGTAGCCGTTGTGAAAGGCTATACTAGTGTAAGGAAGTTACCAATTTTGCCAAGGGAGGCAATTATGATGAATTGTCCCCCCCCCCGCCCCCCCTCCCCCCCCCCCCCCACACACACACACACACTTCCGTTACAGTATTTATAACTTCCTGATATTCAAAGTTTAAGTAAATCTTGTGTCCCATACTTTTTCAGTCCAAAATTATGATTAATATAGCCTTTACCACTCTACAGGCAAATTCAGCAGATGACAATTTGATGATATTTTGATTTTTATCTGAAAACGAAATTTGACATTTTATACAAACTGTATCTCAGGCTGCAGTGAATCTCTCTGCTGGTTTGCTGTAGGTATGAGTTTTAACCCTTGGCCTTCTGATTAAATTTAGATGCTGTACCCTTTTCAGATTTTCAGCCAATCGGATTACTTCATCCACATTGTTGATATAAAGTCCATCCGTCTGTCTGTCTGTCTGTTTTACGTATGTCTGTTATGTACACTACAATAGTTTGCGGTTTGTCAAAAGAAAAGTAAATAACCACCAATAGTTCTTGTTTACTTTGATCCTTAGTATTTCCATGGCTGGCAGATTCCACTAGCTGTCAAACAATATAAGCGTAACTGTACACAATTTAGTGACAAAGAGGCCCAAAAGTTTGTAACCGGCAAGACCCGGCAAGCGAAGCACATCCACCCTCCGAGCACACATCAATCGATGTAAATTATGATAAAGTCCAACCGCAGACATCCGGTAAGAGACGCCTACCGATCGATTAAAAAGCGTCACCCACCGTGCCACCTCAGCCAGCATTGCCAACGCACGACGGCAATCCCAGGCATCAGGAAGGAGATGTCCCAGGCAGCGAGACCTGCAATGGCGACCAAATCTGCTAAGATACATGTTACCATGACAAGTCAAGCTTAGTTTTAGAATTTAGAATTTGTACTACTGCAAATATTAAGGTATAATATAGTAATTTAATTCAGTACTTACGTACTGACGTTAACACAACAGTATCAACATCAGCACTTAGGAACTGATTCTGAGCAGATGATATCCTAGGGGACGAAGGAAACATCCACTGGCAGAGATACCGACACAGTGGTTTGCAATAAAAGCGTAACTATACCAAGTTTAAGGCTTTCTTTTATTAAAACGTCATCAGTGTATCTAAACCTCAAAAGCGTGAAACCGAAACAGTTGGTTGGCAAAACGCGGCAAGCGAAGCACATCCGTCTCCGAGCATACATCAACCGACGTAGATCAAGAGACAGGGAGCAAACAATTCGAGGAAATGAGGAACTTGGTCTACAATATTGAATCGTGAAAGGACGATTTGCATAAAACTATATTAACTGAATTATTACTGTATCTGATTACGTTAGCAGCTTGAAGTGAAATTCTGAACTTAATCCCAAACCGCGAACCGATTCTTGAACTGATTAATCCTGCTCCGTAGACTAAATCACGAAATTTAGAATCTTGTAGTGTTTCCTTAATCATGGGCTGAACTCTGATTTTGTTCAGTTTGAATCCTAATTTCAACTATGCATCGTGACCTGAAACTTGAACTGGCCTATATTGAAATCAGGAACTAAATTTTGAACCTTTGATTTAGTTCTGAGTCAATAAAAATTATCGGAAATCGTTACGTTCAATTTTTTTCAAAGTTCATATATCGAGCACGGGTTTTCAAAACATTATCTAGCTATGCTTATAAAAATATAAGCGTTGGCAAAAATGGATTTTACGGATGCACCATTTACGGATGAATTATCACTATAAATTTTATAACAATACTTTTCGCTTATGCATATACCTGTAACTATACTTATACCTATATACGAAAGTAATTCAAGAATTATAGCAATTGCCAAAAAAGACAGAACATGTAGCATAAACACCAGTTTTAACTGCGTACGCGGAAACTTTTAACATGTTAACATGCTGAATACTGAACCAGACGCCGAATAATACCCTAGCCATTTTAGAATAATACGCTGAATACTGAACCAGACGTAGCATATTACCCTGGACATTTTTAAACAATGAGCTGAATCGTGAACCAGACTCCGAATAATACCCGGGACATTTTTATTAATACGCTGAATACTGAATCATACGCTGAAAAATAGACTGGACATTTTTTAATAGTATGCAGAATCCTGAAACAGACACCGAATAATACCCTGGACCTTTTTTTATAATACGCTGAAGACTAAACCAGACTCTGAATAATAACCTGGCCATTTTTAATAACACGCTGAATCCTGAACCAGACGCTGCTGATCGTATTTTGAACAATACCCTGAATACTGAATCATACGCTGAATAATACCCTGGCCTTTTTTTAAAATATACCCTGAATCCTGAACCAGACGCTGCAGGCTGTATTTTGAATAATACCCTGAATAATGACCCAGACGCAGCAGGTCGTATTTTGAATAATACGCTGAATCCTGAACCAGACGCTGCAGGTCGTGTTTTGAATAACACCCTGAATCCTGAACCATACGCTGAATAATACCCTGGCCTCTTTATAATAATACCCTGAATGATAAACCAGACGATGCAGTTCGTATTTTGAATAATACGCTGAATCCTGAACCAGACGCTGCAGGTCGTATTTTGAATAATACCCTGAATAATGAACCAGACGCTGCAGCTCGTATTTTGAATAATACGCTGAATCCTGAACCAGACGCTGCAGGTCGTATTTTGAATAATACGCTGAATCCTGAACCAGACGCTGCAGGTCGTATTTTGAATAATACGCTGAATCCTGAACCAGACGCTGCAGGTCGTGTTTTGAAAAATACCCTGAATAATGAACCAGACGCTTCAGCTCGTATTTTGAATAATACGCTGAATCCTGAACCAGACGCTGCAGGTCGTATTTTGAAAAATACCCTCAATAATGAAACAGACGCTGCAGCTCGCATTTTGAATAATACGCTTAATCCTGAACCAGACGCTGCAGCTCGTATTTTGAATAATACGCTGAATCCTGAACCAGACGCTGCAGGTCGTATTTTGAATAATACGCTGAATCCTGAACCAGACGCTGCAGGTCGTATTTTGAAAAATACCCTCAATAATGAAACAGACGCTGCAGGTCGTATTTTGAATAATACGCTGAATCCTGAACCAGACGCTGCAGCTCGCATTTTGAATAATACGCTGAATCCTGAACCAGACGCTGCAGGTCGTGTTTTGAAAAATACCCTGAATAATAAACCAGACGCTGCAGGTCGTATTTTGAATAATACGCTGAATCCTGAACCAGACGCTGCAGCTCGCATTTTGAATAATACGCTGAATCCTGAACCAGACGCTGCAGGTCGTATTTTGAATAATACGCTGAATCCTGAACCAGACGCTGCAGGTCGTATTTTGAATAATACGCTGAATCCTGAACCAGACGCTGCAGCTCGCATTTTGAATAATACGCTGAATCCTGAACCAGACGCTGCAGCTCGCATCATGAATAATACGCTGAATCCTGAACCAGACGCTGCAGCTCGTATTTTGAATAATACGCTGAATCCTGAACCAGACGCTGCAGGTCGTATTTTGAATAATACGCTGAATCCTGAACCAGACGCTGCAGGTCGTATTTTGAAAAATACCCTCAATAATGAAACAGACGCTGCAGCTCGCATCATGAATAATACGCTGAATCCTGAACCAGACGCTGCAGCTCGTATTTTGAATAATACGCTGAATTCTGAACCAGACGCTGCAGGTCGTATTTTGAATAATACGCTGAATCCTGAACCAGACGCTGCAGGTCGTGTTTTGAAAAATACCCTGAATAATGAACCAGACGCTGCAGCTCGTATTTTGAATAATACGCTGAATACTGAACCAGACGCTGCAGCTCGTATTTTGAAAAATACCCTCAATAATGAAACAGACGCTGCAGCTCGCATTTTGAATAATACGCTGAATCCTGAACCAGACGCTGCAGCTCGTATTTTGAATAATACGCTGAATCCTGAACCAGACGCTGCAGCTCGTATTTTGAATAATACGCTGAATCCTGAACCAGACGCTGCAGGTCGTATTTTGAAAAATACCCTCAATAATGAAACAGACGCTGCAGCTCGCATTTTGAATAATACGCTGAATCCTGAACCAGACGCTGCAGCTCGTATTTTGAATAATACGCTGAATCCTGAACCAGACGCTGCAGGTCGTATTTTGA
The DNA here is from genome assembly GCA_964016985.1 of Anodontia alba. Taxonomy (NCBI): domain Eukaryota; kingdom Metazoa; phylum Mollusca; class Bivalvia; order Lucinida; family Lucinidae; genus Anodontia; species Anodontia alba. Next base: position 50,572,934 of record OZ024828.1, on the reverse strand, counting down.
ATAATACGCTGAATCCTGAACCAGACGCTGCAGCTCGCATTTTGAATAATACGCTGAATCCTGAACCAGACGCTGCAGGTCGTATTTTGAATAATACGCTGAATCCTGAACCAGACGCTGCAGCTCGTATTTTGAATAATACGCTGAATCCTGAACCAGACGCTGCAGGTCGTATTTTGAATAATACGCTGAATCCTGAACCAGACGCTGCAGGTCGTATTTTGAAAAATACCCTCAATAATGAAACAGACGCTGCAGCTCGCATCATGAATAATACGCTGAATCCTGAACCAGACGCTGCAGCTCGTATTTTGAATAATACGCTGAATTCTGAACCAGACGCTGCAGGTCGTATTTTGAATAATACGCTGAATCCTGAACCAGACGCTGCAGGTCGTGTTTTGAAAAATACCCTGAATAATGAACCAGACGCTGCAGCTCGTATTTTGAATAATACGCTGAATACTGAACCAGACGCTGCAGCTCGTATTTTGAAAAATACCCTCAATAATGAAACAGACGCTGCAGCTCGCATTTTGAATAATACGCTGAATCCTGAACCAGACGCTGCAGCTCGTATTTTGAATAATACGCTGAATCCTGAACCAGACGCTGCAGCTCGTATTTTGAATAATACGCTGAATCCTGAACCAGACGCTGCAGGTCGTATTTTGAAAAATACCCTCAATAATGAAACAGACGCTGCAGCTCGCATTTTGAATAATACGCTGAATCCTGAACCAGACGCTGCAGCTCGTATTTTGAATAATACGCTGAATCCTGAACCAGACGCTGCAGGTCGTGTTTTGAAAAATAACCTGAATAATGATGAACCAGACGCTGCAGCTCGTATTTTGAATAATACGCTGAATCCTGAACCAGACGCTGCAGGTCGTATTTTGAAAAATACCCTCAATAATGAAACAGACGCTGCAGCTCGCATTTTGAATAATACGCTGAATCCTGAACCAGACGCTGCAGGTCGTATTTTGAATAATACGCTGAATCTTGAACCAGACGCTGCAGGTCGTATTTTGAATAATACGCTGAATCCTGAACCAGACGCTGCAGGTCGTGTTTTGAAAAATACCCTGAATAATGAACCAGACGCTGCAGCTCGTATTTTGAATAATACGCTGAATACTGAACCAGACGCTGCAGGTCGTATTTTGAAAAATACCCTCAATAATGAAACAGACGCTGCAGCTCGCATTTTGAATAATACGCTGAATCCTGAACCAGACGCTGCAGCTCGTATTTTGAATAATACGCTGAATCCTGAACCAGACGCTGCTGCTCGTATTTTGAATAATACGCTGAATCCTGAACCAGACGCTGCAGGTCGTATTTTGAAAAATACCCTCAATAATGAAACAGACGCTGCAGCTCGCATTTTGAATAATACGCTGAATCCTGAACCAGACGCTGCAGCTCGTATTTTGAATAATACGCTGAATCCTGAACCAGACGCTGCAGGTCGTATTTTGAATAATACGCTGAATCCTGAACCAGACGCTGCAGGTCGTGTTTTGAAAAATACCCTGAATAATGAACCAGACGCTGCAGGTCGTATTTTGAATAATACGCTGAATCCTGAACCAGACGCTGCAGGTCGTGTTTTGAAAAATACCCTGAATAATGAACCAGACGCTGCAGCTCGTATTTTGAATAATACGCTGAATCCTGAACCAGACGCTGCAGCTCGTATTTTGAAAAATACCCTCAATAATGAAACAGACGCTGCAGCTCGCATTTTGAATAATACGCTGAATCCTGAACCAGACGCTGCAGCTCGTATTTTGAATAATACGCTGAATCCTGAACCAGACGCTGCAGGTCGTATTTTGAATAATACGCTGAATCCTGAACCAGACGCTGCAGGTCGTGTTTTGAAAAATACCCTCAATAATGAACCAGACGCTGCAGCTCGTATTTTGAATAATACGCTGAATCCTGAACCAGACGCTGCAGGTCGTATTTTGAAAAATACCCTCAATAATGAAACAGACGCTGCAGCTCGCATTTTGAATAATACGCTGAATCCTGAACCAGACGCTGCAGCTCGTATTTTGAATAATACGCTGAATCCTGAACCAGACGCTGCAGGTCGTATTTTGAATAATTCGCTGAATCCTGAACCAGACGCTGCAGGTCGTGTTTTGAAAAATACCCTGAATAATGAACCAGACGCTGCAGCTCGTATTTTGAATAATACGCTGAATCCTGAACCAGACGCTGCAGCTCGTATTTTGAAAAATACCCTCAATAATGAAACAGACGCTGCAGCTCGCATTTTGAATAATACGCTGAATCCTGAACCAGACGCTGCAGCTCGTATTTTGAATAATACGCTGAATCCTGAACCAGACGCTGCAGCTCGCATTTTGAATAATACGCTGAATCCTGAACCAGACGCTGCAGGTCGTGTTTTGAAAAATACCCTGAATAATGAACCAGACGCTGCAGGTCGTATTTTGAATAATACGCTGAATCCTGAACCAGACGCTGCAGCTCGCATTTTGAATAATACGCTGAATCCTGAACCAGACGCTGCAGGTCGTATTTTGAATAATACGCTGAATCCTGAACCAGACGCTGCAGCTCGTATTTTGAATAATACGCTGAATCCTGAACCAGACGCTGCTGGTCGTATTTTGAATAATACGCTGAATCCTGAACCAGACGCTGCAGGTCGTATTTTGAAAAATACCCTCAAAAATGAAACAGACGCTGCAGCTCGCATTTTGAATAATACGCTGAATCCTGAACCAGACGCTGCAGCTCGTATTTTGAATAATACGCTGAATCCTGAACCAGAAGCTGCAGGTCGTATTTTGAATAATACAGTCCCGTCAGCGGTTAGCTTTACCACCTGAACGACCGATGAACGGAGAACGACCGGAACGCAACCGGGACCGGACCGGTACCGGAACGACTGGAACGGAGCGACGGTCAGTTCCATTTCTCGCTTTCTTAGCGTTCCCGGTCGTTCCGGTCCATTCCAGTGAAAAAATGGAACGGTGTTTACTAAAATTGAGTTGTTATCAGACGAAACGCAATTTGGCCTTTAAAACAATATAAAGTGACCACTTTTCCCGCTCCAATACATATTCTAAAACAGTACTTTCTTAAAATGACAATCTAAATAATCTTAAAGCAGTCAATGCTGTCTATTATATGCTGCCAAAGGAGATTTTACTTGGTTTGTCAGCTATGAAAAAAGGCTTCTCTCTCTCTCTCTCTCTCTCTCTGAATGTTTAGGTTATGAGTTATTAGAATAAATATGTAAATCCCTGATATAAGTTTCAGTAAACTTTACCCTGTATAAACAGACGTTCATATAATAAGCAAAGAATTACACTATAAGCCAGTGACTGGCATTGTCCTTGACAAAACAGCAATTGAAATTTAAAAATAAACACAATCTAACATGGTATTAGAGAACTTCATATCGCTGATTGATTGACTGATTTGCAAACACGATGCGCAGCATAGAAAGTATGTTATGTTCTGCTCAATGTGACAGGGTCGAGGTTAATGTTTTATTTTATTTATTTATTTATTTTTTTTTTTTTTTGATAGCTGACAGTTATAAATATACCTGAATAAGCAACAAAGTATACAAAGACCTGTCAGCTGCACTGTTACCCAGTGTCTCAGTCAGTAACCCAGGGTATAGTGGCCTGTCTCATGGAGAGTATACCAGAATATTGGTCAGCGACAGAGTAAACCAAGACCTGCAAGCTACACTGTATATCAGCGTATCAGTCAGTAACCCAGGGTATAGCAGCCTGTCACCTAAAGTGTATACCGGAATATCAGTCGGAGACAAAGTATACAAAGACCCATCAGCTACACTGTACCCCAAAGTATCAGTCTGTAACTTAGGGTATAGCAGCCTCTCACCTGGACTAGAATGTCAGTCAGCGACAAAGTATAACAAGGTCTGTGAGCTACACTGTACCCAGGTTTAGCCGCTTGTCACCTGAAGTACATACCCGAATACCGGTCAGCGACAAAGTATACGAATACCTGTCGGCTACACTGTTACCCATTATATAAGTCTGTAACCTGGAGTATAGTGGCCTGTCACATGGAATGTATACCAGAATATTAGTCAGCAACAAAGTATATATGAAGACTTATAAGCTACACTGCTCCCTGGTATATCAGTCAATAAGCCAGTGTATAGGGACCTGTCACCTAAAGTGTAAACCAGTGAATATCAGTCAGCGACAAAGTATACTACGGGACCCTATACTACAAAACATTCTGGGTGACAGGCTGTTATATCCCGGGTTACTGACTGATACACCAGGGACCAGTGTAGCTGACAGATCTTCGTTTACTTTAATTGTTGCTGACCGATATTCCAGTATATCTATACACTCTAAGTGTATATCCCAGGTTACTGACTGATACATCAGGGTGCAATGTAGCTGGCAGGACTTCATATACTTTGTTGCTGATTGATATTCGGGTGTACACTTCATGTAACAGGCCACTATACCCTGGGTTCCTGACTGATATTCCGGGTAACCGACAGTGCAGCTTTGTATACTTTGTCGCTGACAGATATTCCGGTATACAATTAGGTGACAGACCACTATACCCCGCATTACTGATTGACACAGGGGTACAGTGTAGCTGACAGGTCTTTGTATCCTTTGTCGGGGATCGAACCCACAACCTCCCTGTCAAGCAGATGCTCTGACAACTGAGCCATTGGGGGGAACAAGGAATATAGAAAGCCAAGATTTTTAATTTTGGGGAACAAGGGAAAATGCTGACTTTATTTCAGGGGGACCAGGAACACCCCTGGGAGGACTTCCCTAAGGGTTTTCTCGGTGGTATAGCCATAACTCAAACAAAACAAATTAATGTTGGCTGGCTAAGGAGAGAGAGAGAGAGAGAGAGAGAGAGAGAGAGAGAGAGAGAGAGAGAGAGAGAGAGAGACTGCAACAAAAGCAAATGAACTTGTTGTACAGACAATCCTAAATATATCCGGCCCGGTGCGGTACCCTAAGAAGAGGTGTTCCATTTTCGGAAGAATATTCAGAACGTCACAATCAAGCTGGCTGGAACAAAGAAGAACCACCCGAAATGTAAGTTTACTTATTATCCTCTTTTTAAAGTGTTTACGCTTTACTTTTATGTTTGACAACATTACTGTCCGTAAAATTACAGTGATATCTCTAATAACAATAAGGTATTATTCGGTTTGTACAAAATCGGAAAAGAATCACCTTCTTACACACTTACTCGTCATGCACCAGTTATCGGACAAGTACAGAACCAGTTATTCTGTAGCATGAATTTAATTAGCAGTGGCCAGCTGTATATGTAATGTAGGGCCTGCAGACATGTCTGTTAAAACTTTGGTCTGGCAAAAATTCTTAATAATAAAAAAATTAAAAATTTCATGTACAGACTACAATATAGTGTGGTAGTTCAGTGGTGAGTGCACTGGCATCTAGTGCTAACGGTACAAGGATTGATCCTAGGCTAAGCAAGGGAATTTTTGGTGTCTGAACACGCTTTGGTGTCTGAACCCTATAGAAATTCATAATGGGACATAGCCCCTAAACCCAAATTGTTGAAACATCTGTTCGGTTGTCTGTCCGTTAACACTTTAAAATGACAACTCCTCCAAAGCCATTGAAGCGATTTGTACCTTACTTGAAAAGAATGTTGCTTGGTTAGGGTCCTTTTGAAAGTAGCCAAATTTTTTGGTGATCTGCCTCTTGGTTTGATTGCCATGGCAACAGAAAGCTCCCATAGACTTATATTGGGAAAATGGTTAAATTAATTGCATTTTCTCCAAAAACGTGAAGTGATGTGAACCATGTTTGGCAGTTATGATCATTGGATGAGTGTTTGCCCAATTTATATTTTTTATGACCAATGGCTATTTTGTTTGGTTGCCATGGCAATATTAGATTTAAAAAAAAAAGGAATTTTTTAAATGACATCTCCTTCAAAACCAATCAAGCAGTATGATTCTAATTTTGTACAAATGAACTGCTTTGGGGTAAGGACAATTCAAAATGGCTAAAATTATGGTGATCTGCCTCTTGCTTTGGTTGCCATGGCAACAGAAAGCTCCTGTAGACTAATATAATGGGAAAATGGTGAAATTGCATTTTCTTCATAACCAGTGAAGTGATGTGAACCATACTTGGCAGTTATGACATTTGATGATGGTCTACCCAGCTTGTGCCTTTCATCAGTGAGAATTTTGTTTGGTTTCCATGGCAATATTAAATTTAAAAAAAAAGAAGATTTTTTCAATGACCAGTCCTCCAAAACCACTGAAGTAGTAGGACTCTAAGTTGGTGCAAATGTTAAATGGGTAAGGGCAATTGAAAACAGATAAAAAGTCTGCCAGTCTGCCTCTTGGTTTTGTTGCCATGGCAACAGAAAACTCCCATAGACTTATAATGAAGAAATGGTTAATTCATTTTCTCCATAACCAGTGAAGTAATGTGAACCATATTTTGCAGTCATGATCATTGTCTACCCAGTTTGTGTGTTTTTATGACCAGTGACCAATTTGTTGGGTTGCCATGGCAAAATAAAATTTTAGAAAATGATTTTTTTTAATGACAGCTCCTCCAAAACCACAATTAAAGCAGTGTTGCAAACTTCTTTACTGCTTATGAAGATTCTCAATAAAACCAAGACTCACGTTTTCTAATCTGTAGTGTGATCTTTGTTTCCAAAGGTAATCATTTTGACATTTATTATATTTCCCTGCCCCTGTGCTGTTTACTTGTGTATAAAATGGTACTGTTAAACAACTCTTCAGAAACCACTTAGCCAATTTCCATCATTTTACATTGATTCTACTAGTGAAATATGATTGAGAGTTTGTCCAAATGGTCACGCTTCATTGACTGCCATGGCCATGTGTCCTTCTTCAAAACTAAGAACTGCTTAATTGATCATCCTTTCATTAGTTGCAATGATAGGATTGGAAAATGTTGCATAACGGGTGCATACCTGGAGTAGCTATGTCACTCAGGCGAGTGAGTCGTGACCCGCGGACCTCTTGTTTTAGATTCATCTTCCCTCGTTACCCTGTAATACATGGCCTTGTTCCCCTGTTCCTCAAAATCCCTGGGGTGGCCTCAACATTGTGCACTTATGGACTGTTTTAGTTCTTTTCCTTGACATGAAATATAACCAGATTATATGGAATTTGTGCTTTATTGTTATATATTGTGTAGCTCAAGGATGTTTGAAACAATTTAGATAAAAAACTGCTTCACATGGCACAAACAATAGTCAGATATTCATGGATTTGCATGTTTTCAGATTTTTTCCATGGAACATCAAAATATCCACAATACTGGATATTTGCCTTTGGCAGGTGCGTTTGCAATTTAACTCTGTTGGGTAAAAAGAAATGCATGTATTGATGAAATGATAATATTTGACACTGAGATCTTCTAAGAGGCAGGGAGTGGATACTGGCATGCAATATTAAAGGTCTCGGAATGTTACCTGGTAATACCTGGCTCTACTATACATTTTAATCATTTGTCTAACCATTGTCAGGGAGACTTTGAAACAGTACATGTACTTGCACATACTCTGGCCTGGAAGCAGATTAGTAATGCTGCTGGCCTCTTGTGCTAGAAGTTATTGACCTAGAGATTGCATGTATGATCATCAGCTGATTGGAACCTGCTCAGCAGTGCAGTCAGTAACTAGTGCATTAGACGGCAGATCTAGTGGTTGCAAGTTTGAATCCTAGCTTGGCAGCCTAGCTCATCAAGAGATTGATCGTGAAATAATTTCTACCATCATTCTCCCCGGTCTGCTGATTCAAGAAGGGAGATTGTCAGTTGGGCACTCCTGACTTTGGAACATGAGATTCCAGGTTCAAATCCCTCTTGAGGTTGATATTTATTTCATGAATGTATGAGCTGGCGTTGGTAGCTTAGTTGGATGTGTGTCCGACTGGTGATCAGGAGGTTGAAAATTGTGGAGATCTGCTTTGGGATTGCTAATTGGCAAGTTTCATCAATTTTTATATGCCTGTTTGAAAAACGGGACGGTTATGTTACGGGGTATGGCGTCTGTCCGTCTGTCCATAACCTTTTTCGTTTCTGGCTAACTCCTCTTACAGTTTACATCCGATCAAGCTGAAACTTGGTATATAGTTAGACCATGATGAGGAGCAGCGCATATTATTTCGGGGTTACAGTCTACTAACTATTAGCAGAGTAATGCCCCTTTGAAAATTTCCGTTAACTTTTTGTTTCAGGTCAACTTCTCTTACACTTTACATCCGCTCAAGCTGAAATGTAATTTATAGTTAGACCATTATGTGGAGCATGGCATATTGTTTCTAGGTTACAGTCCACCAAATATTAGCAGAGCTATGCCCCTTTGAAAATTTCTGTAAACTTTTTGTTTCCGGCTAACTCCTCCTACAGTTTACATCTGATCAAGCTGAAACTTCATTTGTAATTACCATGATGTGGAACAGCGTATATTGTTTCAGTGTAACAGTACACCAAATATAAGCACAGTTATACTCCTTTGAAAATTTTTCATTTCTGGCTAACTCCTATAGTTTACATCCGATCAAGCTGAAACTTCTTAAATAGTTACAGGATGATGTGGAGCAGCGCATATTATTTTGAGGATACAGTACACCAAATATTGGCAGAGTTATGTCCCTTTTCGTAATTTCGTAAACTTCTGTTAGCATATTGTCTAGAGGTAATAGTGTGCAAATTTTATTTTATAATAGGTATATTGTTTAGCTCACCTGAGCCAAAGGCTCAAGGTGAGCTTTTGTGATCAGTCTTTGTCGGTCGTCCGTCTGTCAATTTTTTACTTAAAGACATCTCCTCCTAAACAGGTGAATGGATTTTGAAATAATTTTACAGGAAGGAATGTTCCTTGGGTGACCCTCTACCAAAATTGCCTAAATGGTTCTGCTCCGCTAAACAAAATGGCGGCCAGAGCTAAAAATAGAAAATCTTAAAACAACATCTCCTCCTAGACCAGTCCACTGAATGGATTTTGAAATAATTTCACAGGAATGTTCCTTAGATGACCCTCTACCAAAATTGCCTAGATGGTTCTGCTCCGCTAAACAAGATGGCTGCCAGAGCTAAAAATAGAAAACCTTTTAACAACATCTCCTCCCAGGCCTATAGCCTGATTTTAAAATAATGTCACAGAAATCTTCCTCTCATGCCCCTTTACCAAATCTGCTCTGCTAAACAAAATGGCCACCAGAGCTAAAAATAGAAGAAACCTTTAAAAGACATCTCCTCCCAGGCCAGTGGCCGATTCAAAATAATTTCACAGAAATGTTCCTCTCATGCCCCTTTACCTAAAATTGCTAAAATGGTTCCGCTCCACTAAACAAAATGGCCACCAGAGCTAAAAATAGGAAAACCCTTTTAAATGACTTCTTCTATTAGGCCAAGGTCCCGATTTCAAAATAATTTTACTGAAATGTTTCTCTAATGCCCCTTTACCAAAATTGCTAAAATGGTTTAGCTCTGCTGAACAAAATGGCAGCCAGAGCTAAAAATAGAAAAAGGGTGTAGACTGTCATGCCTCTGTCAACAATTTACTTAAGAGACATCTTCTCCTAAACCGGTAAATGGATTTTGAAATAATTTTACTTGAATGTTCCTTGAGTGACCCTCTACCAAAATTTCTAAAATGGTTCCGCTCCTAAAACAAACTGGCCACCAGAGCTAAAAATAAAAAAAACCTTTAAACAACAAATCCCATGCCAGTGGCCCGATTTCAATTTAATTTCACAGAAATGTTCCTCTAATGCCCCTTTACCAAAATTGCTAAACTGGTTCCACTCTGAAACAAAATGGCGGTCAGAGCTAAAAATAGAAAAACTTTTAAACGACATCTCCTCTCAGGCCTATGACCGAATTTCAAAATAGTTTCACAGAAATGTCCCACTTATGACCCTTTACCAAAATTGTTAAAATGGTTCCGTTTGGCTGAACAAAATGGCCACCAGAGCTAGAAAAAAGAAAAGGGAGTAGACAGTCATGCATCTATCAACAATCTACTTAAGAGACTTCTCCTCCTATACGGTTAATGGATTTTGAAATAATTTTACAGGAATTATACCAATATTGCTAAAATGGTTTCGCTCAGCAGAACAAAATGGCCGCCAGAGCTAAAAAGGAAAAAAAAAACTTTTAAAGGACATCTCCCGGGCTAATGGCCTGATTTCAAAATAATTTCACAGAAATGTTCCTCTAATGCCCTTTACCAAAATTACCATTCTATAGTTTCAAGATAATTACCAGTTTTTTATGTCTGCTTTCTATGATTTGTTGATGCAGTTCAAATGAGTACCCACAACATATGCTTTTATAAAAAAAAAAATCAGCAAAAAAACAACACAAAAACATCATACAAGCATCATTTGATGAGCCCTTAGCAGATCTTTTTCTTTTTATACACTGCCACATGATAGTGGTGGGGTATTATGGTTTCACATTGGTTGTACGAGTGTCCCTCTGTCAATACATCTATCATAGTTCCATCTCTCCGTCCTTATTTTTGTTTCCAGATGATAACCTAAGTGAATATCAATGGATTTTCACCAAACTTGGTGTGTTCATTCATAATGTGGAAGGGGTGGTTGGGTGGTGCGAAGGTGTCGTGTGTCTTATGTCACTGGGGCAACTAATATTGGTTTACAGTTGGGCAAGGCCTGCTGTCCTTGTAGCAGTTAAGGAAGAGGGGGAAAATTTTCATTTCTTCTCCTTCTTCCCTTTCATTCCTGTTCCTCTTTCTTCCCTGTCCCTTTCTTTCATCTCCTCTACTATCTTTTCTGTCTTCTTTCTCCCTTTCTCTGGGAGACGACATAAATGACCCACAAGGATTGACGTGTCGTTAAACCCCAACACAGTCAATCAATCTTAATGTGGAGATCTGGTTTGGGATTGCTAATTTCTGACAGACTGAGCTATCTATATCTGAGACACACCTGACTTTTCTTTGCCAGATGATAGCTTGAGTAATTTATTAATGGATTTTCACCAAACTTAGTGTTTGTATCGATATTGTAGAGATCTGGTTTGGGATTGCTAATGGGCAAATTTCATAAATTTTCGACAATTTTCTGCCTGCAGCAAGTCAATATTGATAACTAGTAAATGTCAACGGATTTTTACCAAAGTGGTACATATCTATTATGGAGATCTGATTCGGGATTGCTTATGGGCAAATTTCGCCAATTTTTGACAGAGTATTCTGCCCGTTGCACAGCCACATATTCATTTCAGGACAATAGCTTGAGTAAATCTCAAAGGATTTTCACCCACTTTGTATTTCCATTGATATTTTGATCTGGTTTGGGATTGCTAAGGGGTATATTTCTTCAGTTTTTGACAGTTATCTCCCCTTGACATGATAATGGTGAGGTATTATCATTTTACTGTTTTATTTAAAGTGTTTCCTTAATATAAGTAGGTACATACTTTCCACAAGCCTTTCTAGCATTTTTGAAAAACCTAAGCGCACAGTGTGGTAACTAGGCCAAATATGGTATGTTGAGCACTTCAGGTACTCATTACAGGCACCTTATCAAGGTGCTTCTAATGAGTATGTACAATCTTTGTTTTCATGTAGAAATAAGAAAAATATTATCTTGATACCTCATTTTATCTAGATAGCCATGGCTTACATATCCAATTTTAAAGTTCATAACCATCATTAAAATCTGGTTTTGCATGCTTTATCTACCAAACTATTTTACCCCTACCAGGCATTTTGCAAAAAAAAAAAAAAAAAAAAAAAAATAATAATAATCTGCAAAGGTTGACATGATTCATTATGAATTTGTTAATCTTCAAGTGTGTCACTGGCAAACCCAGTTGCAGATGATACATGTAATTGTGAAATATTTTTTTTTGTTATTATTCAAGGACAAATTATTTAAGATATGAAGTGTCCTCAAGTTGGCCGAGTGTTTAGTGCTTCTGACTATGGACCATGAGGTCCTTGGTTCTATTCCTTTCATTATCATACTTCCATCATCTCCATATATAACCAAATCTTCATCATTACCAACACCTTCCACATAATTAAATAGCAGTTTGTTAGTTCTAATAAACTTGAAGTGACTATAATTTTAAATTTCTACCCTTCATGCCATTTTAATTTACCCCCCAGACCCACACCTAATACCCTAACGGTCAAACCAAAATGCAAACATGTCCATGCATATATTTTGTTGTCTCATATACACAATACATACATGTATGTGTTCTGTATCACAATCATTTAAAGCTTTAGCACTTTGTTGGCTAAGTCATCAGATATTAGGTGATATTTTTCCCACAGACACTTGGGGTCAGTAGGGCAGTGCAGGCCCAAAAAAATATCTTGTATATATTTTTTCTCTAGTTATTTTTAGCTCGGCTGTTTTCGAAGAAAACGATGAGGTATTGTCATAGCTCTGGCGTCGTCTGAGTCGTCGTCGTGCAAAAACTTGGACATTTTGTAATATCTCTGTCATTACTGAAGATATTTACTTGAAACTCGGACTGGTTGTTCATTATGGAAAGGGGAACTCATACCAATAGGGGAGGTAACCCTCAAAATATTTTTGGCACAGTTATGCCCCTTTTTTGACTTAGAATTTGCAGCCGAGCAATAACTTGAGAAAAAAATACATATATACAAGATATTTTTTTTGGGCCTGCACTGCCCTACTGACCCCAAGTATCTGTCATTTTTCCCACAAAATAAGGCTTGACATTTCATTCAAATTGTCTTCTTAGAGACAGTTTGTATGAAAGATCATCTTGGTTTTGTGATGAAAAAGAGAAATCTTTTATAAATGTTGTCTGCTCTTATTTCAAGTTTAAGTTATCAGCAAATCAAAGACACAACCTCAAACCTAAAAATGCAAAGTTTATGTCTGCCTCTTTTTTAGTAGACTGCTTACTAAAAATGTTACACATTACGAAAACATGCCTATTCAAAATATACTGAAAATTTTACCACAAAAAAATGAAAATTTTCAGAGAAAAAATTCGGATATTTTTCATTTTTCTGCTCAAAACATAGATTGTGGGTACTCGTTAGAACTGCCTCGCCGAGGCAGTTCTAATGAGTACCCACAATCTATGAGCAGAAATAAGAAAAATAATGTATACCCCTATAAACCCCAGTTTTACTATATAAAAGTGGGGTTTAAGGGGGTCAAAATTATATAGGCATGTTTTAGTGATGAGTACCAAAACTGTTTCTGAGGATTAAAAAGAAATTTATGCTTTATATAGTAAAAAAATGGGATGCTGGTATCAGGGGAACATGTTGGGGTGGTGATGGGTTGGAGGGGTGGGATGTGGGGCAGGGGGGTGGGGGGGTTGGTTGTGGCTTGGAGGATATTTACAGTTTTACACCTGGACATTTACCTACACAGACATTTACCCACCTCATTACGAAAACACGCCTAATCAAATATATAGAAATGTTCACCTCCAAAAACCGAAAATTTTCAGGTAAAAAACTCTGATATTTTTTTCATATTTCTGCTCAAAACATAGATTGTGGGTACTCGTTAGAACTGTCTTGGTGAGGCGGTTCTAACGAGTACCCACAATCTATGTTTTTGAGTAGAAATAAGAAAAATAATCTATACCCCTGTAAACCTCAGTTTTACTATATAAAAGTGGGGTTTCAGGGGGTCAAAATTATATAGGCATGTTTTCGTGATGTGGACACTAGAGATAAATTTGAGACAAATATCATGTTCAGTGAAATGCCATTTATATAATTTCTATTAGAGGAAATGTCATTTGGACAAAATGTCTTTTCAATGAAATGCCATGTATTCTTACATTTGAATGTTGAACAAATGAAATAAATGAAAATATAAATTTTGTGTAGAAAACAATTTCACTGTTGTGTGTGGTTTTGTTAAATATAATAGGCTGTGTATCTGTGTATTTACAGGTAGTTATATGGTTATAAAATGGTAGGATATTGTAAGTTTTATGGTACCCAAATAGACAAAGGGATTAGAGTAAAAAAAATGGACAGAAGCTAAGTGATTTGTAGCCCCAGATAAGTTGGCATTGTCCAGATGAGTTGGCAAAGTCCAAATGAATGAATAGACTTATGCCACTGAGGCAAGTCTAACGTGGACCCCATTAAAAACGCTTTTAATGGAGTTCTAAAGAAAATAAATCAATTGATTTTTTTTTTTTTTTTTTTGAGAAAAAAATGAAATAAACTAAAATAAAATTTATCTTCTCTGGAGCACAACAGGTCTGGTGTGGAGGCCCTAAAAATGCAGATTAAGATAGAAAAGATCAGAGCTCCAAATAAGGTGCTTTATTCCAACAGTAACAAGTTTATTTACTTGTTTCAGATTTCAATGAAAAATAATTAAAATACTGATATGGCCAATTAAAAATAGGTGTGTTTTAACTTTAAGGTCGCATGTTCAAAAAAAAAATAGGTATGTAGAACTTCAGGGATTGTTGTTTTGTTTATTTTGTTTTATTATTATTTTTTTTATGTACAATTATACCATAATTACTAAATATATTTGGATTTTTCACCATGATTTACAGATATTTTATCCAGCATGTAAATATTTCTGATAGAATATGGCAAAGAGTGTAGACCCAGATCTTGTAGGAGCAGTTTGATGAAGGTCATCACTGTTTGCACAGACCTGCTTTTCTGAATATTTTAAAAGTATATAATGCCCACAGACTTAAAATAGGAAAGTGGTTAAATTACATTTTCTCCATAAAAAGTGGAGTGATGTGAATTATAATCATCTTGATGATTTTCTAGTTTGTGTGTTATGACCAGTGGCCATTTTGTTTGGTTATTTTTTTTTAAATAACAAAACCACTGAAGCAGTAAGACTTTTTTCCATGATTTTATTCCCGTCTTTTCCAGAGCACCATAATATCTGCCTTCTCTAAAACCCATGTTCATGCTGATGTAAAATATTCTTTTCTAATCTTTGGCATTTCCATTCTATAAAAAATAGAAAAGGTGAGGGAATACAGATTAATCAATCCCTTAGAATAGATTTGTGCAATGTCAACTCATAAGAAAAAAATCTAAACACAAGCATTAAAAAAATAATGAATTGCCAAATTTCTCCTAATAAGGGAGCCTCTTTGCAAGCTGAATAATTATTTTGTATTTTTTACATCATTTGAACATGGAGTGAAGATTTGGTACCAGTAAAATTGATTTACCCAAACTCACCCTCCCACTCCAAGTAGTTTTATACTGACCATTCTAGGGCCAAGGTTCTGTCACACTTCCTTCTATGTGTGGACCAAGCTCCACAGGACAGTCAATAGCACAACTGCCTGCAGATCCAGGTATTAAATGTTCAAATCCTAGCTAGGTCCCATAACTTTTGTGGGGATGGATGGATTAGACATGAAATGACTTTTATGGTCTTTCTCCCCCTTCTCCTGCTTCAAGAACCATGGCGGTTGTCACTTTCTGGCGAAAGTCTGCACACAAAGTACTGGTGCTCAAAGTACTGATTTCTGCCTAGAGGACTAAGTCTGCCCAGAAAAGTTTAAGTAGGTTAATTGACTGGCTGCACATGGAGTTGACAGTTTTTGCTGGGCTGCAAAACTACAAATCAAACAGAAATTTCAATCTTAGTGAAAGGTAAAGTTTTATTTTCTGTGAAAAATATCACTAATAATTAAGTTTCATGATGATTTTATCTATACTAGTACAAAGTGTTAAAGTTTAAAATGCGTATGAGACTGAATACATGTACATACTATATTTATACTAAAATAAGCCCCATTATATCTAGTCACACCTCTCCTACCTTGGTAGGTGAAATCCATTATTATACACATGCAAAACTGAGTTTAAGCCATCCAAATATCTTATTTTTGCCCCAAATTTGGATTTAATACTGTCATTTTGGCAATAAGAATTGCATTGCCCTGGGGCTTATTACCGCTTAGTTTAGTTTTGAATAAATGCAGTATAATATATGACAAACTTGTACACTTTATTTATGCATTTATTTGCTTATTTAAAGGGATATAGTTTTGCAGTCCTCGTTTCCATCCTTTTGTCAACAAGTAAGACTTTGCTTCATACCTTCCGTATCTTCAGTCTCATATGGATATAATTTTCATTTGGATATAATTTGTCACACTTGGACGTCAGGCTTTGCAGGCGTTACAGGAAAATTGGATTTGTGAATCAGGTTTATTAGAGTTATGCCCCTTTGTAACTACAGTTAAATATGTATTTTGCTTAACAATTTCTGTACCATTTGTGTGAGTTTCATAAAATTTATACCACACATGGTCCCTCATTCAAGACATATGTGACAAAAAATTAAGGACTGTGGGATCAAGTTTCTTAGAACTATGCCCCTTTGTATTTCTTACAATTCAATATGTATTTCGCTTAATAGACTTTAATCTGATTCTGATAACATTAATGTACTGTATATGGTCCCTCATGCAATGTAGATGTGATAGGAAAATAAGAGCTGTGAGCTAGGCATGACTCCAAATATTTAGATTGTTCATAGTACAGGGGGGGGGGGGGATGTAATGAACAACTGTAATAATTTGTGCATTTTTTCTGTTATTTCAGGCACTAAAATAGCAGCAGGACATGATGTAGGCCTTACCTTGGATTTGATTTGATTTTGAAAACAAAGAGTTCAAAGACAGCAGAAGACATTCATCCTCTTGAAACCAACTCCAAAAAGAATATTCTTGACTTTAAAAAAGACGCAAAGAATATTGGAATGCTACTGAAAGGATCCACGTTTATGGATGTTTGTTTTTCCTGATAGCATGTTTCAGATTTTAAATTAAATTCTTACAGCATACAAACAGGAACTGTTAACACAGCCCCAGATAAGGCATTTTTTTTCTGTTAAAAAGAACTGATATTTTTCTTATTTCTCCACAAAACATATGTTATGGTACTCATCAGAAGGTTGTCGCCAAGGCACTTCTGATGAGTACCCACAACATAGGTTTTCATGGAGAAATAAGAAAAAAATATGGGGATACCCCTCTTATCTGGAGCTATCTATTAACTTTTGACAGAAAGTGACTACAATATTCTGAACAATGAGAATGGATATCAAGAACTGAAATTAGAGAGGAATTGAAGTTAGCAAATACTTGCTATCAGTCATCATTTTGAAAGAAAATTACCAAGAATAAATATTTCTCTGGTTTTAGATTTTGTTTCAGTGTTATTGTGTTGTACTTTAAATCAGTTTGATGCTGGCTTCGGTGGCTCATTTGGATGCGCCGTCCGACTGGGGACCAGGAGGTCGCGGGTTCAACCCCCGCCGAGGTTGGCAACATTCTTTCGTGGAGATTGATCATGAAATATTTTCTACAGTCATTCTCTCCCTTCCGCTGATTCAAGAAGGGCAGTTGTCAGTTTCTGGCAAAAGAATGTGCACAATACTGGTTAACCGCTTAAAGGACTGAGCCTGCCCAGTAAACGTGTGGTTAGGTAAACTGGCCGCGCTTGACATGACCCCATTGGGTTGACTGGGCCGTAAAACCTCAACACAAACAAACAAACCTCCTCCATGTAACATTTAATATCTCAGAGACCATTCAGAAACATATATCAAACATATATTGTTGTTCAGTATGATAAGATGCATTCAGTGACACTGACTCTGGGTCCCCAGGTGTATGCCCCACCCCATCCAGTTCACATAAACCTTAATATCTCTGACACTGTTGAGATCCCACTCCCTTAAACATATATATATTATTGCTCCTTGTGATAAGACACCAACAGTCGGTCCCCAGTGGACTGTGGTATGCCCAACCCCATTCAAAAACCATTCAGATCTTTGCCAAGAATAATGGGTTTGAAAATACTTTTATCTTTGATTTATATTCCAGATACGACTGCAGTTTGCCAACCTTTTCTCCATGCAAGAACCCCACAATAGACCTATATATCTTATTTGTATCTTTAATGTTGCTCTGAATACAAAATCTTTATCACATATAGCCATTTACATGTCAAAAGACTTAAATTAAAGCCAAGTGTGTTGGTGAAGATATATGTGTCAGTTGACATACCTCTGTATAAGATGAACAGTATCTTGACTGACATACTGACTGCATGTATGTCCACCGAGGTTAGATTTCCCAACCATCAATGACTGAGATATGTATATACATCAAGAATTTGGGAGTTATCTATAAATTGAATACAGGTAGCCACCTTTTTTAGCTCACCTGAGCACAAAGTGCTCAAGGAGAGCTGTTGTGATCAGTCAATGTCCGTCGTACTTTGTCTGTCGTTCATCATTCGCCTTCAACAATTGTTTCAAAAGCCTAGTCCTCCTACACCCCTGGGCCAGTGGACTCGAAACTTGGTAGGGCGCATTGGGGTGACTTATAGATCAAAAATAGCAAAAATCATTCTGATCTGACATTCAAGATGGCAGCCATCTTCTCCTGAACCAAAATTAACTCGAAACGTAGTAGGAAGCATCGGGGATGACTTGTAGATGATAAATAGCTAAAATCATTCCAGTCAGAAATCCAAGATAGCCGCCATGGCAGCCATCTTGAAAATCTATTTTTAGCTTCTTCTCCTGAACCGAAAGGCCAACTGACTCCAAACTTGGTAATGGTAGGAAGCATTGGAGTGACTTCTAGATCAAAAATAGCTAAAATCATTCTGATAGAAAATCCAAGATGGCCGCCATGGAGGCCATCTTGAAAATATTTGTTTGCTTCTTCTCATGAACCTAACGGTCAATAGACTCAAAACTTGGTAGGAAGCATCGGGGTGACTTGTAGATCAAAAATAGCTAAAAAAGTTCCGATCGGAAATCCAAGATGGCTGCCATGGTGGCCATTTTGAAAATCTTTTAATCGCTTCTTCTGAACTGAAAGGCCAATTGACTCCAAACTTGGTAGGAAGCATCGGGGTGACTTGCAAAAATAGCTAAAATCATTCCAATAGGATATCCAAGATGGCCACCATGGCCGCCATATTGAAAATCTATTTTTCTTTTCTTCTCCTGAAACGAAAGGCCAATTGATTTGAAACTTGGTAGGAAGCATCGGGATGACTTATAGATAAAAGAGAGCTAAAATCGTTCTGTTTGGAAATGCGAGATGGCCACCACGGCGGCCATTTTGAAAATATTTTCGCTTCTTCTCCTGAACCAAAAGGCCAAGTGACTGGAAAACTTGTAGGAAGCATCGGGATGACTTATAGATCAAAAATAGCAATTATTCCTATAAGAAATCCAAGATTGCTGCCATCTCGAAAATCTATTATTTGCTTCTACTCCTGAACCTAAAGGCCAATTGACTCGAAACTTGGTAGGAAGCATGGGGTGACTTGTTGA
This sequence comes from Anodontia alba, assembly GCA_964016985.1. Classification (NCBI taxonomy): domain Eukaryota; kingdom Metazoa; phylum Mollusca; class Bivalvia; order Lucinida; family Lucinidae; genus Anodontia; species Anodontia alba. The sequence continues at coordinate 50,553,550 of OZ024828.1, read as the reverse complement.
TCAAAAATAGCTAAAATAGTTCCGATTGGAATCCAAGATGGCCGCCATGGCGGCAGTCTTGAAGATCTATTTTTCGCTTCTCCTGAATCGAAAGGCAAACTGACTCGAAACTTGGTAAGAAGCATCGGGGTGACTTATAGATCAAAAAAGTTTACTTCTCCTGAACCTAAAAGCCAATTGATCCAAAACTTGGTAGGATGCATCGGGGTGACTTGTAGATCAAAAGTAGCTAAAATCCCTCCGATTGTATATCCAAGATGGCCGCCATGGCAGCTATTTTCAAAATCTATTTTTGGCTTCTTTTGAACTGAAAGACCAATTTTTTTTAAATTTGGTGGGAAGCATAAGGGTGACTCGTAGATCAAAAATAACTAAAACTTATCCTATTAGAAATCAAAGATGGCCGCCATAGTGGCCATCTTGAAAATCAATTTTTTTGCTTCTTCTCCTGAACCTAAAGGCCAATTGACTTTTAAACTTTGTAGGAGTCATCAGGGTGACTTGTAGATGAAAAATAGCTAAAATAGTTTCATTTGGAAACGCAAGATAGCCGCCATGGCTTTGCATCCTTTCGTCTGTCTGTCATGTTATCTCCTCCAGGGCTCCTAAACCACTGGTCGGAACTCAACCAAACTTGCTATATCACTTTCCCTCATTGTAAAGATGTGCTAGAGCAACATTATTTTTTGATGTGTTGGTCATCCGTTCATTTATTCTTCACACTATCTCCTAAACCACAGGGCAGAATTCAACCAATATTGCTACATTACTTACCCTCATGGTAAGGGTGTGCGCAAGCAACATTTTTTTCTGTCCGTCTGGTGTCCGTCCAACAGGCTATCATCTAAATCATTGGGCAGAATCGAACCAAGCTTGCTATATGACCTCCCCTCATGGTCAGGATGTAGAAGAGCAAGTCTGTCTCTCCGTCATGCTATTAGCAACATTAGCAAAGTTAGTTTGTTTTGAGGTTTTACGGCCCAGTCAACCAAATGGGGTCATGTCGAGCGCGGTCAGTTTACTTCACCACACATTAACTGGGCATGCTTAGTTCTCTAAGCGGTTAACCAGTATTGTGCACATCCTTTCGCCAGAAACTGACAACTACCCTTCTTGAATCAACTGAAGGGAGAGAATGACCGTAGAAAATATTTCATGATCTATCTCCACATAAGAATGTTGCCGACCTCTGCGGGGATTGAACCCGCGACCTTCTGGTCTTCAGTCGGACAGCGATCCAACTGAGCCACCAAGGCCGGCAACATTAGCAAAGAGCGTGGGGACTGGCAATGGCACGCCATGAAATCATTTCTGTGGTCGTTCTCCCTCTTCCGATAGCCGGCCTCGGTGGCTCAGTTGGATGCACCGTCCGACTGGAGACCAGGAGGTCGCGGGTTCTACCCCCGCCGAGGTCAGCAACATTCTTTTGTGGAGACTGATCATGAAATATTTTCTATGGTCATTCTCTCCCTTCTGCTGATTCAAGAAGGGCAGTTGTCAGTGTCTGGCGAAAGAATGTGCACAATACTGGTTAACCGCTTAGAGGACTAAGCCTGCCCAGTAAACGTGTGGTAAGGTAAACTGACCGCGCTTGACATGACCCCATTGGGTTGACTGGGCCGTAAAACCTCAACACAAACAAATCTCCCTCATCCGCTGATTCAAGAAGGGCAGTTGTCAGCTACTGACAGAATCAGAATATTTTACTGGTATACATTCTAATATTTTTTTCATATTTCTGCTCAAAACAGATTGTGGGTACTCGTTAGAACTGCCTTTAGTGTATATATATTCTTACATCAAGAGTCTATATATATTCTTACATCAAGATCAATGAATGTCATTAGACATGTTTACTTTGGTGAATGGATATCATTAGACGTATCACCAGTAAATATCTGATCAATGATTTAGTACAGAAAATTAAAGTATTTTCTCGTAAGTTTAACTCAGCAAATTCTATGCATTTCGATACTTGATTTTTTTCTCATACGGGTGAGGTGTGTGCATGATGATAGGTTCGATGTGTATTTTTTACAACAAAATATGAAATTATTTTCAATCTTTTGTTCCGAATTATCGGTCACTGGTGAACCGTCCTGATGGATTTTTTTTTGCGATGTCGTTAACGTGACAAACATCAGCGATTAATAGGTAAAACAGGCTTGGAATTCCGTAGTTGAGACTATTAAGAGTTTGTATGAAAAAAAAAAAAACTCTTAAAACCGTTGCATAAAACAAAATAATGATAATAATAATAGCGAAAGCGACACAAAGTCGCCTGTTTTAAGCGGTCGCATAAAAAACTAGGAATTTAAGTTTAAACGAAAAAAGAAATTCATAATTCAATAAGTAAATCATTCAAAATGATAGCTAGACAGATTTTAGGAATGTTTTGTTTCACACGCAATTCAGATTAATTGTAAGTAAATAATTTGAATGATTTTTTTTATTGTAAATTATTATCACAATAACGCGAACACGAATGAATGGAATGGAACGGAACGGCGGTCATGATTATGGAGCGATTGGAACGGACCGACCGATACCGCTATATTAACCGGAACGACCGTGGACCGGGACCGGAACGACCGAGGACCGGGACTGGAACGACCGTGGACCGGTAAAATGGTTAACTTAACCCCTGACTGGACTGTACGCTGAATCCTGAACCAGACGCTGCAGGTCGTATTTTGAATAATACGCTGAATCCTGAACCAGACGCTGCAGGTCGCATTTTGAAAAATACCCTGAATAATGAACCAGACGCTGCAGCTCGTATTTTGAATAATACGCTGAATCCTGAACCAGACGCTGCAGGTCGTATTTTGAATAATACGCTGAATCCTGAACCAGACGCTGCAGGTCGTGTTTTGAAAAATACCCTGAATAATGAACCAGACGCTGCAGCTCGTCTTTTGAATAATACGCTGAATCCTGAACCAGACGCTGCAGCTCGTATTTTGAAAAATACCCTCAATAATGAAACAGACGCTGCAGGTCGCATTTTGAATAATACGCTGAATCTTGAACCAGACGCTGCAGCTCGTATTTTGAATAATACGCTGAATCCTGAACCAGACGCTGCAGCTCGTATTTTGAATAATACGCTGAATCCTGAACCAGACGCTGCAGGTCGTATTTTGAAAAATATCCTCAATAATGAAACAGACGCTGCAGCTCGCATTTTGAATAATACGCTGAATCCTGAACCAGACGCTGCAGCTCGTATTTTGAATAATACGCTGAATCCTGAACCAGACGCTGCAGGTCGTATTTTGAATAATACGCTGAATCCTGAACCAGACGCTGCAGGTCGTATTTTGAAAAATACCCTCAATAATGAAACAGACGCTGCAGCTCGCATTTTGAATAATACGCTGAATCCTGAACCAGACGCTGCAGCTCGTATTTTGAATAATACGCTGAATCCTGAACCAGACGCTGCAGGTCGTATTTTGAATAATACGCTGAATCCTTAACCAGACGCTGCAGGTCGTGTTTTGAAAAATACCCTGAATAATGAACCAGACGCTGCAGGTCGTATTTTGAATAATACGCTGAATCCTGAACCAGACGCTGCAGCTCGTATTTTGAATAATATCCTGAATACTGAACCATACGCTGAATCCTGAACCGTGAATAATGAACCGTGAACCAGATGCTAACTTAACGATCATTCAGAAAATACGGTTTAGCATACCTTTCGATTTCTTGGCGGACAATTTGCATGAAAATCCCTGCTCTAATTCCTGAGCTAAATAAGAAAAACTCTTTCTTTTTCTTTTAAAACACCGTCTGTGCCATTCAAATTTAGCAGGTTAAACGTTAACAGGACACTACGTACAATGTCACCTTTTATATCATCACGAAAACATACCTTTTTAATTTTGACCCCCTTAAACCCCACTTTTATATAGTAAAACTGGGGTTTACAGGGGTACATGTATATATTATTTTTGTTATTTCGAGGCGGTTCTAACGAGTACCCACAATCTGTGTTTTGAGCAGAAATATGAAAAATATCATATTTTTTTATCTGAAAAATTGCCATTTTTTGGTGGTAAAATTTTCAATACATTTGAATAGGCGTGTTTTCGTAATGCCACTAATGCATTATTACTTCTGCTTTAACGATTAGCATGCTGGATAAAAATTTCAGAAAACGGCATTTTGAAAAGGTTTTCTTAATTTCCAAGAAAAGATGAGAAAACTAAAACTATCACCGATTTATCATATGCTCAAGTAGCCCACAGAGTGGAAATGGTTAAGGGAGCAAGATATAATATGATAGAAAAATCCGTCCCGATGGTCACTCTCTGGCATCACGAGACTTGCCGAGTGATGCCAGACTTCGATCCCGAGGGACGGGTTTTTCTGTCTTCCCCTCACACCAATGATAGATTCTTTTTCTTGCATAACTTTCATTTCTGAACGTGGATTTTTAATAATGCAGTCTAACACGGTTTCAGAGAAAAGAGATCATGCGAAACTCAGCTTGTCACATTAGTCGAGGATCTTGCAAGGAATACTAGTGCTGGGAAACAGACTCACCTAGTGGTGCTGGATTTCTCAAAGACCTTTGACAAGGTCTGTCACTCCAGACTCCTCTGGAAGCTCCATCAGTACGGGGTCAGGGGAAATTCATTACGTTGGATCTATACCTTTCTGGGTACCGGTCGCTGTAGTCCTTGATAGTGAGGAATCGGAGTCTCTCCCAGTGACATAAGCGTCCCACAGGGCTCTGTCTTGGGACCGATTCTGTTTCTCATATACATCAATGACCTGTCAGAGGAACTACCGTATTTACCATATATATTCGGACTGACAGGCCTGAGCAAACAGTGTAGACCCAGATGAGACGCCGCAGAACGCGGCGTCTCATCTGGGTCTACACTGTTTGCCACTCATCCAACAATTTTTAGACACAACATCGGGTAGTGAATTGTACTAGTTCAAATTTTAGAGTAAGGAGTTGAGGTGTCCGAATACTTAGGGTAAATACGGTAACTTTAAAAGTACGTCTGTTCGCGGATGGTACGGCTGTGTACCTGACAGTTGAAGGCACAGATAGCAGTAATTTGTTACCACAGGACTTGGACAAACGGATGGTGTGGGAATCCAGATGGGACCTGGAGTTCAAGCCCTCGAAGTGTCAGGTTGTAAGGATAACAACCGCTAGGAAATCAGTATATTTTCCATACAAATTACATGGCCATGTCCTGGAGGTTGTCACCAGTGGAAGACACTTGGACGTTGGCATATCCAGTGGCCTATCCTGGAATTCCCACATAGACAACATAACTGTATAACTATATAACAACAACAACAAAAAAAAAAAAAAAAAAAAAAAAAAAGCAACAACAAAACAAAAAAACGTAAATCAGAGAGACTGCCTATAACATTCCCGTACGCCCCTAGCTGGAGTATACAGCCCCTATCTGGGATCCCCATACCAAAAGAAACATAAATCAGCTCGAAAAGGTTCAACGTAGGGCTGACAGATGGACCACAAGAAATTTTGATTACAGGTCAAGTGTGACAGCCATGCTCCAAGCATTAGGCTGGCGGACCCTTAAACAGAGACGGGCAGACGCGCGTCTTTGTTTGTTTTACAAGACTGTATATGGTTTGGTGGCAGTACCACCCCCAGATTACATCCAACTACAGTCGACTTTCGTTATCTCGAATTCCAAGGGACTCTGAAATACTTCGAGATATCCGTACCTTGGCATATCAGATTTGCAGAACTGAGGAAAAAATAATTCGATTAACCACATTTAACAAATATATATGTATTTAGACTCTTGAAGTTAGAGATATATTGAAAATATTGTGGAAAAAAAAAGCAATTTCTCCTCTTTTCCACAATATTTTTTACCTGTTGTTAGATTTTCATGTTTAGGCAGGGACCAGATTTTCACTTCGAGATGAGCGGTTATTCGAGGTAAGGGAGGTCGAGATAGCGAGAGTCAACTGTATTGAATTCCAGCTCTTGGTACTGTCACTCATTGACTTTCAGACAGATCCATACATCCCATGATTTTTACAAATACTCATTTTATTCCCTTGCAGTTATCCAGTGGAATGCTCTGTCCCAGAATGTTGTCTGTCTACCAGAACTTGATTCATTCAGGGAAGCAGTTGTAGACTGCATGCAGCAGTCAAGATCCAGAGGTAGTTGTTGTAACCTGATTTTAAACTCAACTCATCTATTTTAATCTATCATCTTTTATCCACTTAACTATTTTACTTTTTACTTTTTTCTAATTTCAGATCATCACGAAAACATACTTATATAATTTTGACCCTCGTAAACCCCACTTTTATATAGTAAAACTGGGGTTTACGGGGCTATACATTATTTTTCTTATTTCTGCTCAAACATATCGGCGAGGCGGTTCTAACGAGTACCCACAATGTATGTTTTGAGCTGAAATACGAAAAATTTCAGAGTTTTTTATCTGAAAATTTTCAGTTTTTGGAGGTGAGATTTTTCTATATATTTGAATAGGCATGTTTTTGTAATGTAATTTTCTGTCTGATTCTTGCTTGACGCGCTTCCCTGTCTAGAATGTCCTCGCGAGTGTGAGGTAGTATATAGAAAAAGAACGAAAGAAAGAAAGAAAGAAACACGTGACGAGTCTCGAATTTTATCTTATTTGCGGAACATTACGAAAACACGTCTATTCAAATATATAGAAAATTTCGCCTCCAAAAACCGAAAATTTTCAGGTAAAAAACTCTGATATTTTTCATATTTCTGCTCAAAACATAGATTGTGGGTACTCGTTAGAACCGCCTCGGCGAGGCGGTTCTAAAGAGTACTCACAATCTATGTTTTTGAGCAGAAATAAGAAAAATAATGTATACCCCTATAAACCCCAGTTTTACTATATAAAAGTGGGGTTTAAGGGGGTCAAAATTATATAGGCATGTTTTCATGATGATCCTTATCCGGTATGCAAGACTATAAGAATTGCAAGAGCTTCAAAAGAGATGCGTTCCCAGACAGATATTCCAAAAACACCGCGTGATAGGTATCTTATTTGTTTATTTATTTCTCCACGTAGACCTTCATTTGAAGGAAATAAGTATTGGCATTTCATATGAAACATCTACTTGGCGGCTGACGATTCACATGAACAGTTAAAATATTTTCTATGGAAAAAAAAAAAAAAAAAAAAAAAAATAGAATGTTGTCTGCTACCAATTTTAATTGGCACTTTAAGGGTTAGTTCACATCTTATCCGCTGGTTCCATATGTAGTTTGACGTTCCTAGAATAGAAACAAAAAGTACCCAAAAATCAGTTGAAACTTCTAAAATATAATTGGGTATTGGAAATTTATGCGCGCGTCATTGCACAACCAGTAGTATATAAAGTCCAACGCAAAGCGCGGGTCAGAACGCAGAGAAGAGAGAGCAACCATTTTATTTAAACACTTTATTTAATACAAATTCAGAAACGAAATAAACAGGCTTTTGTTTTATTAGGAGAAAAAAAGGTAATCATTTTATTGATTAATTGATTGATTTCTTTAGATAAAATCTGTCATTCAAAAGGACATCCAGTAAATACTTACACCGTCGAAACAACGCTGTGTATTTAAAATGTCTTACTGTCTGCTGCCAAGCGTCTGGTTGTAGCAAATTGTTGAGAAATTTGCCATTGCCAGACATCTGTTAGTTGCGAATTATCGAGGAAATTGCTGCTGCAAGACGTCTGGAAGTAGCGAATTATCGAGAAAATTGCTGCTGCAAGACGTCTGGTAGTAGCAAATATTCGTATAATTTGTTGCTACCAGACGTCTGGTGTAGTACCCAGCTAGCATTCTACGTAAATCTACATCGGGCCGTCATCGGCCCGTCAGCTACCCTGACGGGCCGATGACGGCCCGATATAGATTTACGTAGAATGCTGACTGGGTAGTTGCGTAGTCGTATAGCAGTTTTGGGCTTATTACTTTTGGAAGGTTTGAATGAAAGAGGATATGATCTAATGGAGATAGCGAAAAATATGAACTGAGAGAAGAATTTACAAGTAACATTTAGAACCTCAGCTCTTTTCCTTAAATTCGTCTAAGTTGGTGGTGGGGTGGCGATAAGATTTTTTTTTCATCTTCCGTTCTAAATCATAACTTTATTAATGACATAATAATCCATGTCTGGTGCTATTCATGTTAATGTTAATATGACTTTATTCACTGCCTAGAAACGGGTATGGCAATTGCTTTTTTCAGTTAGCCGGAGTGTTATTGTAATTATTGATGCAGGACAGGGTTACAATCTGTAACTATGCAGACGAAAAAAAAAATACACTAGACTAGCTCTATTTTTATTACGATTCCCGCCGAATGTCACAATGATAAACTATTCGCTTCCAATGAGCGTCTCTTTAACTTTTGAACAACATTATTGAAGTAGTCAAAAATAAATAATTATATTTTCAAACGCTTTATGTAGCTTTGAAATATCTGCAGTTGCTTCGATTAATGAAATGGAAGTTATAAATGAGAGTAGAAAAAAACTGTGTATAAATATTGTTTCCGTAATAAAGTGTCAAAATCCGACTGGTTCTATAGCGTTACGATTATCATCAGACGCTTTGAGTTATCATAGAATCTGATATGCTTCTGACAAACTGAGATGAAATCGCTAGGTTAATCATTCTGTTTCTCGCCAGTTTTCTGTTCGCGAAGCCTGAGAGTGGTAACTTTGGCACGGATCAGCTGATAAACATGGGCAGGGCACATGCGTGTTAAGTATAGGTGTGCAGGCCAACGTTGCCTGCTGCCGTATCAACGTTGCCTTTGGCAACGTTGGCCATGCCCGTATTAAGTATAAGGGTTATTGTAAACAGTTTGTAGACGTTTTCTTTATTAAGTTAACCAAAATGGAAAGAAAATGTTACTCAGGAAAATACACGTGTAATGTCCTGCTAAGTGAGGAATTAGTGAGAGGTTATAGACATTACTAAATATATGAAAATAAATTTTATACACAGTTTTTTGCACTTTGTTATACTACATCACGAAAACATGTTATATAATGTTGACCCCCTTAAACCCCACTTTTATATAGCAAAACTGGGGTTTACAGGGGTATACATTATTTTTCTTATTTCTGCTCAAAAACATAGATTGTGGGTACTCGTTAGAACCGCCTCGTCGAGGCGGTTCTAACGAGTACCCACAATCTATGTTTTGAGCAGAAATATGAAAAATATCAGAGTTTTTTTATCTGAAAATTTTCAGTTTTTGGAAGTGGAATTTTCTATATATTTTAATAGGCGTGTTTTCGTAATGAAATGCCTTTGTCTTGACCGGGAGGAGCTCAGTTATGCACCTCCCCTGGATGTATTCATTTTTTACATCGGTATTCATAGAAAATGTACCGTATTTACCCTAAACATTGGGACATCTTATGTACTTACCATATACTTGTCCTTAAATTTGAAATAGTCCATTCTACTACCTCTTGATGTGTCTAAAATATTGCTGTATGTAAGGCAAACAGTGTAGACCCTGATCATACTCCGCGTATGGTGGCGTCTAATTTGGCTCTGCATTGTCTGCAAAAGCCTATCTGTTCCGAATCTTAGGGTTATTACGGTAATTAGTTTTCTCACTTCAACAAACAACCCTTGTATCAAAATTTCCATATATATATATATATATATATATATATATATATATATATATATATATATATACGCAGGTGCATGCATGCATATACATGTACACGGGCATATGATTTTCAGCCATTAACATAAAAAATGAAGAAAAGTATCATTTTGTAATTGTCAGTCTCACGCATGGATTTCAAACTGCTATTTCTATGTGTACCTCTTATGGATTGAGTGAACTAAATAAACAGTGTGGGCACGGATCGGACGCCACAGAACGGCATCTGATCAGGGTCTACATCCTGTGCATTTAATATAGGAATTGTTATAAAATATGGTAATAATAATATAAGCTAACCAGACACCCCTTTTGTCTGAAGTGAACTGGCCCGAAGAATTAAGGTAGAGGAGTCCACTCGGCATAAATGGATTATACGATTCAAAGTCTAAAATTGCACCTCTACCGAATATATCAGCATTGATTCTCATGGAAATTTACTGTGTATAATGCATGTTTGCTATCCTACATATCATGTATGTTGAAATTTGTATATGTACTCATGGGCCAAATGGCTTATTGCATGAATAAATTACTTATTGGTAATACCTGTCCTACGCTTCTTTTTCCTTTTTTTATTATTGTACGTTTGGTTGTGCAAGACTGAGAGGATAACTATACTTCAGAAGTTATCCATCATGAAAACATGCCTATATAATGTTGACCCCCTTAAACCCCACTTTTATGTAGTAAAACTGGGGTTTACAGGGGTATTCTTATTTCTGCTCAAAAACATAGATTGTGGGTACTCAGTAGAACCGCCTCACCGAGCCGTGTGAGGCGGTTCTAACTAATACCCACAATCTATTGAGCAGAAATATGAAAAAATATCAGAATTTTTGACTGATTTTTTTTCTTCAGTTTTTGGTTGTAAAATTTTATATATTTGAATAGGCATGTTTTCGTAATAGTTCTTGGAATCTTATTCATTTACCTTTCCAAGAATCCCGAATCCACTCTTGAAGGGTTTACGAGGGTCCTGCAAAAAGTTTTGTCACTGGGTTCGGATTTCTTAAGTGCTACGTTTTATCAAACATATTTTTTATGACAAACCTTCGAAGTATTCCCCCTTTACTAAAACACATTTTTGTAACTTTTTACGCAGTCGTGAAAAGCAGATAAACAGTCTTCTTTTGGTATCTGTTGGAGACACTAATAAATAGCGCTGCCAAGAGAACTTCTAGACGTATACTTATTTCCAGAAAGCATTTTCGTAAGCCTTGGAAATAAAAAGAAGTCACAGATCAGGTGAATAAGGTGGATGGTTTAAAACTCTCACCTTTTCAGAAGCCAAAAAAAAGACTTACATATGTAACAACCTCACACTTATGAGAGGAGGCGTTGTCATGTAATTGGTGGACTCCTGACCATCCTTTGCTTGGTCGTTTCTTATTGTAACAAGTAAATTTGTCAGTTTATATGACTGCATCTATTTCAGTTTAAAAAAAATCGGTCAGTTGGAAAGCAATTTGAACGAAATAAACGGGTATCGTTAGCTATTGAACACACCATTCAAGTACAGTGAAGCATTTTAAAATATACCTGGGATAAAACCAAGGAAGCCTATTAGTGACAGAACTTTTTGCATGACCCTCGTAGTTCTTTTGTCATTTCTTAAGATTGTTTGTTTGTTTGATTTGGTTTTACGGCCCAGTCAACACTGTTAGGGTCATGTTGGGCCGGTCAGGTAATCTACTCATCAAACCATATAAGCAAACCAAGTCTTACGGCTAAGAGGAGTGCATATTTATTTATCAGATCGATACTATCTTTGCAGCATGGATTACGTGGCAAATAAGCTTGAGTTGGTTGTCATGTCGTAAGGTGCACACTGCGCTGACACAAAACTGAAAACAGCTTAAGTGTCATGTTTTTTTGGACCAGACAAGCTGCGCTACATCGATGGCCTATATGCATTTTGAAAAACAAAATCCAGAAATATATATATGAGTTCATTGATCACAAAGGAGCAGAAAACATCAGCTATACTTTAATGAAATACGGGGAGATGTTTTACGGCTTACACACAATCCAAGCCTGCCCTTTAGTGATCGGGGCCCATTTGTTCAAGCATCGTTAGCTTAACGAGCTCGTTAATGGTCAAACTGTTGACCAAACTGTTGACCATTCTAGTAAGTACAATATCTAATTTACAGGTATTTCTGCTGAAAAAAAAAAATTGAGTAGCTTTTGCAATTCACATTTTTTTAGCAAAATTATTTGGGTATATGTCATATTTAATGATCAACGTTTTAACAATACGTTAACTGACGACGTCGTTAGTTTTGAACAACTGGGCCCTGCTTTTTTATTATTGTATCGCATATTTTAGCATTGTCTTTTTGTCGTTTTGTAGGAAAGCAGAGAAAGCGAACGAAAAGCAACAAGGAAAAAATTGAAGAAACACAAGTAGAAGAAACAGTAGGAACTTAAACGAACGCTTACTATGAAAACAGCAGCTGATGAGATAAAACGATTACAGTGAGACCTGGGTGTTCAAAAGGAAGATTTTATTGTAGGTTATATGGTCAGACTAGTAGGTCTTCAAGAGGGACCCTTCACTGCGTTTACCTGGGAAGATCTGGCAATAGTCGATCACTTCGCTCTTGCTATACCACAACACAGGATCCAGTACTTTAAGTACAAAACCACGAAAGTCACGGCTTAGACGAAAACGAGCGCCTAAATAATCTGTTTGGATCAACCGGTTGTAAGAGTAAAAAAAAAAAAAAAAAAAGGAAAATAGACGCTATGGCTAGGTCTGATGGGGAGCGAGCGAATTATTTCTTATGTCTGCAAATTCAGGATGAGAACCTTGTGGGAAAGTTTACTGAAGGACAGAGACAAATTATAAAGATGTATCCATTCTATAAAGATTATATCATAAACAAAAATGGTTTTCATGTCACATTAGGGGTCTTAAATTTAAAAACAAATGTTGATGTTAGAACAGCGGCTACTGCGATGGAACGAATGTCTGACCAAGTGAGAGATGATATGAGGAAAATTCGACCACTGTATTTTCAAGGACTTGGGAACTTTGGAACTAAGACTGTATTTGTTAAAGTCGAATGTACGCCCGCCTTCCGGGACTTGATTGAAGATATTGCTACAAAACTACGAGACGCAAGTGTTCATGTACTGCCTTATGATTTTGTTCCACATCTTACACTCTTCAAAGTTCCTAAATCTGTGAGTCAGACGCCTGCACCGCCCAATCTGCAAAGTTTCAACGACCTTGAATTTGGTAGCCAGCCCATGGATAATGTTCACTTGTGTAAAATGGGAACGCTGACTAAAACAAGTACATTTTACACAACAGTCGCATCAATTTTACTTCAAGAATGACGGAACCCATACACGAGAGTAACAGAGAGAAAAAAAGCGTCTGGACGTCCCTGGTTCGAATCCCGCTAGTGGCGCTGTTTAGCTCATTACTGTACCATCACGAAAACATGCCTATATAATTTTGACCCCCTTAAACCCCACTTTTATACAGTAAAAGTTGGGTTTACTGGGGTATACATTATTTTTCTTATTTCTGCTCAAAAGCATAGATTGTGGGTACTCGTTAGAACCGCCTCGTTTTTACTCGTTAGAACCGCCTCGTTGAGGCGGTTCTAACGAGAACCCACAATCTATGTTTTTAGCAGAAATATTAAAAATATCAGAGTTTTCGTATCTGAAGATTTTCAGTTTTTGGAGCTGAATTTTCTATATATTTGAATAGGCGTGTTTTCGTAATGGGTAGCCAGCCCATGGATAATGTTCACTTGAGTGAAATGGGAACGCTAAAACAAGTAAATTTTACACAACAGTCGCATCAATTTTACTTCAAAAACGACGGAGCCCAGACACGAGAGTAATTGAGTGAAAAAAAGCGTTTGGACGTCCCTGGTTCGAATCCCGCTAGTGGCGCTATTTAGCTCTTGAGTGTACGGCGCTTCTTTGTACAGAGCCTTTTTTATTATTATTCTTCCGTCGTCTAGAGTTAATTTAAATAATGTTGAAACAAAACGTTTAAACACCAAACCATCAACCCATGAGAAAAACATCATATGTAATGTCATAATCCAACAGTGACGCGTTCCCAATTAGCCGCTGGATCCGCGTACATTACGAAAACACGCCTACCAAAAACTGAGTTTCAGATAAAAATTCTGATATTGATCATATTTCGGCTGAAAACTTAGATTGTGGATACTTGTTAGAACCGCCTCGACGAGGCGGTTCTAACGAGTATCCACAATCAATGTTTTTATTTTTCCGAGGCGGTTCTAACGAGTACCCAAAACCAATGATTTTTTAGCAGAAATATGAAAATATCAGAATTTTGATCCGAAACTTTCAGTTTTTGGTGATGAAATTTTCAGTATAGGCGGTTCTAACGAGTACCTACAATCATTGTTTTATGAGCAGAAATAAGAAAAATAATGTATACCCCTGTAAACCCTAGTTTTACTATATTAAGGCGGGGTTTAATAAGGGAGTCAAAATTATATAGGTATGAGTTCGTGATAATTTCGTTCAGGACCCTTCGTTCCGCTGACATCGAATGCCCTGATCAGAAAGCAAAATCTGGTTTCAATACATCACGAAAACATACCTATATAATTTTGACCCCCTCGAACCTCACTTTTATTTAGTAAAACTGGGGTTTACAGAGGTATGCATTATTTCTCTTATTTCTGCTCAAAACATGGATTGTGGGTACTCGTTAGAACCGCCTCACCGAGGCGGTTCTAACGAGTACCCATAATCTATGTTTTGAGCAGAAATATGAAAAATATCAGAGATTTTATCTGATTTTTTTTTTCAGATTTTTGGAGGTGAAATTTTCCGTACATTTGAATAGGCGTGTTTGCGTAATGATCAGCAGCTTTGTCCCTTTCGATCGCATTGTTAGTCTGTCATCTTTCCTTTTTATTTGAAATTTTAAAAAAAAGGGTTTGGCTTTCGAAAACACGCCTTTTCAAATATATTGAAAATTTCACTACTAAAAACAACTGAAAGCTTTCAGATAAAAAATAATGTGATATTTTTCATGTGTCTTCTCAAAAACATAGATTGTTGGTACTCGTTAGGCGGTTCTAACGAGTACCCGCAATGTATGTTTTCAGCAGAAATAATAATGTAAACCCCAGACTTACTAGATAAAAGTGGGGTTTAAGGCGGTCAAAATTATACAGGTATGTTTTCGTGATGGCACGTCACAGGAATATGGCACTTCACAGGAATCGTCTTCTATAAACAGACTCATATAAAGTGTTTAGTCGGACCGCACTATCTACAGACAGGCATAAGCAAACAGTGTAGACCCAGATGAAACTGCTTCAAACAGTATAAACCCGAATCAAACTGCTTCAAACAGTGTAGACCCAGATCAAACATCTTCAAACAGTGTAGACCCGGATCAAACTGCTTCAAACAGTATAGACCCGGATCAAAATGCTTCAGACCGTGTAGTCCCAGATCAAACTGCTTCAGTGTAGACCCGGAGTTTGATCCGGGTCTACACCGTTTGTTTTCCCGTCAGTACATGTATATTTAGGCACATGAGTTAGCCTTACAAACTATTCGTCTTAGGACAGGATTAACACTTTGCATGCTGGGCAAAACTTTCAGCAGACGACTTTTCGAAATATGTTTTCTAATTTTTGCCAGAAAATTGGCTTTGATATTTCATCCAGATTGTCTCTTAGGGAGATAATTTTCATGAAATGTCAAAGCCTGTTTTCTCGGAAAATAAGACAAATATCATCTGTTTATCGCCTGCTCAATTTGTCCATAGATTGGTAAGTATTAACCCTTAAAGCGCCAATCACAACTGCAGCAGACGACATTTTGAAATAATTTTTCAAAGAAAACAAGTCTTGATATTTCATGTGAATCGTCTGCCAAGCAGACGATTCAAATGAAATATCAAGACTTGTTTTCTTTGAAAAATTAAAAAAAAAATAAATAGATAAAAATAAATGTCGTCTGCTACAAATTTTGCTTGGCGCTTTAAGGGTTACGGCGTACACGCATGCAGTATTTTTCATGAATGAGTTTGCTAATATTTGCATAGCAAGCCCAAAAGCCAGGGCAAATAATAAAAATGTGACGCAATGTGACCACATTTCCGGGCAACAAAGACCCCGATCACCAACTCCATTTGCGCAATCCGATTGGGCCTTTTTTACCTGATATCAGAATTCTTAGAGTATAATATATGGACAAACATGGGGATCTTTGATCGGATTGTGCAGGTGGTCAGCCGATCTGTGTCTTCGCTGTTCACATGCGACGCTGAGCCCGCTTTTTATGTTTAACGTGATTTTTTTACTGTTATTCTGTAATGTCAATATTATTTGGACCTCGTCAAGCGAAAGGGTACTCAGATTCAGATCATTTTGCGCATGTGCAAAGTATAATTCAGACCTTTGCTCTCCATTTATATATTACAATGTATGTACAGTAGTATCCAATGATTCTATTAGAAGACACTGAAGGCCCTGATCAGACTGCGCTGATTCCCAGGCTGGTCTTTGCCTCCGCTGACCGCATATGCCCAAAGACCTGTTTTCGCATGGCGCGGTCCGGTCGGAAAATTCAAAGTACTGGTCAGAACTGTATAAATGTCATTAGTATTTTAATTCAACACGTTAATATGTAAATAACAACAGTTGTAGGAATGACGGAAATTCCTACATTTTGTACAAGGGAGATAACGTTTGGGACTTCCTGTTCATTACGAAAACACGCCTATTCAAATATACTGAAACTTTTACCGCCAAAAAATGAAAAAAAATCAGATAAAAATTCTGATATTTTTCATATTTCTGCTCAAAACATAGATTGTGGTTACTCGTTAGAACCGCCTCGGCGAGGCGGTTCTAACGAGTACCCACAATCTATGTTTTTGAGCAGAAATAAGAAGAATAATATCTACCCCCTGTAAACCCCAGTTTTACTATATAAAAGTGAGGTTTAAGGCGGTCAACATTTTATAGGTACATGTATGTTTTCGTGATGTTGCTGTCCTGCTTCACCAAGCCTCTCCTAAAAAGGAGTCTACCCTAAAAGGAAATAATTTGCTTCCGTTCTTTCCTTTTAGAGAAAATCCCGTTTGAAAAGGGAGACATTAATATTTTGACAGTTGCCTCCCCTGAAGGCGCATTCTTTCCCCTTAGTGAATTAATTGAATAAAATCTTAATTTTTAAATGGTTCCAATGGGTAAACATTTCGGGTTGTGATGTATGGCATTTGTCGTGTTAGCGCCATCTATCGTCATCCCGCGGCACTCCAAGCCCTTGTCACAGGGGCAGTAATTCACGTGTAGATTTGGATTAAAGGGATCAGTGATGATGAAAACATGACACGCATGACCCTGATATCTCATCGGTTGACAGGTCCCGGATGTTGGATGTGTGAAGATAAATCGCCTCAAGCGTCGGTCGAGGCCGACGCAGCATTCATCGGAGCCGCATTCGGCATCGGATTTGCAAACCGCAGTTTCTGGCTGGCCATTTGTGGACACCTGTTAAAATATGTAGATACAGTACTTTAGCACAGTTTACCAGAATAGCCGTAAGTATTCGGACAGGCAGGTCTGAGTAAACAGTTTAAACTCAGATCAGACGCCACAGAACGCGGCGTCTGATCAGGGTCTACACTGTTTTCCACTCAGCCGGCAGATATTTAGGCACAACGACAAATAGTAAATGGACTTAATCACATTTTAGGTCAGTTATGTTAAAGAATTAAAGTGTCCCAATATTTAGAGTAAATACGGAAGCAAAGATAATCAGATAATCAGGCAAAATTTTATTCTTTTTAGTCAAGTAAATGCCATTTAAGGAATGACATTAGACATAAGTGAGGTGATGGTAGTTGAGATGTCATATTACAAATTTCGAAAACAATGTTGTGACACTAAAAACAAACTAGTAAATTTTACTAGTTGATGAGTGTTTGAATGGGCTAAACCCAAAACCCACAAACCCAAATAATATGGTAAAACATAATAATAGTAACAGTAAAAATAAAAATAGTAATGATTAAATTAGTAATTATGAATATTTTAATAAAAATAATAATGATATTAATTTTACTGCAACTAGTGCTACAAATAATGATGATAATAATAGTAATAATGATACTCTTCTACTACTGCTACTACTGACTATAACAACAACGTTATAAGTAAGGAGTATATAATGTATATAGCCAGTTTAAGAATATCATGATTATTATTATTATCATTATCAATATTATCGTCATTTTTTGAAGTTTTGTCCATTCAAACACTAATAAACAAGTAAAATTTACTAGTTATTTCTTTTCCTTCTTTTTTTTCAGTATACGGACAGGATTAAGACTGTATCAGGCACACATGTAGTATAAAATAAAATAAAATTTGAAAAAAAAAAAAAATAAAAAAATAAATAAAAATATATAATTAAATGAAATAAAAAATAACAAAAAATAGTTATATCAAAAGCACATGTAAATATCTGTCATGTAAGATTTGTGTCCCTTGCATCAGACAAGATGGTTTTGGCCAACCGAACGACCCACCGCTTCGACCCCGCGATCACGACATTCATCTGCGCAAACAGGTAGGCGAGCGAACAGCCGAACCCAGCGACCATCATGCCCAAAAATGTACAGCTGACGCGTCCAGATTAATGACAAATGTCAAGGTCAAAGCGACAGGTCAAACAGACCAGTCTATATTTCGCAAGGTGTCACTCAAATCATCATTCTTTCGTATGACATTTCAAATGCGCTCAGTCGACTTGAACTGTACCAGGACTGTCAGACCGTTTCTTTGTACAACACATACTCCCCTTTCTGTTGTTTAGACAGGTGCCAAAACCGACTTTTCAGTTTTAAACAAAAGACGTACTAGTAGTTTGTTGTACAGATAATGTAAATACAGTTGACTCTCGTTATCTCGAACTAGCTTATCTCGATTAACCGCTTATCTCGAAGTGAAAATCAGGTCCCTGCCTAAACATCAAAATCTAACAACAGGTAAAACATTGTGGAAAAGAGGAGAAATTGCTCCTAAGGAACAATTTCTCCTCTTTTCCACAATATTTTCAATATATCTCTTGACTTCAACAGTCCAGATACACATATATTTGTCAAATGTGGTTGTTCGAATTATTTTTTCCTCAATTCTGCAAATCTGATATGTCGAGGTACGGATATCTCGAAGTATTTCAGAGAGTCCATTCGAATTCGAGATAACGAGAGTCGACTGTAACTGTATAGATGGAGCTGTATTAAATAACTCTTGATGCTCTACGTATATGTAATCCTTCCACGACATCCATCCCATACACACATGGTCCCCTTTTTACTCTGAGCACAATGTTCCTCGAGAAATGGGTGGTGGCGGAGAAGTATGTGACGCTCTGATACCAGTTCCTCGATGAATCGCGGGTTCATTCCTCTGGTCCTTTTGTGTGGGGGATGGAAGTTTCCTTCTTATACATGTACAGTCGACTTTCGTTATCTCGAAGTTCAATGGACTCTCTGAAATACTTCGAGATATCTGTATCTCGACATATCAGATTTGCAGAATTGAGGAGTAAAAAACTAAATCAAACAACCACATTTCACAAATGAATATGTAATTTAACTCATGAAAATAGAGATATACTGAAAATATTGTGGAAAAGAGGAGAAATTTGGAGCAATTTCTCTTCTTTTCCACATTATTTTGTTACCTGTTGTCATAGTTTCATGTTAAAACAGGGACCAGATTTTCACTACGAGATAAGCGGTAATTCGAAATAAGCGAGTTCGAGATAACAAGGTTCGACTGTATATTACATATTCGTGCGGTAATATTTCATTTAATTTCAGTTGTGTTTTGGTTTTAAATATAGAATAACTTTGTTTGGATTTTGTGTGATAGTCTGTTATAATTCTATATAGAATGGCTTGATGTAATTTTATTCTTTCTTTATATATGCATGTGATTCTGTACACATTAATGAGACTCTAATAAAATCATAAATTGTACATTGTAAAGTGTACTTCTTTATTAAAATATTAAGTTCACGTGTATAAATTAGTGGTTATTCTGCAAGATATAGATATATATTTTCGAACAAAACCATTCGTTACCGTATTGAAAGTAAGTATTCGGTTAGACAGGCCTGGGCAACCGTATTAAACCACTGCGGGTCAAATGCCGAAGAACGATGTCTGACCAAAGTCTACATGTACATTGTTTGCTACTCGCCCATCAGTTTCTAAACGAGTCAACGGGTACATGTAGTAGAATGGACTGCAAATTTAACCCATTAAAGACTGAATAAACTCTCCCATAGTTCGTATATATTGAAAGAGTCCATTTTCGATTTTAGGTATGTCAGGCTATATTATATAGATATTCCTGAAGAAAAATGGTCAAACTATTTGCAAACAGTGGAGACCCTGATCAGACGCCGCGTTCTGCGGCGTCTGTTCTGGGTCTGCACTGTTTGCCAGTTACCCGTTTAGGGGTCTCCAATCTTAAATCGGTTAGGGTAAGAAAGAAGTTATAAGGGTTTTGCACTTGATAGATTTTCCATCATTTTAACATGTCAAAAATTTCTGTTGCACATCGAATCCCTTCTGAAAAGGCGTCTACTCGAAATGAAAACAATTTACTCCCAAACCAGATAGAAACAGTACACATGTTCTGCAGCGTCTGATTTGGATCGACACGGTTTTCTCAGGCATCTGTGTCTGAATACAGCGGGTAAATAGCCTTTATGATGACCAGACTGCGCGCACATGCTGACTGATCTGAACGTTCGTTTCAGTATATGCAATAAGAAATATTTCTTATGACATGCAGGGACGTAGCCAGGAACTTTAGGAAGATGAAGTCTGCCAATATAGAATCTCTGAAATATCAGCCGAGGCTCAGCATTTCCTACAAGATTGCATATGCGCTAAGCGTTCGTCTAAAGAAAGCTTAATTGTTTGGCTAATCAGCGCAAAGCAATGACTCAGATCAGCCTGCGCATTTGCGCAGGCTGATCTGCGTCATTGCTTAGCGGACATGTGGTTTTGTAGGAAGTGCTGTTGCCCGGCCCATTTGGTGTCATCTGGACAAGTCTGAGGTGAAAATAAGGTTAAATTGCCCAATTTATGTTCAAGCCCGAGCTTCGTAGTTTCCCCCTGGTTACGCGCTTGTCATGGCTCGAATGTTTTTTTTTTTTTGTTGTTGTTTTTTTCAATAGCGGCAAAGAATCAGTATTACTCAAGCACCCACACAAGTTTTGGCTCTACTTTTGCTGTATGCTGTATAAATGCATTAGATCCCAGCAGTGTGCTGGCATCATGGCCAAACCATGCACAATAATTTTGCTCCTTGTTCTCCCTGATGCTATAATAGACACACAGGTGAACGGGCTACAGAGGAGAAAACAATCAACTCACCGCGAAAACAACGATTGCACAAAACACCACAGTAACCGGTTTAGTCATGCTTTTTGGTCAGTGATTCCTTAGTTTCAATACAGAAGGCGTTATCTTTGAGATTGGAATTCGTTAACGACGTTGTTGACATACTTACGGTCAATATCTGGGATTTGATATATTTCTGACAATACCATAGAAAATGATTCATAATGTGTCATCACACATTTTTGTTCTCTACTATTGCATAAAAAGCAGTGTCGCACGTAATTAACAGCCGTGCATTAACCGGCGAAAAGCCGTGTATTAACAATGCAATTCACGCGCTGTTAATGCACGGCTACGCAACTTTCAATATGCTCGTACCGGGGCCACAGTTTTGCTGCCATTACGAGATGTGTACTGCTCGGCCATAGAACGAGCAAAATCCGTGGAAATAGCGTTTGCGCGACATCGGGGAAAAGGCGAAACAAAATAGTGCAAGAAATAACGCGAACTGTAGTAAATGTTTTCAGTTTTTTTTATGCAATAATAGCAATCAAATATGGTTTTGCAATGCATTAACATTCGCCAGGTCCCTTGGGAGGTGTTGAAAACCGCGGCCTTCGGCCTCGGTTTTCAACACCTCCCACGGGACCTGGCGAATGTTAATGCATGAAGAACCATGTTTGATCTCTATATTCAACTCTTAAAATATCAAACAGAACTGCAACAAACATTTCAAAATATTTTATTAATAATTTTCAGTGAAAATAAGGCATGTCATTTCCTATGAATCATCTGCCATGATTCAGATAAATTGTGAAGCCTCTGAAAAGCATTAAAATAATAGAATGTCTGATCTGTGGCTACAGAATTTCCTCTGGACTCGTTTATTTCTTGTGAAGATAAGAACATGTGTTTTTATTTGTGACTGAATAACTGACAGTGTAGACCCTGATTATACTACACATCTCTCTCACTGTGTGTGTGTGTGTGTTTGTTGTCGATTCCAACCCATATTGTAGCCCTATCATGGTAGTAACTAAATGGCTAACAGTGACTACTCCTCTCTCTCTCACTCTGTGTGTGTGTGTTTGTGTGTGTTTGCGTGCGTGCGTGTGTGTATGCTGTCGATTTCAACCCATATTGTAGCCCTATCACGGTAGTAACTGAATGACTAACAGTGTAGACCTTGATTAAACTACACCTTTTTTCTCTCACTCTGTGTGTGCGTGCGTGTGTGTGTGCGTGTGTGTGTGTTGTCGATTTTAACCCATATTGTAGCCCTATCACTGTAGAGTCTTGATGTAACAGGAAGATCGATGCTATCCTATATACCCCTGCCACGCCCTAGTCGTATGATACATGTATGACACGATATATTATACTTTCTCTTTACGCTTAATCATCTTCTGTATAAGAAAAACGTATCCATTACAGAAACAGCATCATAAGAAAATTTATTTCAGGATTTGTAGTATATGTATACAAAATGAGGCAGATAGTATAACATAAAATAGCTCCAGATAAGAGCTAGTATCAACATAATACTTTTCTTATTTCTCCACAAAAACATATGTTGTGGGTACTCATTAGAAGCGCCTCGTCGAGGCGCTTCTAATAAGTACCACAACATATGTTTTCATAAAGAATAAGAAAAATATCAATACTTTTCGGTTGAAAATATCGCCTATTCTGGACATATGGCGTTACCTGGTTACCACCCCACCCACACATATACGCCTAGATAAAAGAACAGCTGATGCCTCTGCCGCAAGTCCTGTAGCTAAAATCGGGCTTTGAATTCCTCATTTCAGCGGCCAGGCTCGGTGAAGTTTCCATGAATTCAGAGGCAACGTCTCGACATGACAATCTGTCTTTGAACACATTGATCAACAAGCTTGCATACTTGTACAAATTTTAGGACAAGTACGGTAATAAGTTAAAGTGTCTGAATATTTAGGATAAGACAAAAGAATTGTAATAGGAAAACATATACATTCGGCAAAGGTCTATTGTCTGCACGTCTGCGCAGACTGATCTGGATTTCGTCGATATATTCTACACTATCATGAAAACACGCCTATTCAAATATACAGAAAGTTTCACTTCCAAAAATTGAAAATTTTCAGATAAAAAAACTCTGATATCTTTCATATTTCTGCTCAAAACATAGATTGTGGGTACTCGTTAGAACCGCCTCAGCGAGGCGGTTCTAACGAGTACCCACAATATATGTTTTTGAGCAGAAATAAGAAAAATAAATGTATACCCCTGTAAACCCCAGTTTTGCAATATTAAAGAGAGGTTTAAGGGGGTCAAAATTATATAGGTGTGTTTTCGTGATGTCTATGCCTTTTGCAAAGTATGATCAGACTGAACATTCACAGATGCGCAGTGTGAACTGGGTTTTCGATGTCTGTATTATGACATGGCTCTCTTGGGATGGTTGTATGTGCAAAAATATACATATTCTACGCTGTTCGCATACAAGCACAGTATATCGTCGTAGTCTTTTCTGTATGCTCATTACGGAAACATGCCTATTCAAATATATTGAAAATTTCATCTCCAAAAACTGAAAATTTTCAGATGAAAAAAACTTATGTTTTTCATATTTCTGCTCAAAAACATAGATTGTGGGTACTCGTTAGAACCGCCTCGATGAGGCGGTTCTAACAAGTACCACAATCTATGCTTTTGATGAGGCGGTTCTAACGAGTACCCACAATCTATGTTTTTGAGCAGAAATAGATTGTGGGTACTCGCTAGAACCCCCTCGATGAGGCGATTCTAACAAATACCCACAATCTATGCATGCTTTTGAGCAGAAATAAGAAAAATAATGTATACCCCTAGAAACCTCAGTTTTACTACATAAAAGTGGGGTTTAAGGAAGGGGGTCAAAATTATATACAATGTAGGCATGTTTTCATGTGTTCTATTAACCCGGTAAGGTCTATTAGATTCTGTCGCCTCATACTTTTGACAGTTCTATTTGCAGTCTAAAGAGGTGTCAGATTTGTTTAATTATTACATGAACATGTATTAGTTTTAATAGAAATTCCTTTATTTAATGCAAACAGTGTAGACCCAGATCAGACGCCACGTTTACATTGGGTCTATATTGTTTGCCAATGTCCCTTTACGGGGCGGTAGGAATAAATGCATGGATTTCAAATGATCTAATAGTTCCGTGGCGTCTGATCTGGGTCTACATTGTTTGCCAAAGTCCCTTTAAAAATCAGAAGTTAGGGACAAATAAGTTTAAAGTAGTGCACTATGACTTTGTTTCCTAACAGGTCACTCACTGACAGGTCTTATCTGACTTGAAGTTAACCGTTTGATGACATTAGTAAGCTTTGTATACTAGAAACATGAAGGTGGCGCTTATCTTAATACTTTACAGTGGTTATAGCTTGGTAAGATATGCATCAATTTTATTTCCATTGCATTTTCATTGTATCAGGTCTAAGAAGATATATACCGCGTTTATCCTAAATTTTCTGGCAAACAGTGTAGACCTAGATCAGACGCCGCAAAATGCGGCGTCTGATCTGGGTCTACACTGTTTGTCCCTCATCCAGTTGATTTTAGACACTTATACAGATAGTCAAATAAACTTGATTTTAGGACAAAGTTGATAATATTTTCAGATTATTATATAATATGATAAAAAAACGGAAGAACGCTACGTCAGATCAGGGTCTTCAATATTTGCTATGAAGCCAGCAATTAACAAACAAACAAAAAACAAACTATGTTTTACTCTCATTATCAGTTTATTAGTCTCAGTCTGGGTCCAGTTGTTCAAAACTATTAATACTGTCATTACAATGTATTTAACGTATCCGTAGAACTTTGATATATACGATTAATATATTTGCTAAAAATGTTTTTAGTAGTTGCATATCTACTTACTTACTAGAACAGTTAACATTTTGATCACTGACAAGCTCGTTAACCTGATGGTGCTTTGAACAACTGGGTGCAGGTGTATAATATTACAAATAAATACCAGGGCCCAGTTGTTCAAAGTGTCGTTAGCTTAACAAGATCGTTAGTGGTCAAAATGTTGACTGTTCTAGTAAGTACAATATCTAATTCACAGGTATTTTTGCTGAAAATGTGAGTAGCTTTTGCAAATGCAAAAGCTACTCACATTTTTTCAGCAAAAATATACGCGTATATGACATATTTGATAATCGAAGATTTAACGATACGTTAACTAACGACTTCGTTAGTTTTGAACAACTGGGCCCAGGTCATTCAACACGCTTTTAGAATCATATGAGATTATGACACCTGCGCTACCTGTCTTCATATCAAAGAACATTTTAACTGTTCAAGAATATGTCGTTTTATCACTAAATGATACAAGAGGGTCAAACCATCTCCGTATCCCAATGAACGGTGTGCCTTGAGCAAACGGAGGTCCAAGGAGTGTAATGGATGTATAATGATGACCTCTTTGTTATATATATGCATGTACATGTATGTATATGCATACATCAACTAAAACATCCTGAAAAACGTGCCTGAAGAACCAAGACTGAAGCGTTTTCTAGAGCTTTTAGCTATACTGTAGACTTATGTTTGCCATGTATCAAAGGTATAAATCAGGGCTGCGTCAGTTATCCGAAACGTTCACGGTTTTATCCGAAACGTTCGCGGTTTTTATCCGAAACGTTCGCGGTTTTATCCGAAACCTTCGCGGTTACTCGCAAAACAAAAGCAAATAATCCGTTCATTTGTGACAGTTTTCGGCTCAGTATAGCGAACATCCCCAAACTAATCTCAAGCTGTCTTTTGACACAACCAAGATGGCGTCATATACGAATAAAACTTTATGTATGCTTGTTTGTAAGAAAAAAATACGAGAATATTTACTCCGCTGATTTTATTTATTTGATTCTCTATTAAATTGATAACTATTGATATAATTTATTCGATTTAACATCAAGTCCTGTTTACGAGAATAACGGCTACTCTCAAACTGAGGTCACATGAGACGCTTTAAGTCTTTCGGTGCCAAACTTCAGACGACATTTGTCGTCTGCTTTTTTATTTTAACAAACTATTCGCTTGGAAAGACGTTTATACGTAAAGTTGAACGGCTTAATGTCAAACAGCGTAGATTCAGATGAGACGGCTCAATGAGCCGTCTCATCTGGATCTATACTGTTTGCAAAATCCTATTATTATCGCCTGTGGCAGTGAAAGAGTTGAATAATCGTTTAGACAAAAGCAAAACACTCGCCAGTGTTTCGCTTTTCTGAACGCAGCCCAGCTTGAGTTTTCGATGGCGTATATGTCCGAAGGAACGTTTTCTCGCGTTGTGGCTCATTTCAGTGTCAAACAACGAACGATCCCAGAGACGGTATACGATGTACGAAGGATAGTGAATGTCCGGCGGAGGAATGCTGCGTACATACACCGTTAACCATACACCAGAAACGATTCATATTTGGTGATTTCTTGAACCACGATCATGGATTTTGCAGGATGACAAGGAGGGAAAATCAGACATGCAATCCACTTGGTTTGTGTAGTTTTGTCTTATTGTGTAATGAATATTAATTTATTTTGTTTGTAAGTGACTTTTCACCAGACTGTTTGACACTTTATGGATGAATTTGTAATCCAAGATTAGACTAAACGTATATAATAGCCAATCGTCCATAGGAGTACTACTTTCCTGCTTTCTTGGTATACAGATTTGTAAAGCTTCGAAGAATTCGAGTGAAGAATTCTATATCCGTGCACTGGTACAGTCATGCTTTCAAGGATCGCTCTGGCACGCTTGGTAGCACTACCTGTCACCTAACACCTGCCAGTTTACTGCTAGTTTACATCAGGGTTCTATTCAAGGGCCATTTACTATCCTAATTATTCATATATTTTTGAACGGTGTAGATATGAAAAGTTTTGTCCAAGAATTCGAGTGAAGAATGCTATATCCGTGCACTGGTACAGTCATGCTTTCAAGGATCGCTCTGGCACTCTTCAATGGATCGTCCATACAACACGCTTGGTGGTGCTGCCTGTCACCAAACACCTGCCAGTTTACTGCTAGTTTACATCAGGGTTCTATTCAAGGGCCATTTTTTAGTACCCTAATTATTCATATATTTTTGAACGGTGTAGATATGAAAAGTTTTTGCAGATATTTTATATCGGTGCCAGTGTCTATGCAGGTCATATGTGTTGGATTTCTTCTTATTATTTTACTAACATTCTTAGCATTAATGAGCCAGGGCACAATATTCCCTACAAGATTGCTCAGCTGGTCTCTCGTTTTTGAACTGGATCAAACATGAAATGACTTTTTATCGTAAACGAATACGATAAAATAAATCATTTCATTTCAAGAATGATAGACTAACTGAAATTTTATAGGCTGTCGGGTGCCACATGTTTTGATTGTATTAATTAACAATTTATCAATTTATCAAACCTTTCTCGGATAATTAAATGTCTGTTGTTGAGGAATATGGAGCTTTAATCCTGTCAGCCTTGCAGGCCAATTCACTTACTTGCAAACAGTGTAGAACCCGACGAGACATGGCAAATAACGAGCCGTCTCATCAGGATATACACTGTTTGTCATCTATTTTATTTTATTTTATTGGGACCCCTATTAGGAACAATGTTGCTGGCCAGATTCAGAGATGGAAGAGTCTACTTTAGAAACTCAGGGATGAAATGGTTAAGAGTACCCAGTGATTTTGTAGATGACATGCTCTTTTGCCATTTGATGCATCATTTTCATTAGTAACTTGCTGACAAAAATGTGTTTAATCTGAAGAGAATAAGAAAGAACTGTTTCACTTCGCGCAATATCTCATGTACTTTTAATCCATTTATGCCTGGCGTCCCATAAGAGGGACATTGGCAAACGGTGTAGATCCAGATCAGACGCCGCATAATGCTGGGTCTAGACTGTTTGCATTAAATAAGGTTATCTATTAAGCGTGGTAAAAACACACAGAAGGAAAAAACTAACCAGTCAGTCTTCGTACCGGAAATGGACCAGTCCAAAGAGTTATGACAGGTAAGTCCATTTGGCATAAATGGGTTAAATTTCCCGTTCCATTATATTGTTCGCCTCGATCGGTCAACAAAGTTGATAAACTTTTGATGCGAAAGCTGTTGCTCACCAAACCCACATAGGTGACACAAAGAAGAGTTTAAATTGTTGTCCAGTCAGCAGGTAACAATTTAAGCTTTCAACTTCGGAACCCTCTAATATGCTTGCGCGTAGTTAGGTTCCACCCCTTTTCAGTTGTTTAAGAGCTATTGAATACACTTAGTTAGTTTCATCAGTGCCGTCATTTTTGCAAGGCAGGAAACTTTTGTGACGTCCTGTTTGCTTTACTAAACACAATGTTCCTTCTGAAAAATGGTCCACTTTAAACGAAAAAAAAAGGTCTACTAAAAAAGGAAAGAAACTGCTACCCTTTCCTAAATGTCTATCAGTTGCTCTCAAAAATGTTTCCACAATTATTGCTGAGTTTTCGAATTCAGAATTGAAGCAAATATCCCAGTTCACCACTTTATATAGTAAACTTGGGAATCGGTGTTTCAGTATGAGATTAACTGCATGTTTTATCATGTTGCAGGTCACGATTTCCTGAACCATGAACTGCACGAATTCCACTGTCCGTGTGAGAGCGGTCTTGAGTGCCGAGGTGTAAAGGTACATGAGAGTCAACATCAGATTATGCACGAGAATCCCATCTGTCAACAACCCGAGAGTTAGAACTAGAACAGTTAGGCACATGATTTCTGGATCTGTTAACTTACTCAGTGGACACATGACATTTATAGAACGTCGCATCCAGGCCGATGCAACGTAATGAGGTTTATACAACGTCGCATCAACGTCAATGCAACGACGTCAGCGCAACGATCTGACATTGCATCGATCTTGATGCGTCGTTGTTTCAACGCTGCGTGTACGCTGGGTACAGATCAACGCACTTATTATCATATCTAGTGAAATAAACTCTATAGTAAACATTTAGCTTTTTGCTTATACTTCATGTATATGGGCCGCGTCAAGAGAAAAAGTGTCTTCGAACATGCGCAAAATGGACAAATTCAGATTCATCCCGCGCATGCGCAAAAGCATCCTGGCATTTGCTCTCTGTTGATACAATCTATTGTGTCAAATACATGTAGTTCTGTTAGCGGACAGCGAAGGCCCTGATCTACGGATACAGTTTGGATACTGCCAAAAATGGTTATAATGCGTACTTGTCTGGTGCATTTCCTACCAAAGTAGAACCCACAATAATGCACCTATAATGATTGTAGAACAAATACTGACCTTAAAGCCCATACTGACTGTATAACCCATACTGACTGCAGTCCATAAGAACTGTAGAGTCATTACTGACTGTAGTTCTGGCGAAAGAATTTGCACAATACTGGTTAACGGCTTAGAGGACTAAGCCTGCCAAGTAAACGTGTGGTTAGGTAAACTGACCGCGCTTGACCTGACCCCATTGGGTTGACTGGGTCGTAAAACTCAAACCAAGCAAAAGACCGTAGTCCAAAATGCCTGTAGAGCGGATAATGTCTGTAGGGCACATACTGACTGTATAGCCCATAATTACTGTAGAGCCAATAATGACTATAGAGCTCATAATGACTGTAGAGCCCATACTGGCTGTAGAGCGGATAATGACTGTGGGGCACATACTGACTGTATAGCCCATAATTACTGTAGAGCCAATAATGACTATAGAGCTCAAAATGACTGTAGAGCCCATACTGGCTGTAGAGCGGATAATGACTGTAGGGCACATACTGACTGTATAGCCCATAATTACTGTCGAGCCAATAATGACTATAGAGCTCATAATGACTGTAGAGCCCATACTGGCTGTAGAGCGGATAATGACTGTAGGGCACATACTGACTGTATAGCCCATAATTACTGTAGAGCCAATAATGACTATAGAGCTCATAATGACTGTAGAGCCCATACTGGCTGTAGAGCGGATAATGACTGTAGGGCACATACTGACTGTATAGCCCATAATTACTGTAGAGCCAATAATGACTATAGAGCTCATAATGACTGTAGAGCCCATACTGGCTGTAGAGCGGATAATGACTGTAGGGCACATACTGACTGTATAGCCCATAATTACTGTAGAGCCGATACTGACTGTAGAGCCGATACTGACTGTAGAGCCCATCCCAGCTAGCATTCTTTATAAATCTACAGCGGGCCGTTATCGGCTCGTCAGGGTAGCTGACGGGCCGATAACGGCCAGCTGTAGATTTATAAAGAATGCTTACTGGGATAATGACTGTTGAGCCCATCCTAACTGTAGATTCCATAATGATTACTATAGGTAAATACTGTAGAGCCCATACCGACGGTAGAGCCGATAGACTGTAGATCCCATACATACT
The DNA here is from genome assembly GCA_964016985.1 of Anodontia alba. Taxonomy (NCBI): domain Eukaryota; kingdom Metazoa; phylum Mollusca; class Bivalvia; order Lucinida; family Lucinidae; genus Anodontia; species Anodontia alba. Next base: position 50,523,044 of record OZ024828.1, on the reverse strand, counting down.
GACTGTAAAGCCGATAATGACAGTAGAGCCGATACCGACCCCGCCCATAATGACAGCAGAGCCCATAATGACTGTAGAGCCCACATTGCCTGTGGAACCCATAATGACTGTCATTACTAAACAATAACATGACAAGACCGTTTTAGTTTTGACTCACAGCAGGATAATGTCAAATGTCGCTCGCGTTACTGGATCATTATCCATAAACTGTCAACTATTAAATCATCACAAGAAACATTTGTGGCAAACGGTATTCTATTTTTATTTTACTTTTGATAGAAAATAAATATTGGCATTTCATGTGAAACGTCAGCCAAGCAGACGATTCACATGAAATATCAATAGTTACTTTCTTGAAAAATTTTGTAAAAATATTCAAAAGCGTCATCTGCTGCAGTTGTGTTTTTTTCGCTTTAAAGGCTAAACTGCCGCTCTACAACTCTTTCACGTACTTTGGTGCTTTGATAATTATCGGAAAAGGCAATAATGGTTGTGTTATTTCATTGTGACAATCAAAAGTACCGTATGTCATATGCTAGCAACGTAGAAGTAGATTGACCTGTGCATGCGTGCAGTCCGTTTACCATTCACTATTAATTACCCTGTAAACCGAAATGATTTTTGTGCGGATTCGATTCTTACAAAGCTTAGCGTATATTTCGAATCTGCGCGCCTAGCGTATACCATTTCATAAGGTTCGTGGTTTTTCGTCACGGCTTATTTTCCTGTTTATATTGGTAATTGGAGCTTTATTCGTCTAGAGTAGCACAGCCTCGCTGACAGTCATTTGCGCAGAGAATATGGAAATATAACAGCATTAAGCGGCTGGAAGTGTTGATATTTTACTGGAATCAAGATGGAGACGTATTACGTTTTATACGTGTCATCACTGATTGTCGCCATTTTCGCCTTGACTGATGCTAAGGTAAGAGGGCTTCAGATAGTATGCCTAGTGGATTTTTTTACCTCTCTTTTTGAAAAGTTTTATATGCAATTTAACCCTTAAACTGCCAATCACAACAATTGCCAACTGCTTTGTCGTTTGCTTGTGATTTTAAAAGGCATTTGTGCAAACAGTGTGGACTCAGATCAGACTGCTCCTAGAGGAGCAGTCTAATCAGGGTCCACACTGTTTGCCTGCATGCAAAAATAGGTTTGAAAAGTTTGGAAGAATATTCAGCAGACGACATAAACAGACGACATTTCAGATGTTTTTTTTTTTGTTTTTTGTTTATCATTACTATTATTATTACTACATGTATGCGTTATAGCAATTCCTGTATTTAAAGCAAACAGTGAAGAACCTGATCAGACGCTGCGTTTTTTCGGCATCTGATCTAGGTCTATACAGTTTGCCAATGTCCCTATTATGGAATGCTAAGCATAAATGGGTCAATGGTCTTTGGCCGTGTCGTTTCACAGATTAATATAATTTTCGACTTTCACCATAAAGCAGTCAGCGGCTTGAGCACTCAGCGCCAAGGTTCTGATGCTGCTATTTTGAATTATTCCCTCCGCAATCAGACATGGCATTCCAATTGGGCAGGTAAATGCATGTATGAATGAAAATCTCGTTTTGGCAAAACTACATATTTAAAACGTTTACCTAATGCTTTCAGGGTTGGATCGGGGAATGCTCAGATAAAAAAAGCCAATGCATTCAGCTAAAGAATCACACGTGGTGTGCTAAAGTCGGGAGACGGGATCAGCATAATTTCTACCCCAAACCCTCTTTCCTCCATTTAACTATATAATGTGGTAATATTCGGTGTTTGCATACTGTATACTGAAAATTTTACTACAAAAAAATAAAAAAAAATCAGATAAAAACTTCTGATATTTTTCATAGTTCTGCTCAAAACACACATTGTGCTACTCGTTAGAACCGCCTCGACGAGGCGGTCCTAACGAGTAGCACAATCTATGTTTTGAGCAGAAATAAGAAAAATAATGTATACCGTATAAATCCCCGTTTTACTATATAAAAGTGGGGTTTAAGGGGGTCAAAATTATATTGGCATGTTTTCGTGATGTTTCAGAACTTTTGTCGTATTTCTCACTGAAAAAAGTTCGGAAATGCCGAGCGTTATTTCATATGAAAAGTAAGAAAACTAATTTTCAGCAGATGATTTAACTTAAAAGGAAAGGCAATAGAGACAGAAAGTATATACATCAGAATAGAACTTTCCAGGTCGAAACATTTGATAGAAGTTATTTGAAAACCAACTGTCAGGGAGGCCGCCATTTTTAGGCTTTATGGCGTCACACAGCCTTAACTAAATTAATTATTAATGCATAATTAAAATAAACAGCATTTAGATGGATGTTTTGTCTTACTGTTTATGAACAGGTTTTCCTTTAGTCATAAGCAACTTATTAAATAAATGGTTTGGCTATAAAAAATTTAAAGTTTAAAAATTCTTGAAATCTCATTTAATATTCAAAATGGCGGCGCCAATGTCGATCATCTTAAATCCTTCAAACAATGATAAGTTTGTTAATACCTGAACGATTTTGATCAAACTTGTATCATTTTTACGGTTTGTAAAGCTCTTTGTTGTGAAATATAATTTATATTAGGGTTGTTTTCCCTTTTAAAGGTTTACATGAAAATAACACGAAACATGGAATGGGTGTGGTCACTCAATATATACACGTAGTCGCACCAAATGCACGGAGAGGCTAACCTGGTCCATATTATGAGAAATGAGAAGATTGTTACAAATGCTCAAAATAAAAAGTACCGTATTCGACCTAATTACCGCACTGTGCGTCTAGGTTTTCAAACTTACCTGAAAAACTTGTAGTAAAATATCTACCAAATAAAAGCATATTTTAAGCTTTATCACTCCTCGGACTAATTCAGCAGGCGACAAATTGCTGATAGTTTTCTTATTTTTCCCCAGCAACAGGTTTTGATATTTCATGCAAATTGTCTCCGTTGGAGACAATTTGCATGAAATGTCAAATCCTGTTTCCGATGGAAAAATAAGTAAAATATCATCAATTTGTCGTCTGTTGAGAATGTTACCCAGAGTGCTCATTGTTGAAGAAAGATAAGCAGAGGACTTCATGAGGGGAAGGGGCGTATTTAATAATGCTTATGTAATATCTTTTTCTGATTTTCTTTATAAAAGCGTATGTTGTCGATACTCATTTGAATAGCCTCGACTTGTCAAGGCACTACCACACACCATATGTTTTATAAAGAAGTAGATGAAAGTACACGGGGTGCAATACGAAGATTACGAAATTACTTGACAATGCGATAAAAAGGGCATATGCGGTAATTAGATAGAATGTTGTACTTGCAATGCATAGCATATTATACATATACAGTCGAACCTCAATGGCTCGAACATCGTTGGGACCATGGCAATTCGTTCGAAATATGGGTAGTTCAAGCCACTAAGGGTTAATCATGACACGAGTTCATGAAGCAAATAGCGATAATTTAGGGAAATCTTTTCGATTTTCTACACAATGATCGTATGTTGAGTGTACTCATTAGAATCGCCTCCATGAGGCGATTCTAATGAGTACACACAACATACAATTCCATGACAAAATAAGAAAATAATCCCTAAACGTTTGTTTTCTTGAGCTATTGGAAGAATTTTGTAGGGACTGAAAAAAAGAGTTCGAATCATCCACGGTAAACGACCCATCCGTGTTTGTTTGTGTTGCGGTTTTACGGCCCAGTAAACCCAATGGGGTCATATCGAGCGCGGTCAGTTTACCTAACCGCACGTTTACTGGGCAGGCTTAGTCCTCTAAGCGGTTAACCAGTATTGTGCACATTCTTTCGCCAGAAACTGACAACTGCCCTTTGCCGGCCTCGGTGGCTCAGTTGGATGCGCCGTCCGACTGGAGACCAGGAGGTCGAGGGTTCAACCCCAGCCGAGGTCGGCATCGTTCGTGGAGATTGATCATGAAATATTTTCTACAGTCATTCTCTCCCTTCCGCTGATTCAAGAAGGGCAGTTGTCAGTTTCTGGCGAAAGAATGTGCACAATACTAGTTAACCGCTTAGAGGACTAAACCTGCCCAGTAAACGTGTGGTTAGGTAAACTGACCGCGCTCGACATGACCCTATTGGGTTGACTGGGCCGTTAAACCTCAACACAAACAAAAACAACTGCCCTTCTTGAATCAGCGGAAGGGAGAGAATGACCGTAGAAAATATTTCATGATCAATCTCCACGAAAGAATGCTGCCGACCTCGGCGGGGGTTGAACCCGCGACCTCCTGGTCTCCAGTCGGACGGCGCATCCAACTGAGCCACCGAGGCCGGCGAGCCATCCGTGTTCGAGCCATTGAGGTTATACTGTATTTGAGATGTTGAGATAATTAAGCCAGCGCACCTTAGACTTGTGCAAACAGGGAAACATATCAGCCTGCGTATCCGCGCACTCTAATCTGAATCCCCAATTCTGGCAACCTTTGCGTACTGGGTGGATGTACAGGCTGATATTTGTGGGTGGTCACACAGGTATTATTGTAAGTTTGTCATGAGCTGGCTCAAAATATTATGCGTTCAGTTAGAAAACATATCGAGGGTTGAGCGCAAGACTGGCGTAAGTCAGATAGTTGTTTTTCCCCAAACCTAATCTCCTCACCATGAAGGCGTTATGAATATTACAACATTTCTTTCTGTAAACAATGAAAATTTAGGTGCCATTGCTCGTATGAGCAATGGCACCAAAATTTGCATTGTTTACAAAGGGGTCCAAGTTGCCCCTAAACAAGGGTTTCAAAAATATGTTTGAGTTACTATAGTCTTGCGCTCAACCCTCGATATAAGGGTGTGGTTGTATATATATCAATATCAACATGTGGCATGCTTCGTGGAAATTTATATCTTGGTGGTTTAATCGATTTAACGCTTGGCACACTGAGTAAAATTTTCAGCAGACGACAATTTTGAAATATGTTTTCTTATCTGTCCCAGAAAACAGGATTTGACATTTTATGCAAATTGTCTCCAATGGAGACATGGAGACAACTGGCATGAAATGTCCAATTCTGTTTTCGGGACATAATAAGAAAAAAACATAACCTATTTGTCGTCTGCTGAATTAGCCAAGAGAGTGACAACAATTAAGGAAGATATAGGCACAATAAATATACGCCATTTAAAATGAAAGATTGCGGTATGTATGGAAGCCATGCCACGACTTAGAAATTCTTTGCGAGGAATATGTGAACCGTTCTCACATCCAGCGATCAGAAGACATCAGTCGGCATATAAAGTATTTTCGAAAATAAAATGAAAAAAAGTAAATAAATAAATAATAAATAAATAAATGAATAAAGAAATAAATAAATATTCCTCATTTTTTTTTTTTTTGGCTAATTTGGCCATTCTGACATGTCGGCCGCCGTTCGCCGCCAAAGATAAATACTTCACACCAGGCTTTTAAAATGAAGAGCCCATTAACTAGTACTTGAAGTTTAACCATTTACATAAATCAAAAACATATGAGCACATTATGAAAAGGGTTTTCTGTCTTTCTATCTTGACCTGAAATGGTTCCGTGTGAATGAATGAATGAATGAATGAATGAATGAATGAATGAATCACGTGTTACAGTGACTGTCTTATTTTCACTGGCAAATTGTATCCTACTGGTGCATGGGTGACTGCTTATTCAGAAAACTTAACCACAGCGAATAATAAATTAACCACAGCGAATAAAATAACTACTGAACATAATAATGTTACTACTGCACATACTGTTACTACTGAGCATAATAATGCTACTACTGAACATAATAGTGTTATTGCTGTACAAAATAATGTTACTACTGAACAAAATAATGTTACTACTGCACATCATAATGTTACAACTGCACACAATGATAATACTACTGAACATAATAATGTTACTACTGCACATGATAATGTTACTACTGCACATAATAATGTTAATACTGCACACAGTGATATTACTACTGAAAATAATAATGCTACTACTGCACATAATAATGTTATAAATGCACACAGTGATATTACTACTGCACATAATAATGTTACTACTGCACATAATAATGTTATAACTGCACACAGTGATGTTACTACTTAATATAATAATGCTACTACTGAACATAATAATGTTACCGCTGCACATAATAATGTTACTACTGAACATAATTATGTTACTACTGCACATAATAATGTTAAGTCTGCACACAGTGATGTCACTACTGAACGTAATAATGTTACAACTGCACATAATAATGTTATTACTGCACATTGATGTTACTACTGCACATAATAATGTTACTACCGCGCATACTAATGTTACCACTGAGGATAATAATGTTACTACTGCATAAAATGCTACTACTGAACATAATAATTTTACTTCTGAACATTATAATGTTACTACTGTACATAATAATGTTACTACCGCGCATAATAATGCTACTACTGCACATGATAATTTAACTACTGAACATATCAATATTACTACTGCACATAATAATTTTACTACTGACAATATCAATATTACTACTGCACATAATAATGCTACTACCGCGCATAATAATGTTACTACTGCAGATAATAATTTTATTGCTACACACACTGCTACTGTTGAACATAATAATGTTACAACGGCACATAATAATGTAACTAACGCACGTAATATTGTTACTACTGAACATAATAATGTTACTACTGCACATATGTTACTACTTCACATAATAAGGTTACTCCCGCTCATAATAATGTTACTACTGCACATAATAATGTTAATACTGCACATAATAGTGTTACTACCGCGCGTAATAATGCTACTTTTGCACATAATAATGTTACTACTGCACATAATAATGTTACTACTGCACATAATAATGTTACTACTGCACACAATAATGGTACTACCGCGCATAATAATTTTCATCATCGTGTGACAGTCGTGGCGTTCCAGGTGACACCCATGGGCATGGTGATACTAGAGAGATATAAAATTATTTGTATGATGACTAGTAGCTGAGTATTTTTGTGGTGCTCAGTCAATATGTTTGTCGTTTATTTTAAGACACTGTGAGATAGATGTACGTCATAATTTGAATCTTTGTCCAAAACAATATCAAATTTTACTTCAAATAAAAAATAGATCATTTTAACCTAGTTTTCATGGTCCAGTGAATCTGTCATTTGTCGTAGATATTAACCGATTGACATTGCGTTGACGTTAATCCGACGTTGTATAAACGTCATGTTTCAGCTGGGTAAACTCAGAACAATATGAATAATCGATGATGTGTAAAAATTGCTTACCGAATGAGAAGTATGGCTGACTCTGATCAAATTATTCCGTTGGGAGGCGTTTTGATCTGTCTTCACTCTTTTCTCCCATATATACTGTCCGCATGTTAAGGAATATTTACCGTATCATTCAAATCTGCGTAATTCAGTGCAATTTGATCGATCTTCACGAAAACATACCTATATAATTTTGACTCCCCCCTAAACTCAACTTTTTATAGGAAAATTGGGGTTTACAGGGATAGACATTATTTTTTCTTATTTCTGCTCAAAAACGTAGATTGTGGGTACTCGTTAGAACCGCCTCAACGAGGTGGTTCTAACGAGTACTCACAATTTATGTTTTGAACAGAAATATGAAAAAAGAGTCAGAATTTTGTATCTGAAAACCTTCAGTTTTTGGTGGTGAAATTTTCAATATATTTGAATAGGCGTGTTTTCGTAATGTCGAGGGCGATATTGAAACCGTTTCTGTACTTTAGTATATCCACTGAGTAGGAATCGGGGCCCATGTTCTTTGTGTAAGTTTTCTTAAATAAGCTGTTTATTTCACGTTTCCAAAGTAAATATGACCGAATGGGAATTATAAGAAATTCATTTCATTACGAAAACATGCTTCAAATATATAATATGATGATTCCTTTTGCTTTTATCGATGTGTAAACACGGGCAAATTACGCACTCTCTTAACATAAATCCAGGATTAGTGCGTTATTCGTGGGTGTTTACACATCGATAAAATCCACAAAAATAAAATTCATTCCTATAGTGTCGTTTCTCTCGTTTTCTGTTTCAGCCAGTGAAACCACCTTACTCTAAAGATGGCCATTTTAAAAAGATACCCGATTCCAAGGATCATATAAAATGGAAACACCCGAGGGTAGAGCGATACGAGGCAATGTCACGAGAAAAACAATTGGATAGACAACCAGTTGCATTGTCGAGAATAAAACGTTTGGCTGACATGGATATGTCAGACCAGAAGAGATTTAACAAGGAGGTTGCTGCATTGTCTCGAATGAAACGATTGGATAAAGACGACAGATCTTTGTCACGAATGAAACGATTCGACAGCGAAGACGAGTCGTTACCAGGATTGAGCAAGGATGATAGGGCGTTGTCACGTGCGAAAAGGAAGCCAAATTATTTGCCAGAAAACCACAAACACGTGGACAAAAAAGGTTTCGACTCATTACGCAAAAAGCGATTGGGTGATGGCAAGCCTGTATTATCACGAGTGAAGCGTTTCAATAAAAAGTCAACTCCTTTGTCACGAATGAAACGTTTAGACGTAGAGAATCCTACCATATCTCGAGACCCAACCTGGCGAAGTGACCGAAAAGAGGAACATAATTTGCGCTTGAAATCACGGAAGCTGAATAGGAGACATCGACGTCACTACAAAGGTCCGTCAAGGTTAGCGAGACCACTCAATATATAACTGAACTGACAGGCAGAATAACTCCTCCAACAAAAGATGGTTATGATAATTTGGCAGAAAAATATTATTTGAAGAAAGATAGTTTCTGGGTTGACGCCCAACTACCCCCTCCCGCCCCCCCCCCCCCGCCCCCACCCCCCCCCCCAAAAAAAAAAAAAAAAAAAAAAAAAAAAACATTTGTGTCGTACGAAACCAACAAACTGATCTGGCAGCGGTCAAGTTTGGACATTTAGAGTATACACTAGTTGCCTTACGCTTATATTAAAGGGACTGGATATGCACTTGGTTGATTTTTTCGCCATTTTTGCAAGGAAAACAACGTTGAGACCTCCTGTTTGCTTTTCTTTTCTAAATGGTGAATGCTATATAAGATGAGCACTTGCCCCTTCTACTCCTGTCTCAAAAGGGATAAAAAGAAATTTTGACCGAGTTAAAGGTGTTCTTCCCTGAAAGTGTATTAGTCCTAATTCTCCTTGGAGACAGTAGATGTACACTTTGAATGCGGACGGGATACATATCTGTCAAAATACCTCTTTTCCAAATGGGATTGTTATGAGGTGCCGTTTTACTTAAATTGACAATTTTGTGATGTCACTAAATCGATTTTCGGATATCACAAAATCGATTTTGTGATACCTGAATTTATTATTTGATATCACATTATTTTGTGATACCACAAAATCGATTTTAGGATATCACAAACTTTAAGTAAGATTTGATTTTTTGCGATATCACAAAATCCATTGAGCGATATAACATAATCGAATTAGTGATATCACAAAATCGATTTTGTGATATCACAGATATTAGCATGATTTTGTGATATCACTAAAACAATTTAGTGATATCACTAACTATATTTAGGCATATCACTTATCGATTTTGCAATATTGCTTATTCTATTCAGTGATATCACAAATTTATCTCTATTTAGTGATATCACAAAAATCGATTGAGTGATATCACTAATTCGAGTGTGTGATATCACTAAATAGAAATGAAGTTGTGATATCACTAAATCAATTTTATAATGTCACAAATTCATATTTTCCCTTTGCATTTTTGGAATAATGAGAGCCGCCGAAATGATCACTGCGCATGCTCTAACGGTGAAAATGGCGGTAATCAGCCGCATGATGAACGCAGCCATGACTGTCATTCATAATGAAAAGATTTTAAAAGTTGGCCGTGACTCGTCAAGCGACGCTGACGATTTTTCAGATAGACGAAGATCTACAAATCTGTATAGGGAAACAATCAGACATTTTGGCCCGAGTGGAACTGCGTTTTGTAGATGTAGCACAGTTATCTAATTTCGCCAATAATCGAATTTCGATGGTGACATTTGACTTGAAATAAAAGGAACTGCTTCTTAATTTACTGGGGCCCAGTTGTTCAAAGCGTCGTTAGCTTAACGAACTCGTTAAGGGTCATTTCGTTAACTGTTTTAGCGGATTCAATATACAATATTCTGATATGTTTTGCTGAAAAAATGTGAGTAGCTTTTGCACTGCAAAAGCTACTCACATTTTTTCAGCAAAAAATTTCAGCATATTTGCATATCACTCAATTAAAAATTTTAACGAATCGTTAACTAACGACGTCGTTAGCTTTGAACAACTGGGCCCTGGTCATATCTGTTTGTATTTTGACATTGTATTCACTAAACAAATACAAAATGATTGTTTTGACTCAAAACTGAAAATCACACTGCATTTGAAACGCCTAACAATTTGAATAAAGATCGACAGTTTTATCATCTTTCTCACTGTACACTCAACATACCATTATTGTATATAAGACGAAAAAGATTTCCCTAAATTATCGCCATTTGCTACCTGACCTGGCGCCATGATTAACCCTTAGTGGATCGAATACCAATGTCTCGAACAAATTTCTATGGTCCCAAAGATGTTCGAGTCATTGAAGTTCGACTGTACATTGGAAAAGTGAACTGATAATTCAAGCATCAGACTTAAACTCAGTTGTTAAGAAAAGGTAAAAAGATGAGCTTATTCTAGATGAAAATTAATTTAAATACAGATAAACAAACAATACAAAAGCACACAAAGCTGGCATAACAATACATGAATGGGCCCAAGCCAGTTCTTGTAGGATAAGTTAGAGCTCAATTGCCCGGCCAGATAGCGCAGTCTGCGGCCCGGCAGTGTTGGTCTGTAGCACATTCTCTGTCAGCCATTACTCAGGGTCAACAACTTTATTAGCGACTGAGTAAACATTGCATTGTTTGCGAATCCTATATATTTAGTGATTTCACAAATTCGATTTGGTGATATATCACATATTCGTTCATACTTAGTAATATCACTAATTCAGTTTTGTGATATCACTTAAGAGATTTTGTGATATCACTTAATCATATATGTTTAGTTATATCACTAAATCGAATAAGTAATATAACGGTCGAATAAGTGATATCACGAAAATCAGTGATATCACTAATGCGGTTTTGTAATATCATAAAATAGATTTGATTCAGCCGATATCTATAATTCGATTATGTGATATTATTAATTCGATATAGTGATATCACAAAATAGATGTTTTGATATCACATACTCTTATTTATTTAGTGATATCACTGAATCGATTTTGTTATATCACAAAATCGATTTAATGATGTCTGAAAGTAGGGCATTTATAGTAAAGCTGCAACACATAGATTGGTTCGTAAGAAATACGTGATAAAAGTCGCGAAAATCTTAATAATGTATCCAGTCCCCTTAAAGTGGAATGCCCTCAGTATTCTGACGCTCCATTACGAAAACATGCCTATTCAAATATACTGAAAATTTTACCACTAAAAAGGAAATTTTTCAGATAAAAATCTGATATTTTTCATTTTTCTGCCCAAAACATAGATTGTGGGTACTCGTTAGAACCGCCTCGACGAGGCGGTTCTAACGAGTACCCACAATCTATGTTTTTGAGCAGAAATAAGAAAAATAATGTATACCCTTGTAAACCCCAGTTTTACTGTATAAATGTGGGGTTTAATGGGGTCAAAATTATATAGGTATGTTTTCGTGATGTGATATGTTTAAGTGAAAATAATACTAATTTAAGGAAAATAAGTCTCATGTGGATATAGTTACCGCCCTGCACAATGAGAGCGATTTCTAGAGGAAATAAGTTGCTTTCTTTTGGAAGCCATGTTTTTATTTAAGAGTACAGCACAATGTTTAAAGGGAATTGATAGGGAACAAACGATCTGTCTGCAAAAGTTGCCCACACCACATTTAAACATGGAGGCGAAGTCAGAAGCTGTATCCATTCCTTTAAGCTCCTTACTGCCTTATCATGAAAAACTCCTTGTTGATACTGGTTAAATAGCTAACAGTTCCCCTTCAGGAGGAAAATGATTTGATTTAATACTGTTTGACCAGACAAGTCTGTCCAAATATGTAGGATAAATATTTGACAGAAAGTCTTACGCTGGTAACTGATTTTTTAGGGGGTTTACTCTAAAAGGGAGCAAATTCTTTACTTTTAGAGTAAAATCCTTTTCAGAAGGAAGGCAAAACAGTACTGGCAGAATTACCTCCCCTGAAATTATTCTCTTTCTCTCCATACTTTCTGGGCTGAAATGGTATCAGTGTAGGCATGCACTGACCTAAGAACTTATTCCACAATAACCCTACAATGTAACTATTGGGGGAGCTAGGGCTGAACAAACGGTGTGGACCCAGATCTGACGCCGCTAAACGCGTCCGATCAGGCTCTGCACTATTTGCCACTCATCCATACGTGTCCAGTGTCCATAACGTATCCAGTGTTTCGGACACGTTAGACAGGTAGTAAGATGAAGTTGTAAAAATATTTGGATATTTGGACAAGTATTGTAACTAATTTAAAAAAAAAAAAAACCCAATTTTTAAGATATATATAGTAGGTGTTGAATAAGTCAGAATCGGATTTTCGATACTGGGTGTTGTTTGTTGTTTGTTGTGATCGTTTTCTGTATTATACAGTCGAACCTCGATGGCTCGAACACCGATGGCTCGTTTACCATGGCTAATTCGAACTCGTTTTTGAGTCCCTACGAAATTCTTCCGATAGCTCAAGAAAACAAATATATAAATATATTTTTTTTTTCGTGAAATTGTATGTGTGTACGCATTAGAATCGCCTCATCGAGGCGATTCTAATGCGTACACTCAACATACAATCTCTGTGTAGAAAATCGAAAAGATTTCCCTAAATTTTCGCTATTTGCTTCCTGAACTGGTGCCATGATTAACCCTCGGTGGCTCGAACTACCCATGTCTCGAACGAATTTCCATGGTCCCAAAGATGTTCGAGCCATTGAGGTTCGACTGTATTTATAATTATTATTGTCATTATGATTATCATTCTTATAATAAAAGTGCAACCAACGTAATGTGCTTTGACCGTTTCTTTATAATATTTGTTAATGTATGTTTAATGCATAAACAGAAATTACTTGAAGTAAATTTAGATATGGTAGAAAGTGAATATCATTTGGGCTGGGCCATGCGAAAACTTGTTTCTGGCGTCTGCGGACAGCGAAGGCCCAGATCAGCCTGCGCATCCGCACAGTCTGATCAGGGCTTCAACTGTCCGCTAACAGAATCATTGGATACTATAAAAGGTATCATTGGAGCGCACATGTCCGAATGAGACTTTGCGCATGCGCGGGATGAATATGACTTTGCATTTTGCATATGCTCGAAGACATCTTTTCGCATGGCGAAGCCCATTTATTGTACAGAGGTCTGAGGTAAAAATACCTGAAACACTATTACTGTTATTGGCCAACACTGAATAAGCTTGATGACAAAACACGTTATTCTAAACATTCTATATTTTGCAATGGAATTAACCCATTTAAGCTTAGCGTCCCATAAAAGGGACATTAACAAACATTGCAGACCCAGATCAGACGCCGCAGTACGCGGCGTCTGATCAGGGTCTACACTGTTTTCATCAAACACAGGAATTTATATAAAAAGTAGTATTTATAAAAACTAACCAAATACCCCTTTCTACTGGAAATGGACCGGTCCAATGAGTAATGGTTGATGAGTCCATTTAGCGTAAATGGGTTAAGAAATTTGTCACGAAGGAATGCAATCATAGCGTAAAGACTGTATATGTAGCAAGCAACATTAAGCTGATACAACGGCAGGTACATCCTATTTAACACATTACGAAAACATGCCTATTCAAATATACTGAAAATTTTACCACCCAAAAAATGAAAATTTTCCGCTAAAAATTCTGATATTTTTTCATATTTCTACTCAAAACATAGATTGTAGGTACTCGTTAGAACCGCCTCGGCGAGGCGGTTCTAACGAGTAACAACAATCTATGTTTTTGAGCAGAAATAAGAAAAATAATGTGTACCCCTGTAAACCCCAGTTTTACTATATAAAAGTGGGGTTTAATGGGGTCAATATTATGTAGGCATGTTTTTGTGATGAAATTGTGATTCAGATGAACACAGATGAAAACACTGAACAAGATTGCTATTGTAAAATACAGAAAAAAATTGGAGCCACTGAAATATTTTTATGTCCTTTTATAGATGTTATTAGAAAATGACCCATCCAAACGCATGCATATCATTAAATTGTCATTCATCGGTCAGATTTCAACCTGAAAGAAAAAGGTTCGAAGGTTTATTTCTACATTTCATTTCGGTGACTGGTTGTGACAGGGAGCTGAGTACTCACTTTGAGAGTGCTGTCTCACTGAAATATCACACCCCAGACACATGGCGTGATATTCCATCCAGTCCCATTATACTTGCAACGGGCCGACCAGTTTCGATTCCCAACTCTACTATTTCAATGCTGAACGCCAAGCGAAAGAGCGGCCGCGGTTCATGTATGCAGTGTTGACTCTAGGACCAAAATGATGGGGTCATTGTTAAAGGGCTATCAACTATTTGTAAGGGATTCAATGACGTTAAATATGAGCCACACTATTTAATTTTAAAAGTCATTGTGACCCTATGTCCCATTTATGATTTTTGATGGAGAAATGGCCCCTTGTACACCCCCCCCCATCCCCCCCCCCCCCCCCCCCCACACACACACACTCTAAATACAATGTACAGCAGTGTATATATGTAGATATCTTGATTACAAGACCTGGATTATTGTAAAAAAATTCCATTGCCTTTGAGGCTTTGTGTGAAATGGGTTTGGATTGACCCAGCGGTTTCTGAGATGTTTGAAGAGTTTGGACGACAGAACTTGCCTATACTATAAATTCACATATGAGCCCAAAGATTTTGGATGCAAAAACATCAAAATTTTAGATTGATTTTTGCAGCAGCCCAGGAATAAAGTAATATTCATGGCCGAGTTTTATACCTGAGAAATATATCATTTTTGGAACAAGTATGCAAGTATGTCTCCCTCTTAACGAGGCAAAATCTCGTTTTTTTTTTGTTTTTTTTTTTTGTTTTTTTTTGTGTGTGGGGACGGGATAGCCAAGGAAAATTTCTGGACAAGAATGGACATTAGCAGGGGCCCGGAGCCCATAGACTTTGAGCCCTGCCCACCAAAGTTTGAGAGTAAATGTCCGCCACACGTTCAGTGTATCGCAAGATTCCAAATAGATATGTTAGGCAAGATGCGGCGAGTGCAGATGGGGTTTGGTCACCAACCACTATTCTGAATTTGTCCTTAATAGCATTTGGTATAATTGTCATGGCTTACAGTGTACTAGATTAGAGGGGTATCAAAATAAAGGTTTGTCTTATTTCTAGAAAGAAAGAACACACACAGGCACACACACAAACTGAACAAAACCCAAACCAAAGTACATAAATTGGGTAATAATTAGACGCGCCTCCGCGAGTCGCTTTTAATGCATAACTTATCATATGGGCCGCACCATACGAGAACGTGTCTTCGGGCATATGCGGACAGTGAAGGCCCAGATCATCCTGCGCATCCGCACAGTCTGATCAGGGCCTTCGCTGTCCGCTAACAGAATCATTGGACACTGCAGAATGTATCAACGGAGAGCAAATGTCCAGATGAGACTTTGCGCATGCGTGGGATGAATCTTAATCTGTGCATTTTGTGCAAGTTCGAAGACACATTTTCGCTTGGCGCGGCCCTGGGTTTTCTTTGACATCATCACGAAAACATGCCCATATAATGTTGAATCCACGTCAGGTTTTCAGGGGTATACATTATTTGTTTTATTTCTGCTCAAACACATAGATTCTGGGTACTCGTTAGAACCGTCTCATCGCAGAAATATGAAAAATATCAAAATTTTTATCTCAAAATTTTCATTTTTTGTCTGGTGAAATTTTCAGTATATTTGAATAGTGCTGATCTGTTTGAGAAGTCTGGCGCTGAGGTTCTAAAACCTTTTTTTTTTTTTTTTTTAAGATCAATGCATCTAAGCATTAATATTTTTCTGCTAATAAAGCTGAGAAATGCTCATACTCAGCTAAATGCAATTGTTAATCATTTGAGATTTATTAGCATGACATATTTCATGCTCAGCTGAGTTGAGCATAGAGTTGCCGCCTCCTTTTACGATGTCATCACAAAAACACGCTTATATAATTTTGACCCCCTTAATCCCCACTTTTATGAATAAAACTGGATTTTAAAGGGTTATACATTTTGAGCAGAAATATGAAAAATATCAGAATTTTTTTATCTGTAAATTTTCAATGTTTGGAGGTGAAAGTTTTTTTTATATATTTGAATAGGCATGTTTTCGTAATGATAGTCAATTCCTGTTTGGTTTCCTGCACACAAAACCGTCTCTGCATATGGGAGCAAGGTCCTTCTGTTAGGACTAGATCTCTCTTCAAAAGCGAGGTACATGTTAGACAAGCTGTCAGTTACCTCGTCTGGAAGGGTATCTATTCTCCTTACGAGAACGTTCTAATAGGTGCGACATACATGTAGCCACTCGGCGGCATTCTTCATATTATAAGTAGTATTAGTGTAGTTTTAATTGCTATTAGTATAATTGTAATTCTTATGTTTTAAAGTGAGTGTCCCCCATTACCTTCAGTGTAGTTTCAATTGCTATTTGTATAATTGTAATTTTTATCTTTAAAGTGAGTGTTCCCCAGTACGTTCAGTCTGGGAGAGTTCAGAACAAAAGCTGTACGGAAAGACGCGAAGATTACCGAGTAGTTAAAAGTAAATCAGCCGGGGCGCAGCATTTCCTATTGATTGTGCGCCCTGCAAAGACTCAGATCAGCCTGTGCATCCGCGCAATCTGATCTGAGCTTTGCTGGGAACTATTTGCGTAGCCATGGACCCAAAGCGTCGTCAGGCGGACAGCGAAGACTCTGATCAGCCTGCGCGGAAGCGCAGGCTGATCTGAGTCTTCACTGGGCGCAAATGCAGACTTGCAGGAAATACTGTGCCCCGGCTAAAATTCTTTTAAGGGGTCTGATACATGTAAATTTTCCGCCATTTCCGCCAGGGAAGACAACTGTTGTCACTTTCTGTTACAAATCCCTTCTGAAAAGAGGTCTACTCCAAAAAGAAAGAATTAGTTCTTTGGTTTTAGAGAAGACCCCTTTTCAGAAGGGGAACAAAACAAAATTGACACACTTGCTTCCCTCCAAAGTGTATACATTCCCCTTAATTTTGGTTGGAGGATTTCCATTGTTCCAGTATATGTAGTAATCAAATAAAACGCTTTGAAGATTTGTGTACTCAGAATTAACGTCGTCTTGTTATAATTATGTTTTTTTCAATTATATTTCCTACTGTTCTGGATTTTTCCTCTTTGTAATATCAGTTCCTGCCGCCCTGTCCAACCCCTCCATGTACACTCGTCACATAAAGATTCGGTCAACTGATACAGACCTTTGATACTGGATAAGAAAATAAATAGCGCAGATCCTTAACAGACTGGGGATGTACAGCCAGCGGATGGTCTGCGCTGATGACTTTTATCCATAGACACCCCGCCGGATGAAAGATGTTTGGCAATTTGGGAATAAAAAAAAAAAAAAAAAAAAAAAAAAAAAAAATCTACAACTCAAATACATTTGTGTCGGGACACAGCTAGTCTGGCCCAGACCATTTCTTTATTTTTCTTTTGCTTTTCTTTTCTTTTTTTTTTTTTTTTTTTTTTTTTTTTTTGAGGGGACACAACACTTGTATAGCTTATAGAATTTTGTTTACTTCAGTCCCTTGGCTAGAAAGAAAGGTCAGTCATAAGTAACTTGAAGTTGGATTAAAGAGGATCATGATAAAAAAAATAATGTAGAAAAAGAGAGAAATAGATATAAAACAAAAAACGACTGCAGCCAGTCTAAGACACAGCATAACCTACAATTTTACATGTACGCCTAACGAAGACTCAGATCAGCCTGCGCCAACCACATAATCTGATCAGAATCTTCTCTGGCTGCATGAAGATGGCGTCAGTTCTTACCTATCCACAGAACGGACAGCAAAGACTCAGATCAGACTGCGCGGATGCGCAGGCTGATCTGAGTCTTCGCTGGGCGTACATGCAAGTTGCAGGACTTACTGCGTCCTGGCTCATTTTATGTGAAGTAAATCATGTCAACATATAGGTCACAATGATATCGTTTTGGTAAACAAGTCACCACTAGATGTACGAGCCTTCACATGAATTGTGGTAAGCATATGTGATAGGAGAAAGGCACTGGAATTATTTTTTTATCGCAGTCGACTCTCGTTATCTCGAAGTCCAAGGGACTCTATGAAATACTTCTAGATATCCATACATCAACATATCAGATCTGCAGAATGAAGGAAAAAATAAATCGAACAACCATATTTCTCAAATTAATATGTAATTTGACCCTTGAAGTTAGGGATATACTGAAAATATTGTGGAAAAGAGGAAAAATAGGTGCCATTTTTCCTCTTTTCCACAATATTTTGTGACCTGTTGTTAAGTTTTCCATGTTTAAACAGGGACCAGATTTTCATTTCGAGATAAGCGGTTATTCAATACAAGCGAAGTCGAGATAACGAGAGTCGATTGTATACAGTAACAGGTAAAAATATAGGTCGCACCTATGACAGCTCCTCAACAAGAGATTGCGACTCCTGCAGTCAAACCGCGAGTTAGCTGCAACATATCTCTGGTGCAGCGTGCCCGATTTCTCGATGAGTTGGAACTGGAGTTCTAATATCGTGAAAATGCATTTTTGTTTGCGTTGCGGTTTTACGGCCAAGTCAACCCAATGTGGTCATGTCAAGCGCGGTCATATGCAGCTTACCTAACCACACATTTACTGGGCAGGCCTATCCTCCAAGCGGTTAACCAGTATTGTGCACATTCTTTCGCCAGAAACTGACAACTGCCCTTCTTGAATCAGCGGAAGGGAGAGAATGACCGTAGAAAATATTTCAGGATCAATCTGCACGAAAGAATGTTGCCGACCTCGGCGGGGATTGAACCCGCGACCTCCTGGTCTCCAGTCGGACGGCGTATCCAACTGAGCCACCGAGGCCGGCGAAAATGCATTTACCTGTGAATGTTGTGATAGGTGTATGTTGTACATGTAGCCTTTATGCACGCATGGAAACAACCGTTGTTACCATTTGTGCATTTAATGGGCCAAAGGATGTGATGGCGTGGTTGGGAAAGTGTCCCACCAGGCACATGACGATTATACAACGTCGCCTGAACGTCGATGCAACGTCATGACGTTGCATCGACGTTCAGTCGACGTTGCATAAACGTCATATGCCCGCTGGTGTGTGTGTGTGTGTGTGTGTGTGTGTGTGTGTGTGTGTGTGGTTTAATGACTTGCTTTTCATTTGCCTAGGTCCGTTAGAAATGGTTTGTCAATAATCTTCATTTTGTCCATGGATCATTTGAATATCATGATTGATGTTTAACATGTACAAGTACATGATGTAGTAAATTGGTACCCAGTAAGCATTCTTTATAAATCTATAGCGGGCCGTTATCGGCCCGTCAGGGTAGCTGACTGGCCGATAACGGCCCGTTATAGATTTATAAAGAATGCTAGCTGGGTAAGAACAACGATGCATGCTCATTATACGGGAATACCAGACAGGAGTCAGACACAAGAGTTTGCGAGAAACTCTAATTGTCTCGCTATATATTCGATTCATTAAACTTGCATCACTTACATCAGTTGGCCGCTCCTACTTGATCCCTAGATCTAAAGTGCACAATCCAACTCAAATCACTACCAACGGTCAGATTGTACATGTACAAAATGTTAAATGATTTACAGTCGAATCTCAACAGCTCGAACACCGGTGGCTCGTTCACCATGGCTAATTCGAACTCGTTTTTGAGTCCCTACGAAATTCTTCTGATAGATCAAGAAAACAAATATTTAAGGAAGCTTTCTTTTTTCATTATGAAATTGATTGTTGTGTGTACGCATTTGAGTCGCCTCTTCGAGGCGATTCTAATGAGTACACTTAACATACAATTATTGTGTAGAAGATCGATAGATTTCCCAGAATTAGCGATTGCTTCCCGACCTGGCGCCATGATTAAACTTCATTGGCTCGAACTACCCATGGCTCGAACAATTTTCCATGGTCCCAAAGGTGTTCGAGCCATTGAAGTTCGACTGTAGTTACATTCAAAACACTGGTTATCCTCTTAGCGAAATGCTTAACACAGGAGCCGTGCATTACTGTCAGAGCAATCGATTTAGGATTGAAGGTTTTGGGTTGAATCCCTAGCCGTGTCATACCTAGAATTTCTGAAATTGGTATCGACTGCCTTTGTCTTGGGCTGGTCACACCTGTGACAGTGAACTGATCTCAAACAAACAAAATTTAAGAGTGCGATTGGCAAATCCTTGTATTGCCTGCGGACTTTTAGAAACTTTCGGTTCCCAACTAGGGCAAGCTGTCTTGCAGTCCTCTGAGAATGTGAATACGACTCAGTCATTCTTAACCAAAGCATAACTGTTTTCCAACTTCGTTTACCTTTTCTGCCATGGATTATTCTGAATTATTGCATAAAAAGCAGTGCCGCACGTTATTAACAGCCGTGCATTAACCGGCGAAAAGCCGTGTATTAACAAGGCAATTCACGCGCTGTTAATGCACGGCTACGCAACTTTCAATATCTCTATACCGGGGCCACAGACTTGCTGCCGTCACGAGATATGTTCTGCCCGGCCCAAGAACGAGCATAGTCCGTGGAAATTTCATTCACGAGACATCGGTGAAAAGGCGAAACAAAGTAGTGCAAGAAATAACGAGAAATATAGCAAATGTTTTCAGTTTTTATAAAATAATAGCGATCGAACATGTTTTTTCAATGCATTAACATTCGCCAGGTCCCTTGGGAGGTGTTGAAAACCGCGGCCTTCGGCTTCGGTTTTCAACACCTCCCACGGGACCTGGCGAATGTTAATGCATGAAAAACGATGTTTGATCCCTATATTGTATATTCACGAACAGAGGTCAATGGACAGATCAATATGCGCGAACTATATGGATTTTTTAAAACATTCCACGTATATACATGTTTTCTGCACGTGGAATATAAAGTATATATAGATTTTATGTTAAATAAAATAATTTATGGAAAACATTACCGTTTGGTGCCTCACAGCTGTCGGGGGCCTCTGTTATTGATTTATTTATATTCATCTGATTACGGGTCAATCAGCCAATCAGATTGCCGGTCAAAGTGACATAGAACTGTAGCTTGGATAGGCTTGAGTTACTGCGTCCGCATAGAAAGCAGAAGTAGAAAAATTTTATGACATATTTTATGAGATTCTGCGGAAAGTTTGGCGAATTTAGCAGAAGCTGGTTTGGTTCTTCGTTGATCTGATAAGGATTAGGTGAGTGATGCCTTATAATAGCTTTGTTTACGGGCAACGTGTCAGACACTGCAGCAGTCTGAAGCAGGCTCGTGTAAAAAAAAAAAAAAAAAAAAAAAAAAAACGTGTCAGGGAAAATAGCGTCTCCAGGTCAGTCGGGCGAGACACGTGTAGAGAAACATCATGCAGTTCTGAAGGTACTATTACTGGGGCATTCATTTATTGCCGGGTTTAAAAGATTCTTGATGGAAAGAGATTCTGACGAGCATAATGTGACTTTGAATCTTTCTCAGCAAGAGTTTTTGATTCAATTTTCGGGTAGACGGGGCGCGTCCATCCCACAGATAAGGGCTGACTTGGAGATCGTAGCTGATTTTCAGCCGGATATATGTATTTTACAAGCTGGAACAAACGATATTGGTTCCAAGCCGGGTGAGTTTACGGATTCAGACTGGGATGAAATGATTGCAGGCAAATTATATGCATTAGCACAACACTTAGTTCAGGCTTTTAAAATTAAAAGAGTAGTCATTATGCAAATACTACATCGTATACGTCCAAGTAGACCAGTCAGATACCCTGTTAATATAGACTGGTTCAACGCTCGTTGTAATAGGATTAATCAGTTGTTATGTGCATTGGCTCAGGATGACGAGCGAGTAAGGTTCTGGAAGCACAAAGGGCTTTTCCAGCTTGAACAGCTAAAAGCAGCTCTAAGCACTGATGGTACTCATTTGAATAATTGGGTGGGTTACCCAAAATATTTCAAGAATATCAGAGCTGCTGTGGTCTCAATGAAGAAGGAGTTGCATGGTATATTAATTATATAAATTTCATGGGATATGTCATGGGATATGTCTGCACATATGCATATTCTCAGGTTTAGTCCTTGGTTTTACCCAGGTTATGGTAGGCTTGGCAATGGTGGGAGCCACCTGGGAGTTTTTATGTACGTACATAAGTGCACTGATTTTTTTTGTGACGTATGGTGCGTCATAAATTATGCAGTGAATGATCACTTAAATGTATGTAGTACAATATATTTCTTATTAAAACAGATTTAATGAATATAAAGTCTGTTACTAGAAATTGGTATAATCACATACGTTTATAACCCTAATAAATTAAAGTCTTTACTTGCTTACTTTGCTTGCTCACTTAACAAACTATGCGGTGAATGGTCACTTACATGTATGTAGTACAAGCTTTTTGCTATTAAAACAGGGTTAATGAATAGAAAGCCCGTTACCAAAAAAAAAAAAAAAAAAAAAAAAAAAGGTATAAGAACACACATTTGTTACTTGAGTCTTTACTTACTTTCTTACTCACTTACTTACATAGAATTTTAAAGTCTCTGGCAATATTCAGGAGCTCATAAAGCAGGTGCTATATTCTAGGGGTACAAATTCACATCTACCGTCTATTTTGCAGTATGAGATGGGGATTGGCTATTTATAGTACAGAGTGAATATATTTATGGTATCTCTTTTGCAATAACGGATTGGCTATAGTTATGTTACAATAGTTTGGATAGGGTTCACATTGTATGATCTGTTATAAAATGTTGTAGCGGACGGCTACATTTATGGTACAGATTGGCTACATGTACGGTATATATTTTGCATCAACAGTTTGGGCTACATTGATGTGGTAGCGTGCAAACTGCATGATGGGTTATATCGTTTTTAAGAAATAGATACTGCTTTTCTTGTTTTGTTGCAGATTTTTATGGTATAAGATGCGTCCAGCAAAAAGGAAAGGGAGCCATGAGACTAAAAAAAGGGGTAGTGGAAGCGCGAAACGGCGAAAAGAGCTAGTAAATGATAATCTGAACAAGATAATCCAGCGGCAAAGTAGCGGTCGGAATGTAGGGACTGACAGTGATGAGCAGTCTGATTCAGTTCAGCCAGTTAGGCTTACACATCGTAGTTTAATACGAAGTCGACATGCTAGAAAAATGAACCGGCTAGATGCGGATCGGGCACCATCTCAGCCCGTACAGACACCAAAAATTGTGCAGACTAGGAGTGTTAAAGGTGCTGGCAAGATTAGGGCCACCTCGATGGTTGATTCGGTTTCTGACGTTGATGGTGAAGATCAAGAGACCAATAAAATTCCTAGTAAAGGGACGCAGAATCATAAACATAATGTTGCTAGTAGAGAGCGATCTCGATCTGTTCGTCAAAACATAGCTCGAAACAAAGCACGGCGAGTGGCAAATCGGGCGAGGTCTGTTTCCACAGAGGATAATTGGTCTTCTGATGAATCGTCAGCGAACAGGAGCTCCGGCAGAGCTGTAGATAGGCGGTTAACAACCGGTCGGAGGAAGACGCGGCAGCAATCTACTTTAAAGGGCTTATCCTCTAAGGGGTCTGACGATTCAGTGGTGGGTAGTAGTCCTCTGCTGAGGACACCAACAGCAGAAACTGACTCTGAAGTTGAGGATTTAGATGTGCACAATTTTGACTTAAATAATGCTGCAAAGGCACATCTTAATGTTCTATCAGGTGGGCAGCCACATGTGCATGCACCAATTTTTGCGAAACCTATTTCGGCTCCAATTTCATCACAAATAAACTCCAAGTTGAAACGTAAAATTTGGGCCAGCAAGTACATTGATTTCGCATTAATCTTACCAAGCTATAATGTACAACCCAAACAACAAAAGTTTACCCTTCAGTTGTCCAATGATTCCACATTTAACTTAGTACCGCAAACACAGACACGTAAAATTACGCATATTGCTCAATGGACTTCGGCTTTTTTAAGATTCGTTGCAGTTTATTCTGAAAAATTCCCACATGAGGCACCCCAGCTTATGAAGTATGGCGAGATCATTCGTGATCTTGCATACCGCAGGCCTGGTTTAGCATGGTACAACTATGACATGCAGTTTAGACATTTAAGGGAATCTGTACAGTACAGATGGGACATGATTTACTATGATTTATGGGTACCATCTGCAACATATACATTTCAAGGTCCCAACCGATTTCAAAGTTTTGGCAGAGAAAGGCAGCAGCCCAGTCAGAATTTGCAAAGGCGCAACAATACCTTCCTTCGAAACTGTTGCTGGGCTTTCAATAGGACGGGAAGATGTAATAGAGCAGAATGTAGTTTTCCACACACATGTGGCCTCTGCAGGGGACCCCACTCAGCAAAGCACTGTAACCAGTCACAAAGCACAACAGGACCTGACACACAGGGCCAACAAGCAGGTAATGCAGCACCATCAGGTACTAGACCCGCACAGCAGGATAGTTACCGCTCGCGACCTATGCGCCGATGATCTGGCACAGGTCGAACCAGTGACACCCATTAAATTAAAGCTATTCACAAAGTGGATTCGTGGCTTTATTTTCCAAGAGTATTTGTTGACAGGGCTTAGATACGGTTTCAGAATTGGCTATGAGGGTCCTAGATATTTCAGGAGTAGCCCGAATCTAAAGTCTTGTAAAGATTTTCCCGAGATTATTTCCGAAAAGGTTATCGCAGAGCGCAAGTTAGGGAGGATTCAAGGTCCATTCAATTTACCACCTTTCCCGAATATACAAGTAAGCCCGATTGGTGTCGTACCAAAAAAGAAACCTGGAGAATTTCGGTTAATCCATCATTTGAGTTATCCTGAAGGCAATTCGGTTAATGATTTTATATGCGAAGAGCTTTCCACTGTTAAATATTCAAGTTTTGACGATGCCGTTGCACTGGTGTTGGCACTTGGTCCGGATTGTCTGCTATCAAAAACTGATATAGAATCAGCATACAGGATTCTTCCAGTGCATAGGGACGACCATGAGCTGCTCGGTTTCAAATGGGGAGATCAGTATTATTATGATAAGTGTCTAACGATGGGCCTCCGCAGTTCGGCAGCCATTTTTGATAGATTTAGTTCAGGTTTGAAGTGGATTGCCCAAAGTAAGCTGGGTATTTCATTTATTACCCACATTTTGGACGACTTCCTGATATTGGGTCCTGCTAACTCGGTTAACTGTCAGAAACAACTGCATACATTCTTGGCATTTTGCGAGCAAGTTGGGGTACCCATTAAATCTGATAAAACTGTGGGGCCGTGCACTTGCCTTACTTTCATGGGCTTAGAATTAGATTCAAGAAAGATGGAAGAGTGCTTACCCAAGGAAAAATTAGAAAAAGTCAGGTCTCTTTTGAGCACACATCAGAAATGTCGAAAAATAAAACTACATACACTTCAATCAATCATAGGTCTGTTAAATTTCTGTTGCATCGTGGTTAGACCTGGTAGGTGTTTCTTGCGCAGATTGATAGATCTAATAAGGTATGTCTCACGACCAAATCATAGGGTAACTTTGAATAAAGATGCCAGGAGGGATCTGGCAGCATGGCAGCTATTTATTGAGCATTTCAATGGATCTAGCTTACTATTGAAAGATAAATGGTTGACCTCTCCCTCATTGGACCTATATACAGACGCAGCGGGATCAGTTGGTTTTGGAGCTATTTTTGGGAAGCACTGGCTTATGGGTAAATGGCCCGATCATCTGAAAGATTTTCCCATTACATTTAAGGAAATATTTCCTATTGTGCTAGCCTTCGAAATATGGGGTCCAAATTTGAAAAATCAATGCATAACATTGCATATTGACAATGTGGCAGCAGTCTACATTCTCAACAAACAATCGAGTAAAGATAAATTTATAATGTGCTTAGTCAGACGCTTTGTTTTAGCATGTATGAAAAACAATATATTGACTCACTGTATTCATATAGATAGTTTTCGCAATACATTATCAGATCTTGTCTCTCGTTCAAAGGTGGCGGATTTTCACAGACTTGCTCCGCAAATGGACAGACAGCCGACTCCAGTCCCAGAGAGCCTTCTGAGAATAGAGGTGTAGCCTATTCCATGACACAGCTTTTGAGTGCATCAATTTCTGATGCTACTAAAAGGACTTATCGCAACGCTATGTCAATTTACACTAGTTTTTATGAACATGAAAATGCAAACAGCATCTGCTGTCTTCCTATTTCAGAGCAGGATATGGCAAAATTTATTCTTTACTTGGTAAATAAGGGTTATAAAGCAGCTTCCATTCAAACCAATATGTCCGCTCTGGGTTACTGTCACAATATTCTTGGTTTGCCGAATCCTACAAACAAATTCTTGATCAGGAAACTTTTAATGGGTGCGAAACGTCTTGCTCCCTCACAGGATAAACGGTTGCCGGTAACATTGCATATGTTACATAATTTTGTTAACATCATCAAAAGATTGTTTCCTTCCGTTTATGAAAGGCGAATGTATACAGCAATGTTTTTACTCGCGTTTCATGCTTTTTTGAGAATAGGGGAATATACCACAAGGGGTGATAGACAGACAAATGTCATTCAAAGGGACAAGATTAAGTTTTCGGTAACAAGGGGTAAGGTCTCAAAGGTCGCAATAACAATGTTGCATTATAAGCACTCGAGAGGGGAGGTAACTTTAGTTATTGAGGCCAACCATAAGCATCAGTATTGCCCTGTTAATGCACTAGCTAGGTACATCAGCTTAGAGGGCCTTGCATAGGTCCTATTTTCATAAATCAGGACGGTTCAACAGTGTCCACCTCACAGTTTTCAACGGTTTTCCGACAAGTTATAATAGATGCTAAGCTTGACCCCAAGAGGTATAAACCCCATGGACTCAGGGTTGGGGCAGCAACAAGAGCCCATGCAATGAATTTATCACAGATTAGGGAAATGGGTCGCTGGAAGTCGGAAGCTTTCAAACGTTACATTCGGATCCCTAAGGCAAAATAGGGGCAAGCAGTTGAAAGGGAGAATGGATAAGAGCGTTTTGGAGCAGTGCATCTCGGGGCATCATTAGCATTAATATTGGACAATTCAGGTTCTGACTGGCTTATGCGGCGGCATCTGAATTGTAACAGTGTTATTGCTAACAAGCAGAATATATAAGTTGTACATACATATATATCAGGTGCATTTGACGTAGGTTTTACACTTAAGTAGGTTTGCATAAGTTTTTAATAAATAGGTTCGTACCAAGCTGTATCAGCTGCCGGTAACTAAACTTCGCTCTTTGCAGAAGGAAGTGGTGGATACAAAAACATATGTTCAAAATTCTCCGGAATATAAGCTGGTTGCTATCATTTTGGATGTTGCTAAGTTTAGGTTGTACAAGCCTGTTCAAACAGTTTCTCCAGAAGAGACTCCCACTCGTGATTTTCTGAAACTTGACTTCAGAAACAAGGGTCTTGACGCCGTTAACATTAGCAATATCCTGAACCATAAGAAAGTGACTTCAACCATACCAGCTTACTTCAAAAACCAGAGCCCACCTATCATCTCCTACAGTTATTCGTCTCCCATTGCACCTAAAATTTTCAATTACAAAAACGTGCTACAAGAGCTAAATACTGAGAACATTACTCGAAACCCCTCAGAGTGTTCCTGTAAAGCATCGGAGTTCTGTTATATTCCAGCCGGTCACGTCATAACAGGTGACCTCAATATAGTCAGGATTAGCAAACTCAGGGACATTCTTTCCAAAGGCCCTAAATATAGGGAACCCAGGTCTTTTACTTGGAAACAGAATTCTAAATTAATATTGGAATCTGTTGAAGAGTATGCACGACGCTGGGCCAAGAAAGAGGACGTAGAAGTTGACACACTGTCTGAATGGGTTAAATCGGTAATGTCCTTGGTAAACAGACGTGTCTCAGTACTCAGCAGAACCATGTCTCGCCGACATGAATCGGTGTTTGACGATCAAGATGTTGCTGCTGAGTTAGCTGAAATCCATGAGAAGTTTGTCGTTGTTCCAGCCGACAAGGCATCTAACAACATTGTGTTTGTTTGCAAAACACACTATATAAACTGTTTAATGGAAGAGCTTGGTATGAGTACCATGACCGGAAACCCTACATATAATCTTACTGCTATGTCCAAGGAAGAAATTCTACAAAACCACCATTCGGTGATGCTGACATTTGGAATTTCCCTCCCAGAGGAAGATATTGACCTTCCCAAACTGTACTGGATTCCTAAACTTCACAAGAATCCGTACATGCAGAGATATATTGCTGGTTCAGCTAAGTGCTCAACCAAGCCTCTTTCTCAGATTCTAACACGAATACTAACCGCAGTTAAAGAAGGCCTTCAGAAGTATTGTGACACTGCATATGCCAGAAGTGGTGTAAATCAGATGTGGATCCTGAAAAACTCCAAAGAGCTCTTAGAAAACCTAAAGACACAATCTCTTCATTCCGTCAACAGTATAAAATCTTTCGATTTCTCTACTCTTTACACTACTATTCCTCATGATAAATTGAAATCTAAATTAAAGGCAATTATCAACCAGTGTTTCTTCCACAAGAATGGTAACCGTCGATTTCAGTATGTTGTCATTGGCTACAAAGACACATACTTCATTCGGGATCACTCTGATGCACCACAAAAATACTCAGATGCAGATGTCATTAAGATGCTGGAATATCTAATCGACAATATTTTTGTGGAGTTCGGCGGTCGGATATTTCAACAAACAATCGGCATACCGATGGGTACTAATTGTGCACCGTTACTTGCCGACTTGTTTTTATACTCGTATGAGGCGGAGTTTGTACAAAGTCTCCTCCAAGCAGGCAAGAAACACCTCGCACAACAATTCAATTTCACCTACAGATATATAGATGATGTATTGTCTCTGAAAAACACAAAATTTGCAGAGTATTTAGAATTCATCTACCCACGTGAACTTGAAATAAAGGAAACAACGGAGACTTCAGCCTCCTCCTCATACTTGGACTGTTATCTCTACATCGACAATGGAAAGCTTACTACTAGGCTTTACGACAAACGGGATGACTTCAATTTTCCCATCGTTAACTTTCCTTTCCTGAGCAGTAATATCCCTTCTGCACCAGCATACGGCGTTTACGTTTCACAGTTAATCCGTTATGCCAGAACTTGTTCAAATTATCAGGACTTCATGGAGCGTGGGAAAGTGCTCACTCAAAAGTTGTTGAGCCAGGGGTATCAAAAAACCAAACTGGTAGCAACACTTAAGAAGTTCTATGGGAGACATCATGATCTAGTCAATCCCTACAATGTGGCAGTTTCCAGAATTGTTTCTGATGTTTTTTGCTAGTGACGCGCCATAAGTAGACTTCCCAAATCCCGGACATACGCTTCTACCGATATTTCCTTCGTTCAGGCCCATGGGCATGGTGGGCGAAGCTTGCTTACCAAGTAATGCTTACTATCCGCGGACGCCTGATTACACCCTTTGTTCTGGGGTCCATGTCTGTTGGTCTGAACATTCTGATTCGTCATTCGTTTATGGATTTATGATTTTGAATTACGGCTTTGGTACCATGACCGCAACTACCTTTTATTCGGTTAACGCCAATCCTGTTTTCTAAAAATCATTACAGTTTCCAACTGGCTTATGCGGTGGAACTATATTGGTTATTGGTTTTGTCAATAGTTAAAAGTTGGTTACAAGTCCGTCTACAAGTATTACAAACATGCTCCGACGTATATCTTCTGTCTGCTTTTCATCAGCATTAAATAATATGATAAAACATAGTTATGGTCAAAGAATAGAGTATGTCGGCTGTCTTATGCGGCGACAGCATTGTTGTAAACTTGTACAGGATTTCACGTACCTTGTTCAGGTTGTGTTGCCCGCCTAGAATAGTTTTAACAATTCATTAGTACAATATAAGAAGACTGTTGCGTTCAATATACCAAGAGAGGATCAGTATTTTGTACTTATATACCTACTGGCTTATGCAGGGTTTTTTTTTTTTTCTTTTTTTTTTTTTTTTTTTTCTAGACGTTAGCATAAGGAGTTGATCCTGTATTTCATGTTTAAAATTTTCGTTTAGTGCAATTGTCATGGAATTTGGCGATGTTTGTCTGGGCGTATTTGGGTAGCTTGCAGCTTCCCAAATTGTGGCGCTTTTTCTAGCCCAGATTTGGCTGTACAATAGAATAAGAATGATTAACATTGTCATTGAATGTAATGGGACGATAAATTCATGTTGATGGTTTTCGGCATTTGGAATAAATGCCCAGTAACAAACGAAAAATATGCTTGCTTATTTCTGCCAAACCAAGCTGCACATCGCCAATTCCATGGTAGGATGCACATCAGTAAGATTGTGGGTTTTATAGCCTCTTTATCATAATTTCAGTTATGAAAATGACCATAGGTATTTCTATAAATAGATTTTATGTTAAATAAAATAATTTATGGAAAACATTACCGTTTGGTGCCTCACAGCCTGTCGGGGGCCTCTGTTATTGATTTATTTATATTCATCTGATTACGGGTCAATCAGCCAATCAGATTGCCGGTCAAAGTGACATAGAACTGTAGCTTGGATAGGCTTGAGTTACTGCGTCCGCATAGAAAGCAGAAGTAGAAAAATTTTATGACATATTTTATGAGATTCTGCGGAAAGTTTGGCGAATTTAGCAGAAGCTGGTTTGGTTCTTCGTTGATCTGATAAGGATTAGGTGAGTGATGCCTTATAATAGCTTTGTTTACGGGCAACGTGTCAGACACTGCAGCAGTCTGAAGCAGGCTCGTGTAAAAAAAAAAAAAAAAAAAAAAAAAACGTGTCAGGGAAAATAGCGTCTCCAGGTCAGTCGGGCGAGACACGTGTAGAGAAACATCATGCAGTTCTGAAGGTACTATTACTGGGGCATTCATTTATTGCCGGGTTTAAAAGATTCTTGATGGAAAGAGATTCTGACGAGCATAATGTGACTTTGAATCTCTCTCAGCAAGAGTTTTTGATTCAATTTTCGGGTAGACGGGGCGCGTCCATCCCACAGATAAGGGCTGACTTGGAGATCGTAGCTGATTTTCAGCCGGATATATGTATTTTACAAGCTGGAACAAACGATATTGGTTCCAAGCCGGGTGAGTTTACGGATTCAGACTGGGATGAAATGATTGCAGGCAAATTATATGCATTAGCACAACACTTAGTTCAGGCTTTTAAAATTAAAAGAGTAGTCATTATGCAAATACTACATCGTATACGTCCAAGTAGACCAGTCAGATACCCTGTTAATATAGACTGGTTCAACGCTCGTTGTAATAGGATTAATCAGTTGTTATGTGCATTGGCTCAGGATGACGAGCGAGTAAGGTTCTGGAAGCACAAAGGGCTTTTCCAGCTTGAACAGCTAAAAGCAGCTCTAAGCACTGATGGTACTCATTTGAATAATTGGGTGGGTTACCCAAAATATTTCAAGAATATCAGAGCTGCTGTGGTCTCAATGAAGAAGGAGTTGCATGGTATATTAATTATATAAATTTCATGGGATATGTCATGGGATATGTCTGCACATATGCATATTCTCAGGTTTAGTCCTTGGTTTTACCCAGGTTATGGTAGGCTTGGCAATGGTGGGAGCCACCTGGGAGTTTTTATGTACGTACATAAGTGCACTGATTTTTTTTGTGACGTATGGTGCGTCATAAATTATGCAGTGAATGATCACTTAAATGTATGTAGTACAATATATTTCTTATTAAAACAGATTTAATGAATATAAAGTCTGTTACTAGAAATTGGTATAATCACATACGTTTATAACCCTAATAAATTAAAGTCTTTACTTGCTTACTTTGCTTGCTCACTTAACAAACTATGCGGTGAATGGTCACTTACATGTATGTAGTACAAGCTTTTTGCTATTAAAACAGGGTTAATGAATAGAAAGCCCGTTACCAAAAAAAAAAAAAAAAAAAAAAAAAAAAGGTATAAGAACACACATTTGTTACTTGAGTCTTTACTTACTTTCTTACTCACTTACTTACATAGAATTTTAAAGTCTCTGGCAATATTCAGGAGCTCATAAAGCAGGTGCTATATTCTAGGGGTACAAATTCACATCTACCGTCTATTTTGCAGTATGAGATGGGGATTGGCTATTTATAGTACAGAGTGAATATATTTATGGTATCTCTTTTGCAATAACGGATTGGCTATAGTTATGTTACAATAGTTTGGATAGGGTTCACATTGTATGATCTGTTATAAAATGTTGTAGCGGACGGCTACATTTATGGTACAGATTGGCTACATGTACGGTATATATTTTGCATCAACAGTTTGGGCTACATTGATGTGGTAGCGTGCAAACTGCATGATGGGTTATATCGTTTTTAAGAAATAGATACTGCTTTTCTTGTTTTGTTGCAGATTTTTATGGTATAAGATGCGTCCAGCAAAAAGGAAAGGGAGCCATGAGACTAAAAAAAGGGGTAGTGGAAGCGCGAAACGGCGAAAAGAGCTAGTAAATGATAATCTGAACAAGATAATCCAGCGGCAAAGTAGCGGTCGGAATGTAGGGACTGACAGTGATGAGCAGTCTGATTCAGTTCAGCCAGTTAGGCTTACACATCGTAGTTTAATACGAAGTCGACATGCTAGAAAAATGAACCGGCTAGATGCGGATCGGGCACCATCTCAGCCCGTACAGACACCAAAAATTGTGCAGACTAGGAGTGTTAAAGGTGCTGGCAAGATTAGGGCCACCTCGATGGTTGATTCGGTTTCTGACGTTGATGGTGAAGATCAAGAGACCAATAAAATTCCTAGTAAAGGGACGCAGAATCATAAACATAATGTTGCTAGTAGAGAGCGATCTCGATCTGTTCGTCAAAACATAGCTCGAAACAAAGCACGGCGAGTGGCAAATCGGGCGAGGTCTGTTTCCACAGAGGATAATTGGTCTTCTGATGAATCGTCAGCGAACAGGAGCTCCGGCAGAGCTGTAGATAGGCGGTTAACAACCGGTCGGAGGAAGACGCGGCAGCAATCTACTTTAAAGGGCTTATCCTCTAAGGGGTCTGACGATTCAGTGGTGGGTAGTAGTCCTCTGCTGAGGACACCAACAGCAGAAACTGACTCTGAAGTTGAGGATTTAGATGTGCACAATTTTGACTTAAATAATGCTGCAAAGGCACATCTTAATGTTCTATCAGGTGGGCAGCCACATGTGCATGCACCAATTTTTGCGAAACCTATTTCGGCTCCAATTTCATCACAAATAAACTCCAAGTTGAAACGTAAAATTTGGGCCAGCAAGTACATTGATTTCGCATTAATCTTACCAAGCTATAATGTACAACCCAAACAACAAAAGTTTACCCTTCAGTTGTCCAATGATTCCACATTTAACTTAGTACCGCAAACACAGACACGTAAAATTACGCATATTGCTCAATGGACTTCGGCTTTTTTAAGATTCGTTGCAGTTTATTCTGAAAAATTCCCACATGAGGCACCCCAGCTTATGAAGTATGGCGAGATCATTCGTGATCTTGCATACCGCAGGCCTGGTTTAGCATGGTACAACTCTGACATGCAGTTTAGACATTTAAGGGAATCTGTACAGTACAGATGGGACATGATTTACTATGATTTATGGGTACCATCTGCAACATATACATTTCAAGGTCCCAACCGATTTCAAAGTTTTGGCAGAGAAAGGCAGCAGCCCAGTCAGAATTTGCAAAGGCGCAACAATACCTTCCTTCGAAACTGTTGCTGGGCTTTCAATAGGACGGGAAGATGTAATAGAGCAGAATGTAGTTTTCCACACACATGTGGCCTCTGCAGGGGACCCCACTCAGCAAAGCACTGTAACCAGTCACAAAGCACAACAGGACCTGACACACAGGGCCAACAAGCAGGTAATGCAGCACCATCAGGTACTAGACCCGCACAGCAGGATAGTTACCGCTCGCGACCTATGCGCCGATGATCTGGCACAGGTCGAACCAGTGACACCCATTAAATTAAAGCTATTCACAAAGTGGATTCGTGGCTTTATTTTCCAAGAGTATTTGTTGACAGGGCTTAGATACGGTTTCAGAATTGGCTATGAGGGTCCTAGATATTTCAGGAGTAGCCCGAATCTAAAGTCTTGTAAAGATTTTCCCGAGATTATTTCCGAAAAGGTTATCGCAGAGCGCAAGTTAGGGAGGATTCAAGGTCCATTCAATTTACCACCTTTCCCGAATATACAAGTAAGCCCGATTGGTGTCGTACCAAAAAAGAAACCTGGAGAATTTCGGTTAATCCATCATTTGAGTTATCCTGAAGGCAATTCGGTTAATGATTTTATATGCGAAGAGCTTTCCACTGTTAAATATTCAAGTTTTGACGATGCCGTTGCACTGGTGTTGGCACTTGGTCCGGATTGTCTGCTATCAAAAACTGATATAGAATCAGCATACAGGATTCTTCCAGTGCATAGGGACGACCATGAGCTGCTCGGTTTCAAATGGGGAGATCAGTATTATTATGATAAGTGTCTAACGATGGGCCTCCGCAGTTCGGCAGCCATTTTTGATAGATTTAGTTCAGGTTTGAAGTGGATTGCCCAAAGTAAGCTGGGTATTTCATTTATTACCCACATTTTGGACGACTTCCTGATATTGGGTCCTGCTAACTCGGTTAACTGTCAGAAACAACTGCATACATTCTTGGCATTTTGCGAGCAAGTTGGGGTACCCATTAAATCTGATAAAACTGTGGGGCCGTGCACTTGCCTTACTTTCATGGGCTTAGAATTAGATTCAAGAAAGATGGAAGAGTGCTTACCCAAGGAAAAATTAGAAAAAGTCAGGTCTCTTTTGAGCACACATCAGAAATGTCGAAAAATAAAACTACATACACTTCAATCAATCATAGGTCTGTTAAATTTCTGTTGCATCGTGGTTAGACCTGGTAGGTGTTTCTTGCGCAGATTGATAGATCTAATAAGGTATGTCTCACGACCAAATCATAGGGTAACTTTGAATAAAGATGCCAGGAGGGATCTGGCAGCATGGCAGCTATTTATTGAGCATTTCAATGGATCTAGCTTACTATTGAAAGATAAATGGTTGACCTCTCCCTCATTGGACCTATATACAGACGCAGCGGGATCAGTTGGTTTTGGAGCTATTTTTGGGAAGCACTGGCTTATGGGTAAATGGCCCGATCATCTGAAAGATTTTCCCATTACATTTAAGGAAATATTTCCTATTGTGCTAGCCTTCGAAATATGGGGTCCAAATTTGAAAAATCAATGCATAACATTGCATATTGACAATGTGGCAGCAGTCTACATTCTCAACAAACAATCGAGTAAAGATAAATTTATAATGTGCTTAGTCAGACGCTTTGTTTTAGCATGTATGAAAAACAATATATTGACTCACTGTATTCATATAGATAGTTTTCGCAATACATTATCAGATCTTGTCTCTCGTTCAAAGGTGGCGGATTTTCACAGACTTGCTCCGCAAATGGACAGACAGCCGACTCCAGTCC
Source organism: Anodontia alba (assembly GCA_964016985.1). Classification (NCBI taxonomy): domain Eukaryota; kingdom Metazoa; phylum Mollusca; class Bivalvia; order Lucinida; family Lucinidae; genus Anodontia; species Anodontia alba. The sequence goes on along the minus strand of OZ024828.1, from coordinate 50,487,207 downwards.
CAGAGAGCCTTCTGAGAATAGAGGTGTAGCCTATTCCATGACACAGCTTTTGAGTGCATCAATTTCTGATGCTACTAAAAGGACTTATCGCAACGCTATGTCAATTTACACTAGTTTTTATGAACATGAAAATGCAAACAGCATCTGCTGTCTTCCTATTTCAGAGCAGGATATGGCAAAATTTATTCTTTACTTGGTAAATAAGGGTTATAAAGCAGCTTCCATTCAAACCAATATGTCCGCTCTGGGTTACTGTCACAATATTCTTGGTTTGCCGAATCCTACAAACAAATTCTTGATCAGGAAACTTTTAATGGGTGCGAAACGTCTTGCTCCCTCACAGGATAAACGGTTGCCGGTAACATTGCATATGTTACATAATTTTGTTAACATCATCAAAAGATTGTATCCTTCCGTTTATGAAAGGCGAATGTATACAGCAATGTTTTTACTCGCGTTTCATGCTTTTTTGAGAATAGGGGAATATACCACAAGGGGTGATAGACAGACAAATGTCATTCAAAGGGACAAGATTAAGTTTTCGGTAACAAGGGGTAAGGTCTCAAAGGTCGCAATAACAATGTTGCATTATAAGCACTCGAGAGGGGAGGTAACTTTAGTTATTGAGGCCAACCATAAGCATCAGTATTGCCCTGTTAATGCACTAGCTAGGTACATCAGCTTAGAGGGCCTTGCATAGGTCCTATTTTCATAAATCAGGACGGTTCAACAGTGTCCACCTCACAGTTTTCAACGGTTTTCCGACAAGTTATAATAGATGCTAAGCTTGACCCCAAGAGGTATAAACCCCATGGACTCAGGGTTGGGGCAGCAACAAGAGCCCATGCAATGAATTTATCACAGATTAGGGAAATGGGTCGCTGGAAGTCGGAAGCTTTCAAACGTTACATTCGGATCCCTAAGGCAAAATAGGGGCAAGCAGTTGAAAGGGAGAATGGATAAGAGCGTTTTGGAGCAGTGCATCTCGGGGCATCATTAGCATTAATATTGGACAATTCAGGTTCTGACTGAAAGCAGAAGTAGAAAAATTTTATGACCCTCCACCATCCCCTTCTCCTCCAAATTGGCAGAGGGCTCATTGCGGCAGTCAGTGAGGTATCTTTAATAAAGCAGTTTTTAAATTCAAGGTCTAAAATGATATAGAGGATGGGGAAATGATTAAGTCTTGGGCGCTTTTTCTAGCCCAGATTTGGCTGTACAATAGAATAAGAATGATTAACATTGTCATTGAATGTTATGGGACGATAAATTCATGTTGATGGTTTTCGGCATTTGGAATAAATGCCCAGTAACAAACGAAAAATATGCTTGCTTATTTCTGCCAAACCAAGCTGCACATCGCCAATTCCATGGTAGGATGCACATCAGTAAGATTGTGGGTTTTATAGCCTCTTTATCATAATTTCAGTTATGAAAATGACCATAGGTATTTCTATAAATAGTAATTACCAAATAATTATTCTTTTTTCCGGTTTACTTAGCATTAACCCAGTCCCTGCGCTACCGGAGAAGTCTGGTCTGTGTCGAAGCAGTCTTACGGCTTATTCACAAGCACCCGATTGAAACACACGTGCAAGACAAAGGCGTATGTGAGTCGTTGAACCTAGAGTTTGCTTCTATATAAAGACTGCTTGAATTAGGCTGTTCAAATATACACATCTGACTAGAGAGACCGACAGAATCGAAATTTTATGTAGTTTATACTCAAAAAATAATAGTTTGGGAAAGCATCATCTCTACAGATATACGCATGAAAGTCAAATTATAACTGGAGAAATCGACGGTCGTTCCTCTGGATAAATATATTTCAAAATATCCTTAATTCAAAGGACAACGTTGAAAATGGTTTAACCCATTGTAAACTGAATGAACTCCCTCACTCTATATATTAGAAGATTCTAATTTCGAGTTTAGGTATGTCAGGCTATGTGATTTAGATACTCCTAGAGAAACTGTTTTCCAATTACCAGTTTAGGGGTCTCCAGACTACAATGGGATAAAAGCGTCAAACTACGACTTTTCTCTGTTGCACTCTTTCTTTGAGCGTCTGTGATTTTATGAATTTGCATTTGTTTTGTCGTTGTTTTCCCTCGTCTTTCCTTTTGTGCCTCCGGAAGGTTTCCTGTATAAGTATACATATATTTTAATATATCTATAAACAAACACATTGAAAACATTACATAATCGATGACCAGGGCAATGTAATCAGGCGAACTATATACACCTAAGGCTTATTTCAAAGGAACGCACAGATGGACATTTTGAAACAACAGTTTAGAGTGTAAATATTTTTTTTTCTTATTTTTCGAACTCTTCAAAATATCATACAGGTTGCTAATAGGTAGTAAACAGTGGACAGCGCCCATGGCCAACATCGTGACATCTTTTTAACGCGTAAAGTACCGGCCTGATCATACCCTGGTTAGCACTTTGCTTAGATGTATATAAGACCAGGGCCCAGTTGTTTTAAGCGTCATTAGCTTAACGAGCTCTTTCAGGGTCATTCCGTTAACTGTTTTAGCAGATTCAATACACAATATTCTGATATTTTTTGCTGAAAAAATGTGAGTAGCTTTTGCACTGCAAAAGTAACTCACATTTTTTTTCACCAAAAAAATTCAGCATATTTGCGTATTACTCGATATAAATTTTAGCGAATTGTTAGCTAACGATGTCGTTATCTTTGAACAACTGGGCCCAGGCCGATAATAGTCCAATATGGATTTTAAGCAAAATGCTTACTATGCACTTTTTGGTTATTCACAAATCAGTGTTCAATGTTTTCCTGAATCTGGCCAATGGACATCGGGAATCTTGGTCAAAGGGCCTATGCATAGCATTCGTCGTTGACAAATGAGCCCCTCCGGTGGGACAGCGATCTTTTGATATGCAATCAGAGTAGTCCTGGACCAGTATACCCGTACACACAGTCCGATTAGGGTCCACAGACTCAGTGTGGTTTTATCCGATTCTTAGTCAATGATATGCTCCGTTTTAATGCAATGTTGCCATCTGCACAATTTATCAACCGTGTTACATTTAATACATGTATATACAGAGCGCATAGGTAGAAATCAAAATGACGTTATAAAGAGTCTTGCTGTTATAATGAATGTCGTTATAAAGAGGACTGAATGGACTTGTTTACATGGCATGTTGAATATCGCAAAAACCATTTGTGATAAACCTCACGAAAACACGCCTATATAATTTTGACCCCCTTAAACACATTTTTATATTGTAAAACTAGGGTTTACAGGGGTATACATTTTTTTCTTATTTTGCTAAAACATATATTGTGGGTACTCGTTAGAACCGCCTCGCCGAGGCGGTTCTAACGAGTACCCACAATCTATCATGTTTTGAGAAAAAATATGAAAAATATCAGATCTTTTTATCTGAAAATTTTCGGTTTTGAATGTAAAATTTTCAATATATTTGAATAGGCGTGTTTTCGTAATGCATGTCTAGACCCTTATCGGTTCTGCGGCGTTTGATCTGTCTACAATGCTTCATCTGGCCTGTATGCGCGAATACTTCAGAGAACTTGGTAGAGTTTTCGCCATTTTGCACAAGGAAGACTTTTGTCATTACGATAACACGCCTATTCAAATTTATTGAACATTTTACCACCAAAAAATGAAACTTTCAGATAAAAAATTCTAATATTCTTCACATTTATGCCAAAAGCATAGATTGTGGGTACTCGTTAGAACCGCCTTGGCGAGACGGTTCTAACGAGTACCCAGAATCTATGTTTTTGATCAGAAATAAGAAAAATAATGTATATCCCTGTAAACCTCAGTTTTACTATATATAAAAGGGAGGTTTAAGGGGGTCAAAATTATATAGGCATGTTTTCGTGATGTGACTTCCTGTTTGCTTTCCTACACGCCTAATCTCTTCTGAAAAGTGGTCTACTCTAAAAGGAAAGAATCTGTTCCTAAGGGTAGCTAATTCTTTCCTTTTTGGGTTGACTTCTTTAAGAAGGGTAGCAAAACAATTTGACAGAATTGCCCTCCCCCAAACGAAACTGTACCTATTCCGCTTTAAATCAACATTTGTGTGTGTGTGTGTGTGTGTGTGTGTGTGTGTGTGTGTGTGTGTATGCGTGTGTGCGTGCGTTTTCAGAGAATATTTTACATAGCACATTATTTTAAATAGTCTGTGTGAGTAAACAATATATTCCAATATAATGTATAATGAAATCTAGGATATTTGAGCGGCTACAATATCAGGCGATCTTGAGAGAGTTCGACGTTTTGCATTTTTTTTTTTATCAGTGTTTGGTCCTTCTGTTGTTTCTTCTTTGTTTGGAATTTTGACTGCTTGGCGGTTTCATGTGTTGTTCTGCATCTTATCGCTGTGTCTGGTTCCTTGACTTTTTATGGTTTGTGACGCGTCTACTGTCTAGCAGTGTTGGTTTGCTCTTCCTATTGGTGTCATTGGTAGGCTACGTGCTGCGATTGTGGCTATTCTGGACATATTCTGTATTACAGTCGACTCTTGTTATCTCGACTTCGCTTACCTCGAATAACAGCTTATCTCGAAGTGGAAATCTGGTCCCTGTTTTAACAGGGAAACCTAACAACAGGTAACAAAATACTGTGGGAAAGAGGAGAAATTGCTCCCTCTTTTCCACAATATTTCAAATATATTTCTAACAATAGAGTCAAATTACATATTCGTTTGTGAAATGTGGTTGTTTGATTTATTTTCCCTCTATTCTGCAAATCTGATATGTCGAGGTACGAATATCTCGAAGTATTTCAGAGAGTCCCTTGGACTTTGAGAAAGCGAGAGTCGACTGTATATTGCCTTCACAAATTTATTTTTTAATCTTTGAACATTCTCTGGGCATATATATTCCGCAGACGACAAATTGATAACATTTTCTTATTTTTGCCAGAAAACAGGCTTTGACTTTTCCTGCAAATCGGCTCACTCAGAGTTAATTTGCATGAAACGTCAAAGTTTATTTTCAGGTGAAGTTTAAGAAAACGATTTCAAGAAGCCGTCTGTTGAAATGTTAACACAGAGTGCTAAGCAGTCACTTTGTACAATCATCACGAAAACATGCTTATATAATGTTGACCCCCTTAAACCCCATTTTTATATAGTAAAACTGGGGTTTGCAGGGGTATACATTATTTTTCTTATTACTGCTCAAAACATAAATTGTGTTACTCGTTAGAACCGCATCGCCGAGGCGGTTCTAACGAGGACCCATAATCTATGTTTTGAGCAGAAATATGAAAAAAATTAGAATTTTTATCTGAACATTTTAAATTTTTGCTGGTAAAATTTTCAGTATATTTGAATAGGCGTGTTTTCGTAATGTTTGTAGAATGGTAAGGCATTATGCGTTAGAAGAACGAGTAACAGGCTGGAAAACTTAACAGCCCTTCCGGGGCTCGAGCTCAGAGCCCTTGGAACCATTACCGTGCCTACCGACCGAGCTATGTTTGCATGTCTAACTGGGATTCTTCCGGAATCTCTAACTCCTCTCCAGGCCGGCTGAGAGACTTATTTTCATATTCTTTAATGTACAGTCTGATCAGAGTCTTTGCAGAACATCCAATGGATATCAGAGGATCCAAAGTACCTTCAAGCGGACAGCAAATACCCTGCAAAGGCTGATCTGAGTCTTCGCTGAGGGCACATGCCATCTTGTTGAAAATACTATGCCACCACCGTCTTTTTACGAAAAAAGACATCAAAGTTGTTAACCTTGACTTGACTAAGCATACAGTCGGTGTTACTGTCAGAACTGTTTCGTTCACCCGTTTATGCCGAGTGGATTCTCCTACCATTCTTTTCGACAAGTTCATTTCCTATATAAGGGGTGTCTGTTTTTTTTTTTTTTTTTTTTTTTCTGTTTTTTTTTTTGTTTTTATTACCATGTTTTATAGAAATATCTGAACATTATGCAAACAGTGTAGATCCTGATCAGACGCCGCTTTCTGCGGCGTCCGATCAGGGTCTACACTGTTTGCTAATGTCACTTTTATGGAACGCTAGGCTTATACCTGTACAGGTTAACATTATTAACGCTTAGCAGGCTCGGTAAACATTTCAGCGGAGGACGATTTGAAATAGTTTTCTTATTTGTCCCACAAACTAGGCTTTGACATTTCATGCAAATTGGTTTTATTTCAATATCCCCCTAAGTACGTCAGAAATATATCTTTATGTCACAGGGTGAGAAAAATCTACAACCATATGCTCTACTGAGAAAACTATCTGGCTGCCACTATCGCATTTTCCTTTTCGTTCGAAACTCTAAGTCCTCTACAAGCTGGCGGAGAGACTTATTTTATACTCTTTCATGCAAACAGACGCGGTCCTGGAACCATCAAATGTCACAGGGTGAGAAAATGTTCAGTCATACCGTGGCTCGAACCCGAGAACCTCGGATTACCATTCAGATGCTCTACCGACTGAGCTATCCGGCCGCTACTGTTACATATATAATTCAACACACACACACACACACACACACACACACACACACACACACACACACACACACACACACACACTTGTATACATTGTAAATTTGTAACTCATAATAATACGCCCGTTTGAAAAAACGAGACGTTTTATGATATGGGCTCTGGCGTCCGTCTGTCCGTAAAATATTCGTTTCCGGTTAACTCCTCCTACAGTTTACATCCGACCAAGTTGAAACTTGGTTTATAGTTGGAGCAGCGCATATTGTTTTGAGGTTACAATCCACCTCATATGAGCAGAATTTTGTAAACATTTTGTTTCCGGCTAACTCCTACAATTTACATCCGATCAGTCTGAAACTTGATTTATAGTTAGACCATGATGTAGAGCATATCCTATTATTCAAATATTATAGGGCACCAAACATTAGCAGAGTTATGCCCCTTTGAAAATTTCTGTAAAACTTTTCGTTTCCGGCTAACTCTTTCTACAGTTTACATCCGATCAAGATGAAACATGATTTATAAATTAGACCAAAGTGTGAACCAGCGCAAATTATTTCAACATTACGGTCCACCAAATATTAACAGGGTTACGCCCCTTTGAATTTTTCAGTAAACTTTTCGTTTTCGGCTAATTGTTTATATCCAATTAAGATGAAATTTTGTAAATAGTAACTATGATTTGGAGCAGTGCAAATTATTTCGAGGTTACAGTACACCAAATATTAGTAGAGCTTTGCCCCTTTGAAAATTACCGTAAACATTTTTTTTTCCCGCTAACTCCTTCTATGGTTTACATCTTATCAAGCGAAACTTTTGAAGAGTATCATGTGGAGCAGAACATGTTGTTTCGAGGTTACAGTCCACAAAATATCAGCAGAGGTTTGCCCCTCTGAAAATTTACGTGAACGTTTTGTTTCCGACTAACTACTCTTACAGTTGATATCTGATGAAGCTGAAACTAGCTTAATAAATAGATCATGATGAAGAGCATGATTTCGAAGTTTCAATCCACCAAATTGTTTGTTTGTGTTGAGGTTTTACGGCCCAGTCAACCCAATGGGGTCATGTCGAGCGCAGTCAGTTTACCTAACCACACGTTTACTGGGCAGGCTTAGTCCTCTAAGCGGTTAACCAGTATTGTAGACATTCTTTGGCCAGAAACTGACAACTGCCCTTCTTGAATTAGCGGAAGGGAGAGAATGACAGTAGAAAATATTTCATGATCAGTCTCCACGAAAGAATGTTGCCGACCTCGGCGGGGGGTGAACCCGCGACCTCCTCGTCTCCAGTCGGACGGCGCATCCAACTGAGCCACCGAGGCCGGCTCAGTCCACCAAATATCAGCAAAGTTATGGGTAAATGTTCTTTCCGGCTAACTCCACTTACAGTTTACAGCCGATCAAGCCGAAACTTAGTTTACAAATAGACCATGATGTGGAGCAGGGCATATTGTTTCGAGGTTTCAGTCCACCTAATATTAGCAGAATTATGCGTCTTTGATATGGAGCAGCGCATATTGTTTTGAGGTTACAGTCCACCAAATATTAGCTAGTCTATGCCGCCTTGAAAACTTCCGTAAACGTTTGCTTCTGGTCTTGAAATTTGGATCAAACGTCCAGCATATTGAGAATGGTGCAGAACCCACATTTCAGCGATGTTGAGTGAAGGTCAAAATCAGACTTAGAAGTCAAAGTTTAAATTTATGATAATTTTTGCGGCCACTCCATATCTCTTAAATCCTTGTTATGATTTTCTAGAAACATGGATCAAATGTTCAGTGTATTTAGATGATGTACAGAACTCACATTTCAGCGATGCTGAGTCACAGTCAAGCTCAGGAGAGGCCTCAGTTCAAATGGTAATTTTTGTGTGTTCACTCTATATCTTTTTAACCATTGTTTCTTTTTTCTTTTTTTTTTCCTTGAAATTCGGGTCAAATGTTGAGCTTATCAAGATGTTGTGCAGAGCATGCAGTTCAATGATTTTTTTCCTGATATCACAAAAACATGCCTATATAATATTGACCCCCTTAAACCCCACTTTTATATATAGTAAAACTGGGGTTTACATGGGTGTACATTATTTTTTTTTATTATTTCTGCTCAAAACATAGATTGTGGGTACTCGTTAGAACCGCCTCGCCGAGGCGGTTCTAACGAGTGCCACAATCTATGTTTTGAGGTGTTCTAACGAGTACCCACAATCTATGTTTTGAGCAGAAATATGAATAATATCAGAATTTTTTATCGAAAAATTTTCAGTTTTTAGAGGTGAAATTTTCTATATATTTGAATAGGCGTGTTTACGAAATGAAAGTGTGTCAGATGTTTACCATTCCAGATAATGTACAGAAACCACAGTCCAATGATTTCTCCATATCTCCTGAATCGCTGGTAGCCTTTTAACGAAACTTGTGGCAAATATTCCTCTTATCAACCCAATCTGCAGAACGTACCTTTCAATGATGTCAGACAAAGGCCACGGCCAAAGTTTAAATGGTAAATTTTTGTATCCCACTCCATATCTTCTAAACCACTGGAACTTCGACGTTCAGCTAAACAGGATGATTTACAGAACCCACCTATCAGTGATGTCAGATCAAGATCAAGTTCTAACTTGTAGGTTGGGTAATTTTTATTGTCCATTTGTACTATTGACAAAAAGTTACTGACAAAGTCCTGCTCATTTATCATTTCATTTCCTAATAAAAGCACCCCACGGGCGTGTAATAGTTTACAGAAGTCCGTCATATGAGCGTTATATCCTAAAAGCGGTCATGTTTATATATATGGAAATTATTGAATAAATAATGACAAAGACAAAAACGAGGTCATGCATGAAAATTCTCGAACTTTCAGAATCTTCAGTAAATATACCATAAACTGTGGGTCAGGCAATAGAGTTAATACATGTAGGTTAAGACCTAAATGAATTTACAAGAAAGGGTGCATAAAGGTGTTGATATGATAGGCAAAACAAGAAAGAAAATTCCAGATTTCATTTGAGCCGGGGAACATAGTTTCCTACAAGATGACTTGTGCACCCAGCGTATCCGCGCAGTCTGATCAGAGTGTCGCAGTGCTCTCTAAGGGTAGCATAGGGCCCGAAGCGTCTGAAGGCTTGACTACCCGTTTATTGATCGGCGCGCGAATCGCGCCAGTCTCTTAATATAGCTTTGGATTTTTTTTTTTTTTTTTTTTTTTTTTTTTTTTGCATATGGGAGCGTGTTCGATTAGCTCACTGAGGACTTTTTATATTTGCCGGGATCGTCGGTTTATGACGACCCCGGCAAATATAAAAAACAAAATCTTATTACAAACTGTGTTATAAACAGATTAATGTCTATTTTGTTTTCATTTCAATCAAGAAAAAAAAAACTTAATAAAATCAAACATTAACTCTTTCGGTGCCAAATTTCAGACGACATTGTCGTCTGCTTTTCTTTTTTAACAAACTATCACTTGAAAAGAAGTTTGTACGTAAAGTTGAAAGACTGAATGTCAAACAGTGTAGATCCAGATGAGATGGCTCATATGAGCCGTCCCATCTGGATCTATGCTGTTTGCAAAAGCCTATTATTGTCGCCTGTGGCAGTGAAAGTTAAAGAATCAAAGTGTTGTTCGATTTTACCTGTTACATTGAAAATTTATTAAACTTTAGTATACCATTGTCCCATATCTCTATGTAAACATGAACAAAATTTGCGCCGGTAATTAGACGTTTACGTCTAAATATTTTGTCCTGTGTGTCTTAAAACGCTCAAAATGGGTGGCAAACTGATCAGACGGCGCGTTTTGTGGCGTCTGATATGGGTTGACATTGTTTGCGCAATCTCTTTGTTTAATCTTTCCCTGGTAGTGGAGACTATTGTCGTCTGCTGATAACCACTGCAAACAGTTCGTATCCAAACTGTTTGACACTCTAATGGTATTCCTGAAAGATTTTTTAAAGAGTTAATTTAAAGGGAAAGCAACCTTAAAAGATATCGTGCTTTAAAGTAAAGAACTTACAAACAATGAGTTTATATATATATATATATATGTGTGTGTGTGTGTGTGTGTGTGTGTGTGTGTGTGTGTGTGTGTGTGTGTGTGTGTGTGTGTGTTTCAACGCTCAATAAAGAAAGCGCCTCGTCTTGTGAAGGCGAACGCCCAGTGTATATACATGTACTGATAACCGTTAGGTCCCAAAAACGGAGGCGAGACTAGGGCGGGTCTATTAATCCATCAGCTCAACAACGGAGCTCAACAGGCACTGATAGTCACAAGATACTGCCAAAATCTGTTCGCAAACTGTGCTGCGCGGATTGGTCAGAACTGTGACGTATCCGTGAACGTTGCCTTTCGAGGGGTTCCGCTTAAGGAAAATGGATACGCTTTCAGGGGATACAACTTTTTCAAAATTGGTTCGCCTCTATTCTAAAAAGAAGTCTTCTCCAAAAGGAAAGAACTTGCTCACAAGTTCTTTCCATTTTTGAGAAGGCTTCGTTTCTAAAGCGGTTTTATGTGTAAAAAAGCAAACAAGAAGTCACAAAATTGCTCTTACTATAAAACAGGGCTGGAAATCTAGCCTTTCCTTTAAGAACGGACTTCTTTTCTGAAGGGTTTAATATGAAGGAAAACAAACAGGAAGTCACAATAGTTTTCTCCCTTTAAACATGACTGACAATCTAGCAGGTGTATTTATTCACCTTAAATGTGATTGATCCGATATTAATAACAGGACACCTCATTGGTTTGTTCCGGTACTATATAACAGGACACCTCATTGGTGGAAGACACATCGGTACATTGCGCCGATACAATATAACAGGACACCTCACTGGAGGATGGCAAACTGATACGGGGAAAGTGGACACAAAGGAAAGGCCCAACCGCCTTTATTCCTAATTTAGGTAGGTGAAATTACACAACTTAATTTTTGAAGAATTTATTATTATTATTATCTTCAAATAAATGAATCTCGGAAATCTGATAGCATGGGAAGTAGTAATATTTTTTCTAGCCCATTAATTTATTTCTATTTATTTATTTATTTTTTGGCGATCATAATTTGTTACATGTAAATACCTATTCACCCTTTCAGCCCTGTAGACCAAGACTAATACGTTTCCAATAAAATGTCGTTCCAGATGACGGCTCATAAGAAGCTGCTTCATCAGGATCTACACTGTTTCCCATTCTCCTCTTGATTTACAACTATCACCCTTTTGGCAACGATTGGTGTGCCCAAATGCAGAAATGGAACAGTGTATTTCAGAAACTCAGGGATGAGAGGGTGAAATACACGCTTCTGAATAAAGAATCCATATTTTGTATGTATTAGTATCCTCTACTATATTCCTCTACGCAAATTTTAAGACAGGACATCTGACTGTACATATATCATCTACATCATGTACAGTGTGTGTTGTGGTGGTGAATATGGGGTAGGGGGAGGGAAGGGGGAGGGGTAAGAAATACTAAATGGACTGCAAAGAAAAATGAGCCGCGTCGTGAGAATAAGTCTCTTCGGACTATCCGTCCAATCAATATTTCAGTGCACATGCCCTGCCCTTCACCCATTTATGCCGAGCGTCCGATGAAAGAGACATTAGGAAACAGTGTAGACCCAGATCAGACGCCGCAGAATGCGGCGTCTGATCAGGGTCTACACTGTTTGCAGTCACATTAAAAAGTTTCAATAATAAAAGTAACTGTGACAATTTCTATATAGCACCCCTTTGACTATGTTATATAATGGACCCATCCAAAGTTCATGATGGGAGAGTTCACTGAAAATATTCCGGCATAAATGGGTTAAGCGAGGCCATATGTCTAGTTCTTTGTCTGAATTGTAGCAGTTGCCGGACCTTCCACGAAGTCAAGCATCGCGGTGTCTCATCCATGTACAATGTACTATTCCCGATGTACGAGAAAAGATCCTATGTAACGTTGCCAGGACGCTTATCCCACCTATCCAACCTATTCCTGCTAGCATGGTCTGGAGATGGATGATAGTGGTGTTATCTATCATCCCACTGCTGCCACCAAATGTAGCCTTTGCAGGGTCTTCTACAAAGTCAAGCATTGCGATCACCCACCTAGTTACTAACCAAGATGCTTTGTGAAAAAGCCAATGACTCCACGTATGTCGCACAGTTTTAGTTGGGCCGTTATAATCTCATTAATGACACTTTCTCAACCGCTTTCCAATCAACATCTTTGTTATAACATCATAAATGTGTACCAGAAACAAATCAGTTTGTCTAGGTTTTCAGACCTTGATCACCAGGGGCGTCGGTGGGGAGACAGGTGTGACAAACGCCGAAGGCGCGAGAGGGAGAACGCATGAGAGAGGTATGCCAGTTTCGTAGGTGGCTTTCGATTGACCTCCCCCTGAGAAAATTTTGAAATTCAGGACGCCAGTACATGTATTCTGAGACTTTGGTGGGCACTTTTTCTCCTTTCATATTACGAATTTGTTTTAACGTAAAACTGATGTGATCAAACATACAATGTACTATATGCAATAAGCACTGTGTACTTGAGATTTGTTGAAAATTTTGTATACACATAAATGTTGACACTTTGTAATCAAACGTTATTTTTCAATGGCAAAGTCGAGGCAACATTCTTTTCCGTAACCAGTTTGTGAAAATATAATTAATCATGTGCAAGTGAAAGAATAACGAAGCCCAAGTTGCAGCCATGGTACATCTCATTACGAAAATACGCCTATTCAAATATATTGAAAAATTCACCTCTAAGAGCTGAAAATTTTCAGATAAAAACTCTGATTTTTTCATATATCTGCTCAAAACATAGATTGTAGGTACTCGTTAGAACCGCCTCGACGAGGCGGTTCTAACGAGTACCCACAATCTATGATTTTTAGCAGAAATAAGAACAATAATGTGTACCCCTGTAAACCCCAGTTTTACTATATAAAAGTGGGGTTTAAGGGGGTCAAAATTGTATAGCCATGTTTTCGTGATGTTTTATCATGATTTTTTTTTTTATTATTTCTGCATTTCAAGCTAAACGATTCTAGTTCTGTTGTGAACTTATCTCCATTAGAAGCCATTTTTTACTTAATACTTCTTTCGCATAGTTTGTATGCTTTGAATAAATCTGCATGTCTTCAATGGCAGTAGACGGATCCTTCGGAAGCATGTTTGTCATGGATTATGTACGTATACCTTTATAACTTAATTTGATACAATTTGTGGTCTTTTAATTCGCTGATACGGTATTGCTCTAAACTTAAAAAATTAATGGCGAGAAATATGCAAGTACACGTCATTACGAAAACATACCTATTCAAATATACTGAAAATTTTACCACCAAAAAATGAAAATTTTTAGATAAAAAAAAATCTGACATTTTTTATATTTTCTGCTCAAAATATAAATTGTGGGTACTCGTTAGAACCGTCTCGGCGAGGCGGTTCTAACTAGTACCCACAATCTAGGTTTTGAGCAAAAATAAGAAAGATAATGTATACCCCTGTAAACCCCAGTTTTTACTATATAATAGTGGGGTTTAAGGTGGTCAAAATTATATAGACATGTTTTCGTGATGTAAAATGACGAAAGTTTGAAGACACCCATGTTTTGCTTCATGAGCAGTGTTCCATCCTAATGTATTGCAAATAAAACAAAATACGATAAAAAACTGTGTTGCCTCTTTCAGAACAAAACTAAACAAACCAAAAAAAGAAAAAAATCTTTTACTAGTACACATACATGTAACTAACGAAAAATAGTCCAAATTATACCTGATTCAGTTCCTACAAGTGCACTGTTTAAAGACATAGCTTGTGTTTGAGTTCCTGCGACTAATATCAAGATAGCTCCGATACGATCAAATGAGATGCCCCTTCTTCGAGAACACATTTGTTATAAAGCCATTTTAACATTTTTCGGCTAATGGCAGCTGACTGCAAATAGCCAATTTAACCATTCTCTTGCTAAGCACGACATGCCCTGTCTTAGCAAACAGTGAGGAGTCAACTGATCTAGATCTGCACTGTTTTTTATTAAATATGTGAATTTCTATCAAAAACCAGGATCAAGTAATTTGATTGGCTGGAAATTAGAAGTGGGCATGGCGTCTTAATTTATTCAGCAAGGCAAGGGTTAACGTTCTTTGGCTAATGACATTTGACTGTAAATAGCCAATTGAACGTTTCTTGGCTATTTGAAATTGACTTTATATAGCATCTTCCTTACTGTTGTCCCTGACTCATTTATATTTTGATCGTTTTTTGATTGCAGACCAACGTCACCATGCTGCTGTACACAGCGTTTGCTTTACTGTTCTTAGGATCGTTTTGTAGGTTCGTATAAAGGAGTCCGTTACAATAACACGCCTATACAAATATATAGAAATTTTCACCTCCAAAAACTGAAAATTTTCAGACAAAAAAAAAACTCTGATATTTTTCATATAGCTTCTCAAAAACATAGATTGTTGGTACTCGTTAGAACCGCCTCGGCGAGGCGGTTCTAACCAGTACCCACAATCTATGTTTCTGAGCAGAAATAAGAAAAATAATGTATATTCCTGTAAACCCAAGTTTTTCTTTATAAAAGTGGCGTTTAAGGGGGTCAAAATTATATGTTTTCGTGATGCGCAATATGCAAAAACGTACTTTCTTACATGTGTACCCAAAAAAGACCCAATGCAGCATGCGCATCCACGCAGTCTGATCGGAGTCTTCGTTCTCCGCATATAGAAACGTTGTATCCTTGTATATCCAAAATGCGCCCTGTGATGATTCCGATCAGACTGCGTGAATGCGCAGGCTAATCTGAATCTTCGCTGTGCGCCCATGTCCGAAGGTAAGTTTTCGGACGTTTCGGCGTAAATGTATTTAGATTACTATTTACATGATCTGTGAGAATTGTCTTATCAAGATTTTTGTCTTGATCAGCCCGTGCGACTGTTCGTCTGAATAGGACCTCTTGCAGTTCATTGGATATGGTAGCATTTATCTATGAATGGCAAACTACCATCACGAAAACATGCCTAATGGTATATAATTTTGACCCCCTTAAATCCCACTTTTATATAGTAAAACTGGGGTTTACAGGGGTAAACATTATTTTGCTTATTTATGCTCAAAAACATAGATTGTAGGAACTCGTTAGAACCGCCTCGCTGAGGCGGTTCTAACGAGCACCCACAATCTATGTTTTGATCAGAAATATGACAAGTATCAGAATTTTTATCTGAAAATTTTCAGTTTTTTGGTGGTAAAATTTTCAGTATATTTCAATAGGTGTGTTTTCGTAATGCCTTGCGCGACATCGCTAGATGATTTGGATTTTATTGTTTGTATATGCCCTGAAGACGCATTTTCTAAGGGTGGGGTGGTTGGGGGGTTGGGGCGGCTTACATGTATTTTACCCATTCATATCTCAAGTGGACGCTTCTGTCACAATTCTTTTGACCGGTTTGTTACCCGTTTCGGGGCGTCTGGTTAGTTTTTATTATTTCTATGTTTTCTAGAAATCCATGTTGTTAATGCAAACAGTTTAGATCAGGATCTGGGTCTGCACTGTTTGCCAGTTATCCTTTTGGGAGTCTCTAGACTTAAATGGTTAAACGTTCTTACCCTGAAGTGTGGGTAGCGCAATATAGAGCTTAGACACAACACACCAGAAAAAGTTGCTAACTGTCTAAACACAGTACGAAAACACGCTTATTCAAATATATATAGAAAATTTACCCTCCAAAAATTGAAACATTTCAGATAAAAAAAAAACTGATATTTTTCATATTTCTGCTAAAATAATAGATTGTGGCTACTCGTTTGAACCGCCTCGGCGAGGCGGTTCTAACGAGTACCCGCAATCTATGTTTTTGAGCAGAAATTAGAGAAATAATGAATACCCCTGTAAACCCCAGTTTTACTATATAAAAGTGGAGTTTAAGAGGGTCAAAATTATATCCCGAATCCACTTGTAAAATGTTTAGATTTGGTTTTTACGGCCCAGTCAACACTGTTAGGGTCATGTTGGGCCGGCCAGGTAATCTACTCATCAAATATATAAGCACACCGAGTCTCAATGCCCTACATTAGCACAAATAGTTTTCGAGATATCTAGCTGACAAGATTTCATTATATTTCAAGAGGCATAACTGCATTAAATTTCAATTCATCATTTCGAATCAGCATACCCAGTTTCAAGGTCAAGATATCTTGCTGACCGTGAAAATTATATAGACAGGATCATTGGACACTACAGAATGTATCAGTGGAGAGCCTTAGACTGCGCATGCGCGATATAAATCTGCATTTTGCACATGTTCAAAGACACCTTTTGGCTTGGCGAGGCCCATTTAATTGTCTATAAATCATCCAAAACAAAAATTAGCCGGAGCACAGCATTTCCTACAAGACTGCAAGTGCGCCCAGCGAAGACAAAGATCAGCCTGTCCATCTGCACAGTCTCGTCAGTCTTCCTAGGACACTTTCTTGGGCATCACGAGAACACGCCTATATAATGCTGACCCCCTTAAACCCCACTTTATATAGTAAAACTCAGGTTTACAGGGGTAGACATTACTTTTCTTATTTCTGCTCAAAAAATAGATTGCGGGTACTCGTTAGAACCGCCCTGCCATGGCGGTTCTAACGAGTACCCCACAATCTATGTTTGGAGCAGAAATACGAAAAAATATCAGAATTTTGAAAATTTTTCATTGTTTAGTGGTAAAATTTTCAGTATATTTGGTAATGGAATCGAGGATACAGTGTGTCTTCGGGCGGACAGCGGGGACTCTGATCATGATCAGACTGCGCGGTGGCGCAGGCTTCGGAATACTTGCAAGGCGCACATATAATCTTATAGGAATTGTTGTGCCCCGGCTCAAATATAAGTGAAGATATCCAGGGAAATCCCTAAATCACGAAACAAAGCCTTCCTGAGGCTCCAAACGAAAATGAAAAGAGAACACACACACACACACACACACACACACACACACACACACACACACACACACACACACACACACACATGAATTAAATGATTGCTTGGGAATAGCGTTGTATGTCATTACGAAAAACACGCCTATTCAAATATATACATTTCACCTCCAAAAAACTGAAAATTTTCAGATAAAAAAAAAAACCTGATATTTTCATATTTCTGCTCAAAACATAGATTGTGGGGACTCGTTAGAACCGCCTCGGTGAACATAGATTGTGGGGACTCGTTAGAACCGCCTCTGTGATGCGATTCTAACGAGTACCCACAATCTATGTTTTCGAGCAGAAATTAAAAAAATAATGTGTACCCCTGTTAACCCCAGTTTTACCGTACAAAAGTGGGGTTTCAGGGGGTAAAATTTATATAGGCATGTTTTCGTAATGATTGCTGAAACCATTTTAAGTTTTGTACATTGTGTGCTCATACAATAAAATATCAAGATGCTATTTGTATTTTCAGTTGTTGCTTAAGACGAGAGGAAACTGAGACAGCTAATATAGGTAGGTAAACACATACAAACGTACGTCTGTCTGTCTGTCTGTCTATTTGTATGTATGTATCATACAGTAAAAGCAATTAATTCACTCTATAATACAATATGTACAATATGTAAAAATTATAAAATTAAATAAGAAACGCCGGAACATTTCAAAGTATTTTTAATTTTCTTTTACAGCAACCGGTTTTATCGTAGAATCTTCAAGCTGAGTTTTTATACGTCACTATGACCATGATGTCATTAAAATATTGTTTGACGCAACACATATAAGAAGTGAAAACTTTGGCGCTAATATTGCCAATTTGATGTGGTCTTAAACTAAAGCAGTTACGCGTTTACGTAATTCTTAAAATACATTTAAAAGATTTCTTCACTCAGCTTAATCATGAAACAAAGATGCTGAGTTCTTAAAGGAAAACGCACATAAAGAAACGTTTAAGCTGAGCAACTTGGTGAAAATTTTATGAGAACCCGTTGAGAAATAAGGAAAATAATGATCTTTGATGCATTACGAAAGCACACCTATTCAAATATATTGAAAATTTTGCGACCAAAAAAGGAAAATCTTTAAATAAAAAATCTGATATTTTTCATATTTATTCTCAAAAACATAGATTGTGGTACTCGTAAGAACAGCCTCGGCGAGGCGGTTCTAACGAGTATCCACAATATATGTTTTTGTTTCAGCAAAATAAGAAAAATAATGTATACCCCTGTAAACCCCAGCTTAACTATATAAAAGTAGGATTTAAGAGGGTCAAAATTAAATAGGCGTGTTTTCGTGATTAGAAACCGCCATTTTTTGAATAAATGATGTCATAGCCACCTTGCTAAATATGCAAGAAATAAATAAACAAATAAATAAATAAATAAAAAATCAATCAATCAAGCAATCAATCAAACAATCAATCAATCAATCACATCTGAAATAATATTGTATTGCTATATTTTCAGCAAATGTGTTCATTTGTGTATAAACGATCAACTAGCTCACCTAAGCAGCTAGTCCTGTCATCGAGTGTTTTATGCGAGTCTAAAAAAACAAATAGTTAACTTATTAAATATTGAAAATGGCGGCGCCGTGGTCACAGATATATAAAAATATATAATACAAGTATAAGCTTACACACACACACACACACACACACACACACACACACACACACACACACACTCACACACACACAAAAACAAATACACACACAAACACACACACACACACAAAACAGCTTGGTCTACGCTTCGCGCACAATAAATGTTAAAACTGGTCTTAATACGGAATAGTCTTGGGTTATTTACATGCAAATCTTTGCTAAATCGGCTGAATTCCATAATGCAAAAGGTGAATTCGAGAGGTCTAAATGAGATCTCGTCCCGTTGGCCTCTACAGGAATGACTCACAAGTTAGAAAATAAGTACAGCTAATTTCGGAACGCGTTTAGGCTAATTTCATTAAAACTAAAATAAGTATAACTTTAAGAATATCAAATTTTCATCACGCTGTCCCGGGAATGCTATAAATTGCGCCAAGCAGTACCAATGCATCCGCCCACTTTAAAAGTGAAATTATCAAAAATAATGTACATGTATATCCCATATCCTTTGATAAAGCGCTGCAATGGTAACATTTTAAAATACAGTCGACTCTCTTTATCTCGAATTCCAAGGGACTCTCTGAAATATTTCGAGATATCCAAACCTCGAAATATCAGATTTGCAAAATTGAGGAAAAAATAATTCGCACAACCACATTTAACAAATATATATATAATTGGACTCTTGAAGTTAAAATTATATAAAAATATTGTGGAAAAGACGAGAAATTACTCCTTAGGAGCAATTTCTCCTCTTTTCCACAATATGTTTTTACCTGTTGTTAGATTTTCATGTTTAGGCAGCGACCAGATTTTCACTTCGAGATAAGTGGTTATTCGAAATAAGCGAGATCGAGATAACGGGAGTCAACTGTATCTACATAAGTGTGGTGAGTCGAAACAGTTCATTTGAATAGAGAACTGTATATGTGTTCCAATAAATATTAATCTGTTCTATTCCCATTCAATGCTAAATCAGTTTTAATGGCCCGAAATAAGAATTTATGATCACATTTATTTTTAAAGCCCCCTTTTCCCCCTACCCTCTTCAAACCCCCACGCCACCCTCCCCGCAAAAACTTATTACTGGCCGGGTATTTTCATTTTGGTACTTTTTGTTAAATTCTGTGTGGTGTTTCACTTACAAATGTTTTTTTCTTTTAAAAGATACAGTCAAACCTGTGTTAGTGGTCACTTCTATTAAGCAGCCAACCTGTATTAAGCAGCCAGAGGAAAGTTGCCCTAAAATTCATAGACATATATTTGAACTGTATTAAGCAGCCACCTGCCTTCAGCAACCACAGTTTAAGCTTCCCATGGGTGGCTGCTTAAGACAGGTTTGACTGTATATTCAATTAAGTTTGGGTAACGTAGTTGCCACCTTTTCGGTAAAGGGCTGCCAACTATGCTTGACGTCTGTTCTTTTTGTGGCTGTTAAACTGTCTGTCTTTTGATGTGAGGTTGAGAACTTGAAGACGATCTTGCTGTATAAGTTCCTAGGTTAACTTATTTAAATAACATAATGTTTATTTACAGAGAGGGAGCCACAGCCACTTGAGATTACACTTGACGTGTACAGTGGAGTGAAAAACCCATCATGGCTAATCCAGCCAACAGACGCCGAGTACTCGGATGTCGTCAGGCTTGCAAAGCAAACGTCTTCGGATATGGGGACCAATTCTATACTAGGTTACCGAGGGTGTATCTTGAAGGGTGCAGACCTTGAAGGTTTACAGTTTATCTGGGCGCGTACAAATATATTGGTAGAAACACGCCTACTTCGTACAGGGGTCCGTCCGGGTCGATCAAGGTCAAACAATTTCATTATCTCTCGAGTTTTGTGCGACCTGGTGAGTATAATTTTGAAAAAATATATATATATAGTCTGCTCAAAATATGTTGTTCGATAACAAGTATAAAAGAAAAATCAAAAAAGTAAACAAAATATCCAGGAAGTGACACAGTTACAGAGCATAGCCAGTACATGTAAGCATTCTTTATAATTCCATAGCGGGCCGTTATCGGCCCGTCAGCTACCCTGACGGGCCGATAACGGCCCGCTATAGATTTATAAAGAATGCTAGCTAGGTAGCTTAATAATGGCATCAAGAGTAAACAAGATAGCAAAAGTAAACAAACTACGGCGCATAAAATATGAGTAACACAATAATAAACAACAAAAAGCAACCCGCTTCATTTTCCCCATCGGGTTGATCACAGTACCGGACAGTACAAAACACAATACCTTTAATCCATTGTAGACTGAATAGACACTCCCATACTATATATTGGAAGAGTCCAATTTCAATTTTAGGTACATCCGGCTATGAGATTTACATATTCCTAGAGAAAAATGGCCAAACTATTTGCAAACAATGGAGACCCTGATCAGACGCCGCAATCTGCATTGTTTGCCAATTACCCTTTTACGGGTCTCCCGACTACAATGGGTTAAATAATCACTTTTACAAGTACCAGTTATTCTGGTCTACAAACAGAGCCTGAACATTTTACCACCTTACTATTAAAGCCGGCGCTAGAGTGTGAGAAGTTGCTCAATAAAACAAAGTCTACACAGCTCGCTTTCTAATTGTGTCCTTCACTGTCACTGATTCCCTGTTTTCTCAGAGTTTTCCACATAAAAACTTAAACTGAGTTTTTAAAATAAATGAATGAGTCAATCGTCATTAATTGACCTCTTTGGTGGATGTTTATGAACCGCCAAAAGTAAATAGTGAAATATCCCATAAAGGCCGTAATAACGGAAAGCGAAAACATGCCTATATAATTTTGACCACCTTAAAACCCCACTTTTATATAGTATAAGGGTTTACAGGGATATAAATTATTGTTCTTATTTCAGCTCAAAAACATAGATTGTGGTTTCTGGTTAGAACCGCCGCCGCCAGGCGGTTCTAACGAGTACCTATAATTTATGTTTGAGCAGATATATGAAAAAACATCAGTTTTTTTTATCTGATTTTTTTTTTTTTTTTTTTCAGTTTTTGGGAGGTGAAATTTTGTATATATTGGAATAGGCGTGTTTTCGTAATTCGGAGGGTCCGGGGGCTTAAAATAATTTTATTTATAAACAAATACAGTTCAAAATGTCGAATATATGTTCGGTTTGCGTCATGATGGTCTTCTATCTGAAATATTACTGTAAAAACAATCACAATACTGCGATGAAACAAAGTAGAAGATGGCTCAATGACACGTCGAGACCTAAATTTAGATCTTTTGAATCGAAACTTCCATAATCTTAAAGACGTACTGTTGATAAATTCATTACAAAATATAATTACTGACACTTACCGGCAGTGTGCAATTCTGGAGCCATTTTAATTCCTGACGATCTCCCTTACCTTGACACTGGAGCTCTTAAGAAATCAGCGATCACAAAGCAATATTTATAAGATATCCTTTTCAGTATCACTGCCAAAAAGTCATACGAAAGGCTAGTTTAGCTTTATAAGCAAACAAATTGCGATTAGCTTAAACAGCTCGTAGTAAACCATAACTGGAATAGTTTATATGAAGGGTCCCTGAATGAAGCCTTTGAAAAATTCACACATACTTTTCTCAGTTTCGTTAAAACATATATCCCAAGTAAACTAGTAACAGTCCGCCCTGATGACAAACCTTGTTTTGGAATTAGAAATCCACTATTTTCGCGCATCCGCCACAGGCTAAAGAGAAAAGCCTTAAATAAGGTAATTCGAATAACTGTAAAAATATAAGTATGCCAGAAACAAGGTTAATAACTTAAACAAAAGCTCGCAAAAGAAAACTTTAGTGACAACAGTTTAGAATTGTCGCTTTCAGATTTTTACGATCTCGACAAGAAAAATATTCTGTCAGGTCATACGTCGCTTTGTTGAAAACACACACACACACACACACACACACACATCGGTAATATACCTCCTCTTATTACCTCTTCTGAAGGTAACCAAAACGTCTACTGCTTTTCTGACGAAGAAAAGGCTAAATGCTTAAACAACTATTCTTCTGATGACGAATTAAAATGGAAACGGAGTCCACATGGGAGCTCATTTGGGGTTCGTTTGGGAGTGGGAGACTTTATAATCGGTAGATTATCATCATATCATTTTTTTTTCTGATTTTCCACAAAAATAGGTTTGAGTACTTTCTAGAAACAACCCTGTGCACTTTTCTGTGGAGAAATGAAAACGATATCAATGTTTGAGTAAAACATTCACTTATCTTCACCTACGTATGGCTAAAAAGTCATCACGAAAACATGCCTATATAATTTTGACCCCCTTAAACCCCACTTTTATATAGTAAAACTGGGGTTTACAGGGGTATACATTATTTTTCTTATTTCTGCTCAAAGCATAGATTGTGAGTACTCGTTAGAACCGCCTCGTCGAGGCGGTTCTAAAGAGTACCCACAATCTATGTTTTGAGCAGAAATATGAAAAATATCTGAATTTTTTATCTGAAAATTTTCATTTTTTGATGGTAAAATTTTCAGTATATTTGAATAGGTGTGTTTTCGTAATGATACAGCTTATAATAGGTAACTATCCGTGGACGGGAGTGTTGTGAGTTAACCCTAGTCCTCCTGAATCCGGATATACCCTTCCTTTGCAAACAGTGTAGATCCAGATCAGTTGGCTTCTGAAGAGTTAATATGGTATCCATTTACAGTAAAACTTTAGTGACTCGAACATCAATGGCTTGTTTACCGTGGCTGGTTCGAACTTTTTTTTTTTTGATAGCACATGGAAATAAATATTTAGGGATGTTTTAGGGTTGTGTTTTATTCATCATAATAATGAGTTGTGCGTAAACTTTAGAATCGCCTTGTTGAGGCGGTTCTAATGAGTTTAGTCAACATGTACACTCTTTTTTTTATAAGACAAAACTTAATTATCCCCATTTTGCCTTCTGGCCCGGCACCAGTGGTTCGAACTACCCATGTCTAGAATAAATTTCTACGATCCCAAAGATGTGGGAGTAACTGAAGTTCGGCTTATTTAAACTGACGAGTGTGTCTATGAGTCAATTTTGAACAAGTGTGACATTTGTAAGTAACATAAGCGGGTGAAATACAGTTTGCTAAGTGATGTTTTTCTTGAGACTTACTATGCACAGGGAACCCGCGAAGCCTATATTTATTTTACCTTTCACCCCTGCGTATCTGAAGTGGACACTTCCGTTTATGAATTTGCATGTGCCCATTATCTCATTAAGGAATGTTGCGTTGACAAAAATCGAAATACAGTATAACCTCAATGGCTCGAACACGGATGGCTCGTTTTCCGTGGATGATTCGAACTCTTTTTTTCAGTCCCTACAAAATTCTTCTAATAGCTCAAGAAAACAAATATTTAGGGATTTTTTTCTTATTTTATCATAGAATTGTATGTTGTGTGTATCATTAGAATCGCCTCGTCGAGGCGATTCTAATGAGTACACTCAACATACAATCATTGTGTAGAAAATTGAAAAGATTTCCCTAAATTGTCGCTATTTGCTTCCTGAACTGGGGCCATGATTATCTCTCAGTGGCTCGAACTACCCCTGTTTCGAACGAATTTCCATAGTCCCAAAGATGTTCGAGCTATTGACTGTAGCTTACAGATTAATGACCATCATGAAAAATAAAAGTAGTGTAGATCCTGAAGAGGCATACGAGCCGACTCATGTTGATCTACACTGAAATACCGTTTTTTGGGGTCTGGAGATTTGAAAGGGTCGATATCCAAAAAAAAAGTAAGGGAAAAGTCCAGGGGGTGCCACAATTACAAACCACAGCCCTTCCCAGACACCAAGAGGAAGAGGAAACCGACAATCCCAAATAAGCACAAATCAAACAAACGTACGAAAATAATCAAGATTAGCTCTCTCTTCCCCAAGCGAGGTAATCGCAATACTAAAAGGACTAAAAAACACAAGAACAAAATGACACATGGAAAGACATACAACAAATCGCCTCGTAGTATAAACCACAAAGCAAGAAAGAGTAAGACTAACACCGGGACCAACACCGGGACCACCGCCTTAGAACGGTCAGTAGAGCAAACCACCGAGGGGTTTAAAGCACTTTTACAGCCAGCCAACTTCACCCTGGGTCCCGATGCTACTCTTAATACAGAAACACATAAAAATTCGGTTCGCATAAAGGCTCCCAACTCAGTCAATGCATCAAAGCGAAAACATAAAAATCAAATTAATCACTATAATAAACAAAGACGAGTACTCATGGCTAATTCTACTTTATGCCAGAGTAAATGAAAACCAATAGTTGAACCACGGCGGGTCAAGCCAAAGACATATCGTCAAGCCCCTTTAACTTTATGGTTAAAGTTTTATGAAGAGGCCGTCATTGGGTCTGAGGCCCGAACCGCCGTCGTGCAATTAAAGAGTGAAGCATAGCCATCAACAATGATTGGGTTGACAACTAGGCATGCAGTCTGCCGCATAATATCCAGGCTATAGCCAATTCTTTTTTAACGGTTAATAAGTTTTCTGAATTGCTCCGAAAAGTTAGATTTACCTACAATTTTTCTAAATCTGTACACCAAGTCTCCGTAAAATTCTGGTTACGATATACCTTGTTGCAGAAGTGTTTTCAGACTAACGTTATATTTTTCTAACAAGGCACTCTGTCTGCGATAAAACTTCGAAAACGCCTTAAGAAGTTTAAAATAACGATAGCCCTGCCTAAGACGTTTGGCAGTAAGGGCTTTATTATGGTAGTTAAAATCATTAAGATTTGAAGGAGCTCTGGCGAATCTAATAAGTTGAGATATGTATACCCCATATGAGGTACGCCGGGGGACATCGCCATCCAGAAAAGGAAAATTGACTATATCAAAATCAAAATCGTCTCGTTTATCATAAATTTTGGTGGAAATCGTACCATTAGAAACACATAGATTCAAATCCAAAAAAGGTGCCTCGGTATCGGAAGAATTAGCTCTATTTAATTGGAGTTCCGTAGGGTATATCCGGACCACCATTTGGTCAAAGTAAATATTGTCAATATTTAATAAATCATCAAGGTACCTTGAAGTTGAATTGAAAGCCTCAATAACGTCAGCCTGATTTTCACGTGAGAGAGACTTCATGAAATCTCTCTTATAGCAAAAAAAAAGAAACAAATCTGCAACAAGAAGACACAATTAGTTCCCAATGCTGTTTGAGAAATTTCATTACGAAAACATGCCTATTCAAATATATAGAAAATTTCACCTCTAAAAACTGAAAATTTTCAGATGAACAAACTCTGATATTTTTCATATTTCTGCTCAAAACATAGATTGTGGTACTCGTTAGAACCGCCTCGGCAAGGCGGTTCAAACGAGTACCCACAATCTATGTTTTGAGCAAAAATAAGAAAAATAATTAATACCCCTGTAAAACCCAGTTTTACTATATAAAAGTAGGGTTTAAGGGGGTCAAAATTATATAGGCGGGTTCTCGTGATGTAGTGCCATCAATGCTTGCCGAGAAACTTATTTCTATCAACGCTTATCGGAAAACTTAGCGCTGTCAATAATCGCCGGGAATTTGTATCAATGCTTGCCGAGCAATTTATTTCTGTCAGTGCTTACCGGAAAACTTTGTGCTATTTGCCGAAAAATTTGGTGCTACATGTATGAATGCTTGCCGAGAAACTTATTTCTATCAATGCTTACCGGAAAACTTCGTGCTATCAATAATTGGTGGGAAACGTAGTGCTACATGTATCAATGCTTGCCGGAAACTTAACAGGTGAGACTTAACAGGCGAACTAAGAATGGTCTGATCAGATGGTACTTGACATGCCGTTCTGCTATACGAAAACACGCCTATTTAAATATACTGAAAAATTTACCTCCAGAAACTGAAATGTTTCAGTTTTAGAGATAAAAATTCTGATTTTTTTTTTTTTCATGATTCTGCTCAAAACATAGATTGTGAACGATGCGATTGTAACGAGTCCCCATAATCTATGTTTTTAAGCAGAAATAAAAAAAAATAATGTATACCCTGTAAACCCCAGTTTTACCATATACAATGTAAATGTGGGATTTAAGGGAGTCAAAATTATATATGCATGCTTTCGTGATGGGGAAATTGCAGGTGGCGCGCGCATGTTTTAAAAGTCTTTTCTTAGTGACCGTTTCAATTTAATATTTAAGGAACCTGGAAACTGCGAGGCTGCTGGTTCAACCAATGACACGGCAACAGAGTTATCAACAAGCACAGAAGAAAGAGTTGCACAAAAGGCATCATCAAGAAAACCGTGTGTATTCCGTTGTAAACAACCAAAGTACTTTCCTGCCAAATGGAACACGAAGAAAGAGATTCAGTACTTCAACAACTGTTACAATTACGGTACAAATACAATTACAGGAACGTACGCCCAACCAGGAAGAGCTGGTGGTGAAATTTATACAGATCTGACCGCAGCGGCTGTACTGGAGGCCGCAACGAGAGATGGACTTGAAGATCTCGGTAATCCAGGACCCGGACAATTCCCGCAATCCAAGAATTGTTTAGTTGCACTGGTTGTCTGGTTGGACGTTGATTTTCACTGGTATCGGCAAGACAAAAATGGCCTGTGGAGCCATAAAATGGGTGGTACACCAGCAACCGACAGAGATAATAGTGGAAATATTATTACTGACCCAAGAACTTGCGATTCGGGTTCTTACGAGTTTGTCACCTTCATGTCGTATTGCCCGAAAGGCATAGAAATTATTTGATAAAGAATCGGCGTATTGTATTCAGCGGGCACGCAACGTTTATACACCGTCGCATCAACGTCGATACAAAATTATGATGTTTCATCAACGTTGATGCGACGTTGTATAAACGTCATGCGCACGCTGGGAGAAGATGAGGGTTCTGATGGGGAGCTGAAATTGTACACTATTTGCATTAAATTCTTCTGTTAGAAATATAGACCTGTCCAAAGAGTTTAGGTAGAAGATTTCATTCGGCATTTAAGCGTTAGAGAGATATATAGTCGACTTTCGTTATCTCAAAGTCCAAGGAGCTCTCTGAAATACTTCGAGATATCCGTACTTTGACATATCAGATTTGCAGAATTGAGTAATAAAAATAAATCAAACAACCATATTTCGCAAATAAATATGTAATTTGACTCCTGAAGTTAGAGATTGAACATGTGGAAAAGAGGAGAAATTCCCTAGAAGCAATTTCTCCTCTTTTCCATAATGTTTTGTTACATGTTCTCAGATTTCTATGTTAAAACAGGGACCATATTTTCATTTCGAGGTAAGCGGTTATTCGAGATAAGCGAATTCGAGATAACGAGTCGACTGCCGTATGCGTTAGCTTTATATACATATACTTGAGTCATGAAACTACTACAGTCTGCTTCGTAATATCACAAAAGCCATTAATCCACTTATGCCGAATGAAATCTTCCACCTAAACTCGTTGGACATGTCCATTTCTTATAGAAGGGATATCTGGTTACTTATAACCATGTTCTATAGACATCCATGTATTTAATGCAAACAGTGTAGACTCTGATCAGACGCCGCAGTTGCGGCGTCTGATCTGGGCCTACACTGTTTGCTAATGCCAGTCAAATGCGACGCTAGGAGTTTAATGACAATTTGTAAAGATCAGTCAACTATAATACTGTAAAATAATCTAAGAATTTGTATTCACCTTATCCTGTTAGGAATGTAAACAGATTTTATGAGCAGTCTCTGGGTTTGCACTCTTTAAATTACTCATACATGCCTTGGCCATATTTCCACTGGGTGTAACTTAAGTGTGCAAAGTTTAGAACAGCTATGCAAATGTATTTTTTTTTTTTTTTTTTTTTTTTTGTTGTTGTTGTTTTTTGTCCCAATTTTATTTGGTAATTTGAGATATGACGTCAAACATTTTCTATTCGGGACATAAAATCAGTCTAATTAAAATCATATCCTATGCAGGGGGATCAAATAAACACCTGTAGAGGGTCACCATCAAATGACCTTTTGGACTGACCAATCAGCAAATCGCTTGCAACATTTCGAAGGTAAACCTTTGTGGATCACATGTTGTTATAGTTAACAATAGGCTAGCTTCTAACCGATCCAGAAACTTGAAAGGGCGACGCCCAAAACCACCACAAAGAAGGTGACGGCGCCGGAAAAAGTATATTTTTATAGGCAGATAAACTTGAAAAGGAGACGTCTTGTCACATCCTGTCGAAAGTATGCCGACAGAATCTAATTTCATCATCAAACAGTCAAAACTAAGCTGATGGTGGTGTTTACAACCTTTTCTCTACAACTTTCCCTAATATATTATCCAATGTCACCATTTCGAAAACCAAACCGAAAGCGTTACGGAAAACGCGATCTGATTGGCTGTATAAAATGTCTTAAAATAGGCGTTTCGATTTTCCCGAGCTTCTTCGATGGTGTCCTTAAACTCGTATGTTGATCAAGATATGGGCTACGTTTACAAGTGCAAAGTGATTGCGAATATTTTGTTCTGTATCCGTGTACCTGATAATGAGCGCCATCAGGAGCAGGGGCCCATGGCAAATACTAACTTGCAAATTTGAACGAAGCCCTTGCTTTTAATCAGATTGGACATAAAATAAACCTAAAAGCACATGTCTCGTATTTACATATCTATTACATTGTTAATCATACAGCCCTACCACCTCTTGTCGTTTTAAAGCCAGTCAGCTACCATTCAAGATATACTCGTATATCTATCGAAAACGAAAATATTATACAAGATTATACAAGTGTAAGCGATTAACAAATGATCCTGTCTTTCAATTATGATAATTTCCTTTTTTTTAATTCTATCTTTCTGTTTTCTTTATTTGTGCTATTATTTGTTCTCTGACTTTGCTTTATTTTTAAGCCCTCATTTTTTTTTTCTAATCAGTATTTGTGTATTTATGTTTATCTAATCAATATAAAAATGAGCATTATTCTCTCATCAGTAAACCCCAACAGGACCTTCCATCATGAAAACACGCCTATATAAATTTGACCCCATTAAATCCCACTTTTATATAGTAAAACTGGGGTTTACAGGGGTATACATTATTTTTCTTATTTCTGCTAAAAATATAGATTGTGGGTACTCGTTAGAACCGCCTCGTCGAGGCGGTTCTAACGAGTACAAACAATCTATGTTTTGAGCAGAAATATGAAAAATATCAGAGTTTTTTTATTTGAAAAGTTCCAGCTTTTGGAGATGATTTTCTATATATTTGAATAGGCATGTTTTCGTAATGATAGACTGCTATTTCTGCAGTGTGTATCATGTGCTGTATTTCTTGCATTTCACTGAAAAGCAGAGATTGAAATCGCAGAAAATTCTAACTTTATATTCATTACGAAAACACGCCTATTCAAATATATTGAAAATTTTACCACCAAAAAAAAATGAAAATTTTCAGATAAAAATTCTGATATTTTTCATATTTCTGCTCAAAACATAGATTGTGGGTACTCGTTAGAACCGCCTCAGCGAGGAGGTTCTAACGAGTACCACAACCTATGTTTTTGAGCAGAAATAAGAAAAATAATGTATTAATGTATACCCCTGTAAACCCCAGTTTTATTATATAAAAGTGGGGTTTAAGGGGGTCAAAATTATATAGGCGTGTTTTCGTGATGAAATTGCGTACATGTATGCCCTCTATGCTATTTTCGCGATTTTCTTTACAAAATGACGTCCGACATACATAAAAAACAATAAAAAAAAAAAAAGTGGAAAAAAAAGTCAATGTTATTGCTGGACGATACGTGTGGTTTCATATTTGATTTTTGCAGTTGATGCGCGGCGCACGAAAAGGGTACTTATGTAATTTGCGAACAGTAATGGCCTTGACCAGCTTGCGCGAATTCCTGCGCATTCACACAGGCTGATCTTGGCCTTTATTGTCCGTTTAGAGAATAAATTATGGATACCGTAATATAGGTCGAGAAAAGGGAATGCCTAAATTAGACTGCACAGATACCCATGTTGTTCGTATATTGCATAAGGACCTTTCATTACAAAAACACGCCTATTTAAATATATAGAAAATTTCACCTCCAAAAACAAACTCTGATATTTTTTCATATTTCTGCTCAAAACATAGATTGTGGGTACTCGTTAGAACCGCCTCGGCGAGGCGGTTCTAACGAGTACCCACAATCTATGTTTTGAGTAGAAATAAGGAAAATAATGCATACCCCTGTAAATCCCAGTTTTACTATATAAAAATGGGGTTTAAGGGAGTCAAAATTATATACATGTAGGTATGTTTTCGTGATGTTTTTTCTCATGTTCCGCATTATTTAGGAGCTTTGTTGTTTCTTTATGCTTTATAAACTTACCAAGAACGGATACATCTTGGCGTAGTTGTTCAAAACATTTGTCATTAGTTCACGTACCGTTAAAACTTTGATCATTAAATATGGAATACACGCTAATATTTTTGCTGAAAAAATGAGAGTAGCTTTTGCGTTTGCAAAACCTACTCACATTTTTTTTCAGCAAAAATACCTATGTGCTATAAATTGGCCTTACTAGAACAGTGAACATTTTGACCGTTAACGAGCTCGTTAAGCTAACGATGCGTTGAATAACTGGGCCCAGGAGATTACGTCGCCATTTGCCATAATGGAGACGACTTTTGTGACTTCCTATTAGCTGTCGTTCACACTAACATAATTCTGAAAAGGGTTCTTCTCAATGAGGAACTTCTTTCCTGAAAGTATAGGCCACATTGTTAGTAGAAGATAAAAACAATTTTGGCAAAGTTTCCCTTCTTAAAAAATGTATCCAACTTTCTTCCGAATATCTGAAATGCAGCAATAAACCTGCGGAATGATTTTTTGTTCGTTTTGAGTTATCAAGTTTAGCCTAAATATTTAGAAAACATAATGCCCTACCCCATCAAGTGACCATGTTTTGGTGTCCACATGTACCTATGATAATGTCAGTCTCGAGAGCGATTTGCTAACCTTTGTCATGCTGAAAAAATTAAGATACAAGAAATTATTAGAATGTCCCCTGCTAAAGTTTTACTAAGCGCTTTTAGAATAAACACCTGTCAGTTGTTAAAGCACGTTTTTTTCTCCTTTTTTTATTCATATAAAGTGACCAAACCAGACAAGTGTTAAAAACAAGCTCTTTAAAAAGGAGAGTTGCCGATAGTAAATACAGTTGATTCTCTTTATCTCGAAATCCAAGGGACACTCTGAAATACTTCAAGATATCCGTACCTCGACATATCAGATTTGCCAAATTGAGGAAAATAAATCGAACAGCCACATTTCACAAATGATTTTATAATTTGACTCCTGAAGTTAGAGGAGATATATTGAAAATATTGTCCCTGTTGTTAGCATGTTAAAACATTGACCAGATGTTTACTTCGAGATAAGCGGTTATTCGAGATAAGATGGTTTTGGTTTTTATAATGGTAGGTATAGGTACAAAACTTTATTCAGAAAACCCGTGCCCCCATCGCCTTAACCCTTGTCATGCTGAACCCGGATATATCCTGCCTTTGCAAACAGTGTAGATCCAGATCAGTTGGCTTCTGAAGAAGCCAACTGATCTGGATCTGCACTGTTTGCCATTCAGTATATGAACTTAT
Source organism: Anodontia alba (assembly GCA_964016985.1). NCBI lineage: Eukaryota > Metazoa > Mollusca > Bivalvia > Lucinida > Lucinidae > Anodontia > Anodontia alba. Next base: position 50,454,550 of record OZ024828.1, on the reverse strand, counting down.
GTCAACAATCTGGATCAAGTTACACGATTGCCTGAAAATTAGAAGTTATAATTTATTCAGCAGGACAAGAGTTAAGGTCACTTTTTCAGATATGATGCTTGTCATGGACAGGCACCTGTTCATGCGAGCTCTGCTGTCTGATGATAGCTCTTGTTTAATATGTAGGCAGATAGTAAGTCATGATTCAGTCCAGAATATAGCTCGAACATGGAGATGGAATAATCAAAGCACTGACAGCACTGGTGTGTCGATTGTCTCTAAGTGTAGGCTGGGAAACTGGTCTTGAACGGGGAGTGCAGACCTGACCAGACGCCGCGTTCTTCGGCATCTGATCTGGGTCTGCGTTGTTTTACCAATGTCCCAAATGCCCCGTTCCAGATTTTACAGATAAACCTCTATCAACAACATTCTGATGTCACAGCGACGAGTCAAGTGCCGCCATAAATAACCATTACCTGACCTTCGTCTCACGCGCGTTTTGATTACATTGGTCAATGATACTCACGTGGACAACTACCTTAACCCATATAAGCCTGGCGCCCCTTTAGTGGGACATAAACAAACAGTGCAGACCTATTATGCGGGGTCTGATCAAGGTCTCCACTGTTTGCTTACAGGAATTTCAATTACAAATAGAACAAAAATGAAAAAAAAAAAAAAAAAAAAAAAAAATACACCTGGCACCCCTTAAACGACAAATGGATTTACCCAATAAATAAGGATAGGAAAGTCCATTAAGCTTATTTGGGTTAAAGAAAGTTTGGCGTTTGTATACCACGGTTCGATTGTAAACAGTTAACCCAAAAAAAAAATCGAGTATGACGGCTAGTTCGATTATAAATAGTCCAATAAAAATGAATAAATAAGAATTAAAACCAACAAAAAATAAAGTTTGAGAAAAATGTATGCCTAACACAGGGATCGAACCCATGGCCATAGATTTATAAATCGGTGAATGTTTACTGTCTAGTCAATGCCGTTTGACTAAAAAAGTTTGCGAAAAATGTATGCCTAACATAGGGATCGAACCCATGGCCATGGATTTATAAATCGGTGAATGTTTACTGTCGAGTCAATGCCGTTTGATTAAGAAAGATATAAACTGATAGCTGCTTTCTACAAAGCTCAAACAGTGAGTTAAACTAAAATGTATCCAGTATTCACGGTCAGAAGTTCGAACCCCAATAATAACTAGATTTTACTCATAATACTATCTTACATATTTTTGTGCGTTTGTTTTCCTTCCTTATTTATCTCCATGTAAATCCGTTTACAATATTATTTTGGACTAGGGGTCCCGCTTAAAAGGTTTATAAAATCAAAGTACTGGAAGTACTCAGAGGCGGGTTATTAGCTCACTTTTTTTTTTTAACTTTGCAGTGCTTTTCAAAGGAGCCAACCATTGAAATTAGATTTCGTATTAAACGGGCTCCGGCAAGATGGTATTTGCTGCCGATAGGAAAGTACTTTTAGTCCTAGTGATTACTGCTGAATTCCTGAGTGTTTTATTTATTTATTTATCTTATATTTTTTTTTTTTTTTTTTTTTTTTTTTTTTTTGCCTGCAAAGCGTCTATTTTTACTGAGGGAACTAAACCACATGGAGGATTTTGCGGTGTTGGATAACAAACAGTTACTGATCTATTTTGAATTTAAGTTGTTTTATTTGTTGTAAGCTGTGCAAAAATTCCACTAGATTGAGCACAGTGTAGACCCTGATCAGACGCCGAACTAATATTACGGCGTCTGATTTGGGTTTACACTGTTTGCCAATCCCAAAAGTACCTAATTTGGACACAAACAGTGGTGACCCTGATCAGACTCGGCGTTCTGATCTGAGTCTACACTGTTTGCATGTGTCCGCGAAATGCCTTTAGACAGAACTATTTCAAATTTAGGGGTGTCAGTTTTTTTTTTTTTTTGTTTTTGTTTTTTTTTTATGTAAGTTTGCAAACAAAATCCTGCACTGTAAAAGAACAGGGACGCCGCGTTCTGTGGCGTCTGATCAGGGTGTACACTGTTTGCCAAAGTCCCCAAAAAATGCCTGTGGACAGATCCATTGGACAAAATCATTTGAAAATTAAGGGGTGTCAAGTTTGTTTTATTTGTTGTAAGTTTACTGAAGTTCCTGTACTTTGGCAAATAGTGTTAACCCTTAACAGACGGTCCGTTCTGCGGCCCTCGGATCTGGATCTGCGCTCCTGAGATGGGGTTGCCCGTTCCCACAAGAAGAAACTGCGTGACCCTAATTAACTTCATGTGACACAGTGACGGGAATCCGCTTTATTATCATGTTCGTTTTTATTGCTTTTACCAAAAAGCATTCGACTCAGTATACAGAGCCTTTTTATGGCAAAAACTCTTACGAGAAGGGTATAGTAAAACTATGCTTAAGGCTTTATTTTCAATTTATGAAAGTGTAAAATCATGTGTGAAGTTTAAAAATAAACATACAAACTTTTTCGACATACATACAGGGGTAAAGCAGGGGAATCCTCTCTCACCGATCCTGTTCATATTTTTTATAAATGATATACTCGAATGTACGTCTGTTGATGGAGATGACATAATAACAATAGACAATATCAATCTATTTGTCCTTCTTTATGCCGACGATACTGTATTTTTCGCGAAGTCACTTTTCACATTACAACAAATGTTAAATAAACTATATGGTTTCAGCTGCACATGGGATCTTAAGGTAAATACTGATAAAACAAAAGTTATGATTTTTGAGAAAGGCAGGAAAACAGATACACATATTTTTTTATAATAACATAGAACTGGAAGTGGTAGATAATTTTAAATATTTAGGAACCATGTTTTATAAAAATGGAAGTTGGAACAGGACTCAGAAATGTCTGGCTGAATATGGATCTTTCGCTTTACATAATTTAAACAGGTAATTTCAAGACATGACTCTGAATAATAAAGATAAGTTTAAACTTTTCGACAGCCTAGTAGGCTCACTTCTCGGATACTCCAGTGAAGTCTGGGGCTTTCATGGGGGGGGGGGGGGTGTGGGGGCGGGGCGGGAGTGCGGGGGGGGGGGGGCGTGGGCGGGGGGCTGATATTGAACGCATACATATACAGTTTTGCAGAAGCCTACTAGGCGTTAAAAAGTCTACAAACAGCTGCATTGTATTGTTAATTAGGTTGAAAACCTTTGATAATTTATAGGAAGCTGCGAATTCTTAGATACTGGATGGAAATCCTTCAAACCGATAACATTCTTCTTAGAAATGTATATGATTTCCTATTTAACGATGACATAAATGGCTGTACTTATAATGGTTTAAATTGGGCATATCAAGTTAAAAAGATACTTGAAAACTTAGAATTTAACTATGTTTGGACTTATTAAATTTTGAATAAAATTACTTATAGCGAAATAAAGCATAGATTATTTGATTGTACTAATCAAGAGATAATGATGTCAATTAATACGTCCACGAAACTACAGTCGTATTGCATCTTCAAAGTAGATATAGAACACGAATCATACCTTGACACCATTAAACAATCTAAGTTCAAATTTGCATTAAGCCGTTTTAGATTAAGCTCACATCCTCTTTACATCGAAACAGGTGGTTATACTGGAATTCCAAAAGAAGAAAGAGTTTGTGTATTTTGTAATATGAGAAGTATCGAAAATAAATACCACTTTTTAATGATCTGCCCCCACTATGTAGATATCTGTCCGAAATACTTGCCAGCATATTACTGTAGATGGCCTACAATTACCAAATTCAAAACTATCATGCAAACAAAATCGAAGAAATTGATAAATAATATCACAAAATTTATTTATTTTGCTATAAAGAGACGAAATTTGGTATAACGTTATATTGTCAGATTATTCGATTCTATATGAGAAGTATTAATCAATGATATGCTTGCATTTTTATAGGTCATATGATGCAAAATGTGGGACAGCGTCTTTATGACATAGCGAGCGGTGAAGGTTCGGATCAGCATGCACATTCATGCAGCCTGATGCGGACAGTCGCCGTTCGTCGATATGTTTATGTATTCAGGGATTATGTAAGCGGACAACGAGGGCCCGGGTCGGCCTGCGCAAATGCGCGGGCTGATTCGGGCTTGCCTATCCGTAAATTGCATAGGGGTCTTTTCGTGCGTTGCGCACGATATATTGTTGCTTCTTATTAGGCTCGCAGAGCAGTGATGAATCGGAGCTGGAGACAGCGCGTGAAACGGCGCGCGAATCATCGTCAGATCGGAGCTCCTCTCGGACTGAGAGGACTGCATCGTCTACTAAGTCAGGAACGTATGCTGGGTCGGCGCGTTATATTAGTAGCGCGTCATTATTGGTTAACAGCCCTCCGAGAGGCGGTCTTGCTATGCCTACAGAATCGACAAGTTCCCCTAAAGTGAACGTGACTGTAGTTTCGGATTCAACCGTCACGGTCAGTGACAAAAATATAAACAGTGTTGATGGGTCAGTTTAGGACCTAAAGGGGAGTGCAAACATGGTTGATGAACAATTTTCTACCCAGGTGCATATAACCGATGAACTGTCAGCAAATTCTACAATCAGCAGTGACAACACCAATCATAGTAGTGTTTATGGGCATAATAATAACTTAAATAGTAACAACCATATGCATGAGCAAAATTTAACTAGGTGTCTTTCCTTTGGGTGTTTGAATACCTGTGGTCTTAAAAATAGACTTAACTACCCCGAATTTACAGGTTTAATTAGGACATTTGATTTCTTTGCTGTAACTGAGACTAAGTTAGACTGTTATGATACAATAAATATATCAGGGTACACATTTCTATATCAAACCCGCAGACAAAAATTCTTCCGTAGATCAGGTGGAATGGGTGTGTTTGTTAAAAACGTGTTTAGTGATTATGTATCGGTGGTTGAGCATGAATCTGACTATATTTTCTGGATACAGTTAGATAAGTCCTTTACCAAAACTGACGAAAATGTGTACTACGGTGTCACACATGTGCCACCTCTAGACTCGCGATTTCGGAATTCCGATGAAATGGAACAGCTTGAATTAGAGATAACCGATATGTGTATCTCTCATAAATATGTATATTTAGTCGGTGACTACAATTCTCGCACTAGTAATAATGCAGATTATTTGATTGCAGATGATGAGCTAGCAAGGCTTTTAGAGTATGATGATGTCATGATAAAGTATTTCAATAAAAGCAGCTGCCTGTCTGATCACGGTCTGTCAGTTGAGAGAGCCAATAAAGACATGTTCCTTAATAATGACGGACGTTTCTTATTAGATATATGTAAAAGCAATAATATTTTTATTTTAAATGGTAGATGTGGTCAGGATAAAGGTATAGGGGCGTTCACATTTAAAGACATATCGACTATTGATTATTCATTGTCGTCTTTTGAAGGCCTTAAATTTATTTCTGATTTCTCTGTTCAAATTTTAGACCCTCTTTTTACAGATGGCCACAGTTTACTAAATACAGTTTATAAATTTGAATATGGTCAGTTTAAACAGAAACTGAGAAAACCATTATCGAGCTATAAATATAGATGGAAAGAAGAGAATAAAAATACATTTGTCCAAAATATTGATATGACCCGGATAAATGATATGCATGATGAATTACAAAATGCAGTGCAGAACAATATTGCTGATGAAGCTTTTATTAATCACATTGCTGTTGAAATTTCCGATATATTTCAATCTTCAGCTGCACAAACATTTAAAACAAACTCAAATATAAAGTATCAGCGAGATATCTCTGATAAACCATGGTATGGCTTTAAATGTAGGAATGCTAGATTAAAGTATATGAAAGCACAAAAAATTTATAATACGATCCCTACTGAACAAAATAAAGAACATTTATGCAACACCAGTAAGGCCTATAAAAAAACAATGAATTTTTATATAAAAAAGCATAATTTTCATACGCAAAATAAGCTTAGAAAATTGCATAGTAAGAAGCCAAAAGAGTTCTGGTAACTGTTGAATAAACTAGATGATAACTCAACCGATGAAAAAATTAAGATTGAAGAGCTGTATGAATATTTTAAAAATATTAATGCAAGTGTTAATGATGAACAGGATGATACACAGATAAATATGCAAAATGATGATGAAATATTAAACTCTCCAATCACAGCAGAAGAAATAAAAAAATGTATTAGAAAATTACATAGTAGTAAATCACCATCTGACGATAATATATTAAACGAATATCTTAAAAGTACAATAGATATAATGCTCCCAATTTATAAGGACTATTTCAATGTTATCTTAGATACTGGTATTATACCGGAAACTTGGCTCAAGGGGTTTATTTGTCCAATATATAAACGCTCTGGTAGTCCAACCAGCCCTGAAAATTATAGGCCAATTACATTAGTAAGTTGTTTGAGTAAACTTTTTACGTCTATAATCAGCTCTAGGTTAAATAAATTTATAGACACTTTTGAAATTATGAATGAAAATCAAGCCGGCTTTGGATCTGCATATTCGACAACTGACCATATATTTGCTCTGCATTCATTGATTGAAATTTTGAAAGCTAGGAAAATAAAGTTGTTTTGCTCTTTTATTGATTTTCGAAAAGCTTTTGATTCAGTATGGAGAATTGGTCTTTGGCAAAAACTTCTTCAATGTGGCATTGATGGTAAAATTCTGCAGGTTATACATAACATGTACAGAAACATCAAATCATGTGTAAAATTTGCAAACCAAACCTCGGAGGTCTTTGATATTTATCATGGTGTGAGACAGAGAATCTTTCTCCTGTTCTCTTTTGTATGTTTTTGAATGACCTGAATGAATACTTGACAGATCAAAATTGTTTGGGTGTTAATTTAGAGGTTCAACATGGTGATATTTTGACATTTTTGAAGCTTCTAACACTTTTATATGCTGATGACACAGTCATTTTTGCAACTGACCCTGTAACTTTTCAAAGGAACTTAAATGTATTTCTGGAGTATTCCAAGCTGTGGAGATTGGATATAAACTATATGAAAACTAAGATTATGATTTTTGGATTCCGTAACTTAGATAACTTTAAATTCGAACTGGACGGGAATATCATCGAGATTATTGACTTTTTTAAGTATTTAGGGGTTTATTTTTCAAAAACGCGGACTTTCTATAAAGCTCGGAAAAACTGCTATGATCAAGCAAAAAAAGCTATGCATCTGCTTCTTAAAAAAATCCGTAGTTTGAATGTACCCTTAGATTTACAACTGAAACTGTTTGATCATACTATTGTACCTATTCTTTTATATGGTGCAGAAATTTGGGGATTTGAGAACACTGAGATAATTGAAAAACTTCATAATGAATTTTTACGTAGAATTGCTGGTCTAAGAAAGAGCACCCCAATCTATATTTTCCAGGCGGAACTTGGTAGGTATACGTTCAAAGTGAATATCCAACTGAGAATGATTAACTACTGGATATCCATAGTAAACGGAAAGCAAAATAAAATAGCATATTTATTATATAAAATAATGCTAAATGATACATACACAGGGGTTTATCAACATAAGTAGGTACTTGCTATTAAAGATATATTAACATCAGTTGGAAGATATGATATTTGGCTATCTCAGACTATAGATTCCCCACTAAGTTTAAAAAGAAATATAAATGAAACATTAGAAAGCCAAGAGTTGCAATATTGGCATGGTAAACTGGAAAACTCATCGAAAGGATTAACATACCGAATTTATAAGCATGCAATTGTTTTTTAACCATATCTGAAACTGTTACAAGAATCACAATATTTGCCTATTTTAAAATTTAGATCTGGTAACCATAAGTTACCAGTTGAAACCGGCAGGTGGGAGAATGTTGACTATGCTCAAAGAACTTGTACTCTATGCCGTTCAAATAAATTGGGTGATGAATTTCACTTTCTGTTTGAATGTCCCACATTTGATACCATCAGGACTCAGTATATTCCAACATTTTATATAAGAAGGCCAAGCACATATAAACTAGATTTACTATTCAACACTAAAAATATACAATTGCTTAAAAAGTTGAGTTCTTTTATCTTAATTATTTTAAAATCATTCCCATAGTTGTTCTGGTAAAGTAGAATTTGCACCCCCTCCCCCCACCCCCTTTAATATAGCAGTGCAGTGCATCAGTTTACATCCATATATGTATGTATGTGTGGTTGTGTGCGCGTGTATACATGTATGTGTGCGAATATGTGATATTTGATTACATGAAGTGACCTAGGTAATAGGAATGATAGAAACTAAAGTGTATCTGATGGAAATATTTGAAGATAAATATAATATGTATATATATTCATGTATGTATGTGTGAATATATATATATATATATATATATATATATATGTATATATGTATGTATATATGTGTGTATATATGTATATATATATATATATATATATATATATATATATATATATGTGTGTGTGTACGTATGTAGGTGTGTATGTATTTATATATGTATGAATGTGTATATATATGTATATATATGTGTATGTGTGTGTATGTGTATGTGTATGTATGTGTGTATATATATATGTATATATATATATGTATATATGTATATATATATATATGTCTATGTCATGGCGGGCGCACAGCATGGAGATTGTTGAATCAGTGTTTATTCGACGTCTTGACGTCGAAGGGATGCTGATTCAAAGGTTGTTTTTTTTTTTGTTGTTGTTGTTTTTTTTTTTTTTTTTTTTTTTTTTTTTTTGTTTTCTCAATGCTGTGTGCCTCCCGGGGAACTACAGAGATTAAGATTTAAGATTTATTGAGACAACAACTTATATTGCCATATATGTGCGTAACGATTATTTGGTACCTTACAATGTGTTTATTCTCATATGCTACTGACGTGGCCTGAGATGTACATTTAATCTAATAAAGTTGTGTTGTGTTCTGTTCTGTTCTGATAACTATCATGCATATGTTGAAATATGTACCCACTCGCTTGAAGTGTATATATTTGGTGAAAAGCATTGTAATATGTTTCATGCCAATAAAGAATCTGTATAATTGTTTTGTTGGGACCAAGTTTAATTTTACAGACAGTGCAAACAGATTACCTATCGTCACCTTCATAAAAGTAAAACACTGAGATGACATGACTGCTTATTTATCACATTATCCGTTCTCATTGAAAACAATTCAGTAATTGGCACGATTGTTTCACACGTCAGTGCGCACGTGACATTTTACCAGGTAAATTACCAGGTGTTAACATGTACGTAATGTATTTTTTCGCGTTGATCAATGTTTCGTTGTCGAAGGTACATGTATAAGTATTGATTTCAGAAGCAAACTGAAGCCATTTTCAATTTGAATAACTCTTAAATGATTATTATGATTCTTTTGGCAATGTACAATATGGATAAATTCTAGGAACTATAAAAGAAATTTGAGAACTATTTTTCTAGCGTAAGAATATTAGAATAGAGCTACCTAAAGCGGTCCCCTAAATCGAATCGAAGAGCATAGCTATAGACGGGCTTAACAGCCAGCCTAAATAGACATAAAGTTCGTTTAAATATTTTATCAGGCGTACTTTTCTGCACAAAATAACAAAGCGTACTATCTATAACAATTTGAATTTGAATGCGATAAGAAAATTTTTGTAACGTTTTAAACTTACGACGCCATGGGCAGATTCACCTGACGACAAATTGATGAGACTTTGTCTTATTTTCACCAGAAAATAGGATTCAGTTAAGAAGACAATTTGCATGAAATGTTATAAAATTAAATCATGTTTTTTTTTTGGAAAATAAGCAAACATTTTAAAATATTGTCTGCTGAAATCGTTACCCAGCATACTAAATGTTAATACAAAAAATAGTCTTCAACTTGTGTAATATTGAGATCTTCTTGCATTAGAATAGCGAAGGTCAGGATCAACCCGTACATCTGCACAGTCTCATCTTGTTCTTCTCTGGATTGACCTTGTTCATTTGTATATTCTATACTATCCAATGACTTTGTAAGCGTGCAAAGGTCCTGATCAGACTGAATCATGATGAGATGTTGAGATAACGACATAATACCTTGTTGCTTATTGCCACATTATAAAAAAATGATACAAAATAGTATATTTACCCTAAGTATTATGACACCTTATCATACTTGCACCCAAATTTAAACTTGGCCATTTTACTACCTGTTGATGCATCTACACTTGCTAGATGAGTGACATTCAGTAACGACCCTAATCTGACTCCACGTTCTGCTCTAGGTCCATACTGTTTGCTCAGACTAAGTAAGTAAGCTAGGGTTAGAGAGGGTGATCCATTTGGTACAACCAGTCTTCCATGGGGCCCTCTTTTAAAAAAGCATCTACATGAACAATATATACACACGCATTAAAATGACAGTCAGGGGAAAACATCGTGAAAAATTGAATAACACAAAAGTTACATGATATTTACAATGATAAAATGTGGTGGAGAAATTATACGAAATTGCTTTTTTTACAATGCAAATCTGTGGTGGAGGTATGTCTAATTCATGAAATGAGTTATTCGTTTGCAATCCATTCGACTACATTCCTAGTAAAAATATTAAGCGTTGATGAATTCTTAATATCCGATGGAATTGTGTTCCATATAACTGGTCTAGAGTACGATAAACTGTTTTTAAACAAGCTTAAATTAGGTTTGGGGATATAATAAATTCTGATTCGAGACAGATCGTAATGAAGTATCAGGTACCGTGTCCGCTCGTTGCTGAGAAAGCTCTTTAATATATTGCGCAACCATATCATGTACCATTTTATACATTATTTTTGCTTTGTTGACAAATATACTTTGATCAAAAGACAAAATATTAAGTCATCTTCATGCACTATCAAGGTTTGAATATTCAGTCCCTAAAATAATTTTGCAAACTCGCCTTTGAAGTTTAGTTATTTGTGAAACATTACATTTTGATGAATTTCCCCATACAATATTGCAATAGCTAAAATGTGGCTAGATGCAAGCTTTATAAAACTGCAATCTGTGTTCCATAGCTAAATACGAATGTATCTTTGATAGAAGCCAGATATATGATGAAGTCTTTTTACAAACGTATTGAAAATGATTAGTCCATGCAAATTCTGATCAACATTTACACCTAGTGTTTTATCGCCTGTTGTCAGTTGTAAATTGATATCATTGTATGTTAAACTGAAAATATTTTCATGTAGCCTTATACGCTTCTCCCTAGTAGTAATTAACATTATTTTTTTTCGGCGTTAAGAAGCATGCCATTTTGTTTACACCATTTCTGCAGTTAAAAAGAGAATGTTGTAAATTAGTGTTTCTAAATCAGACTGCATGTCATAATTCGTTGTATCATCAGCATATAAATCAATCGAATGATTTTTTTGCAGATAAAACCAATGGTAAATCATTTATGAAAATTAAAAATAGCAAAGTTCCTAACACAGATCCCTGAGGAACATCACACTTAATATCACATATCCTTGAAAATTTTCCATCAATTGATACAACCTGACTTCGTTGACAAAGGAAAGAATCCAAGAACTTAATAAAATGCTCGCTACATTTATAGACACCTAATTTCTTTAGCAGCAAAGAGTGATCGACAAGGTCAAAAGCTTTCTAAAATCAACCATTATGGTGCCAAATATATTACCGTCATTAATTGCCTTCAGCCAGCTTTCGGCCATCAACCTTAAAGCTGTTTCCGTTGAGTGACCAGAGCGGAATCCACTTTGTGATTGATGTAATAAATTTTGTTTATTTGAAAACTCCATTAAGTACTTTTGAATAAATTTCTGAAGCAATTCTGACAATGTGGGTATTATAGATAAAGGGCGATAATTATTTATTTCTTCCTTTGCACAACCTTTGTACAAGGAATTTACCTTGGCCTGTTTCCAACTATCGGGGAAATAACCCTTTGAAATACATGTTTGTGCAATATAAGTAATATTTATTTTTGTAATAACAGATGAAGAAAGTTTCAGGAATCTTGGGCCAGTGCCATCGAATCCAGTAGACTTAGAACCATCAAGGGTTGATAATAATTTGTAATCAAAACTTTCAGTGATATAAGGTAATTCAAAAGAAACGTTACTTGGTATTTTTGTATCAATGTGTTCCTTCAGCTGTGTAAAATCTCAATCTTCAATAGGCTCTTTAAGTTTTGATGCAATATTAACAAAATAGTCATTAAATGTATCTGATATCTCTTTTGTGCCTGTGATTAAGTTGTTGATCGATCGACTTTATTTATAGAGGGTAACACATTTAGTAATCTAGTACTAATCTTCCATGTGGCCCTCTTTTTTCCTGGGTAGAAACCAGTACTAAGCAATGTGGATAAAGGCTCTTGCTCAAGGAAACATTACTTGCAGTTAGTGGGGATCGAACCCGGTACCTCTCGATCTCGAGTCCGACGCTTTACCACTGCACCACAGCGCTCCGTTGTCATCTATGTTAAGTTTAAAGCAGTCAGTATTATCTTTTTTTCTTATTTGATGCACCGAATTCTTTAAAAAAATTCCAAATTGAGATGGGACCGTCCTCTATCTTTGATTTGTATGGTGCCTGTTTTGAATTTTAAATTTGAAAAGATATTTCGTTACGTAAAATTTTTTAATCTTCATGTCTAACGTTTTTTTTTTTTTTTTTTTTTTTTTTTTTTTTTCCATTTTATCTCTATGTTTGATCTATCTAGAATTTCAGATGTCAATCAGTCAGCTTGAATGTCATGTTTTATTCGGTGAGTTCTTATTGGGGCATGCTTATCAATAACTGCAATGAAAAGAGAATACCAAGTTGCAAGAATACCATCGGTATTATGAAAAGCTTCGATCTGATGCCAAATTGCGGAAGAAAGATCGCAAAGAAAAGCATTTTTATCAAAAGTTTTGAAAGTTTGATATTGTATTTCTTTATGTGAATTCTTCCCCATACTAAAAATTATTTTTTCTATTACACGCAATAGCCAAATAGTCGCTTATGCCCATTTTTGTACGCAAGCACTCGATGCCTTTTTCTCATTACTTACATATGCATGATCTATGAGTGTCATTGGCTAGCTGTAAAAGTGCTTTAAACGCCCCCTCTCCCACCTCCGCCCCCACCCCCCCCCCCCCGGTGGTTTACTCTACTGACCGTTCTAAGGCGGTGGTCCCGGTGTTGGTCTTACTCTTTGTTGCTTTATGGTTTATTCTACGAAGCAATTTATTTTATGTCTTACCGTGTGTTATATTGTTCGTGTGTTTTTCAGTCCTTTTAGCATTGCGATAACCTCGCTTGGGGAAGAGAGAGCTAATTTAAGTGCTTTTAATTGTTTAATTGTTTAATTGTTTGACTTGTGCTTGTTTAGTTTTGTCTGTTTCCTCTTCCTCTTGGTGTCTGGGAAGGACTGCGGTTTGTGATTCTGATTTTGTAGTATTTGTAACTCGTGTTGGCTCTGTAATTAATTGACTAAGTCCAAACGATGTAATAAAATTTGACCATTCATTGTTCCTATTTAAATTAAGGAAATCCTTATTAAAAACACCAAGTCTAATAATTTCCTTATTTTATAGCAAACCATTATCAATAAGAACTTCAAATCTGTTTAACCACTCTGAATTTTCATTAGGTTTTCTGTAAAAAGGTCCTACTAAAACAGTTTACCTTTACGGGTGAAATTTCAACCCACAAACAATCTGTATCATTAATTTCGAGGTTCTTCGTGTAGCAATTATATCATTTCTGACATATATGATAATACCTTTATCATCAGATTTTAGATTGTCCTTTCTGAAAGGTTGATGAAAACCATCTATATGAAAAACGTTTGAACGTTTATGTTGCTTAAGTTTTGTTTCACACATAGCAAAAACATGTAATTTCTTGTTTTCCATTGAAGTGGGCCTAGATTTTACTTCCGAGAATTTACACAATTATTCACTACATAACCCCTATATATTTAAAAATACAATATTAATTCCTTTACTTTTAAAGTTAAGATTAACTGTTGATTCGTTAGCACTTTCACTCTGACTGCTCATTAAATAGTATCAGAAAAATGTGTAGATGTAGACGTATTTGTAACATTATTAACTGAAACAAAATTTGAAGAGAATTGAATCTGTATAGAGTTACTACCTAAACTTGCGTCAAAATCCTCTCACGCTCTTCTGACATAAAATGATATGGTGAATGCATTTCTTTCATAAAATGAGATGAATTATTATCCAAATTAATCACTACAAAGTCACTGTCACAGCAGGCGCAGTTTATAAGATTACACTGATCACACATATTTGAAAATAAGTCAAATGAATTTCTATCAATAAATGTTGCGCCTTCCCGAGTAGTGGCTGAATCGCCGAGAACCATTTCTGTGCCCAGAATACCCATGGTATTTCGGTCCGTTGAATACGCTGAAGTTGTTATCTACGACGATGTTAACATTTCTGTTCACTGCGTCGAGCAAGTGGTTAACACCTGATCGTGTTAAATGTATCCCGTCTTTGGAGAAGAAGCGCTGTATTGGTAAACGGTTATTTTCCTTGAATTGGCTATGGGTGTTGTTGATGCAATGCACGTCATGTTTCTGCCAAAACACAGAGTGTCTCTCGATACAGCTATTCAAAATCGTAACGTCGGTATCCTCTCTAGGAGCTATTTTGCATATATATAGCCTACCCTGTGCGTTTCCGGTTTTCACAATACTGATAAGCTGATCGTATTTCTCTTCGAAACGAGTTTCGTCTATGCTGTTTGCCGAATCGTTTATACCGATGGAGATTATGATGGTTTGAAACTGTGACTTCAAACAATGCAATCTCTTTAATGATGTCACTAACCGCTGACCCTCCTCGCGAATGCTTATGTAGCCTCTAATTAATCCTTTAGTATTTATGGGATGCAATATTGACTCACCTATCAATAATTTTTTAAGGTGTTGGGGCTGTTGGGTAAGACTAGAACCGTAGGCATTACTTGGAATATCAGTATTAATGTGTGGTTCTTCTGAAGATAGTCCCGGACGCCTGTATGTAACACGCACAGGTATAACTTTTCCAGACACTTTTCCTTCGTGGTTAGGACTGTCATTCCGCTGGGGTCGCTTGTCCCGCTTGGAATTCTCATTTGTCTGAGGTCGCTTATCTCGCTGAATTATTTCGTCTCGCTGGGACCTTCTTTCTCGCTGAGGTCTCTCTTTTCTCTGAGGTTGCTCGTCTCGCTGGGGGCTCCCGTCTCGCTGTGATCTCTCATCTTGCTGGGGTCTCTCGTCTCGCTAGTGTCTTTCGTCCCGCTGAAATCTCTCATCTCGCTGGGGTCTTTCATCTCGCTGGGGTCTCCCGTCTCGCTGGAGTCTCCCGTTTGCTGGGGTCTCTCATCTCGCTGGAGTCGCTCGTCTTGCTGATGTCTCGCGTCTTGCTGGGATCTCCCGTCTGGCTGAGGTTTTCCATCTCGCTGGGATCTCCCGTCTCGCTGGGGTCTCTCATTTCGCTGGGGTCTCCCATCTCGCTGTTATTGCTTGTCTGGCTGAAGTTTTCCATCTCGCTGGGATCTGTCGTATCGTTAGGGTCTCTCGTATCATTGGGCTCTTATCTCGCTGGGGCCTCTCATCTCATATGGGTCTCTCGACCCGCTGAGGTCTCGTCTGTTGCCAAGGTTTTGTGTCGTTATTACTCTGATAGAGGGTTTTGGGATGTGTCTGTGAAGAGACTGTGTCATTACTGGCCTTTGAACTGTTGCAGTAGCCCTCATCACGAACACTTAATGGTGTCTCCCTTACTATGGTTGAGTATGATTTTTTCTCTGTTATGTTATCGAACATCAGCACAAGCATGGACTTCATTTCATCTATTTTTATTTCGAGTGTATAATTAACATCCTGCTTTATCTCTCTTACTTCTTTCTCCAGAACGTTCATTAAATTAAAGACACTGAGAATACACCCTGCGTAAGTTGAAATTTCGTCATCTGAAGTCCGTTCAATCCCTCTCTATTTTTCGTGAAACTGAATAACAGGCAAACTGGTGAAGATCGGTATATCTACATTCAGAAACGATGGCCTCCTATCTGCGGTATCCGTCTGCAGTAGGGTGTGAGACATATCCATGTCCTCACACACCTCCTTATGATATCTCAGATTACTCTCTGGATGCAGTTGACTGTCTGTTTATTCTACATATCTCTTGAAAAGAGAAGCAGCAATTTTGGAGAAATATTCTTTTTTTCCATAGACTGTCCCTACGCCGTAATTATGGTAGTTTGTGATTGTTTGTCAATACGTATCTCGCATTTCAGAACTTTTACATGTGTCGTGCACAGATCGATACTATTGGAATCAGTAGTAACACTCTGTGAGAAATCAACCATCATCTTATTGTAGAATACTGTAAGGTATCTTACCGAGACAAAGTTAAGCTTAGTCACACAAGCATTTCTGAATGTATTGTATAAACATTCTCAAATTGATCCTCAAGCAGTCTTCCTTGCATGACTGAGTCTGGGTCGGCCACAAGTCGTTCTCCGTTGATGATGCGAAGATGCTTTCTGAAACATTAGATCCTTGTGTGTCTTACTCATTAGTGCACAACACTGTTTTGATACATTTTTCAAGACTGTTCTCCTCGTCTGCAGCTACATGTACTTCGGGTAGACAGTCAGTCCTACTTAGCCTGGGTCATACATCCTTAGAACAACCAAGGGTTCGAAAAAAGGCAGCCAAAATGGGGGTAAGGTTAGATATTTGCTTCTGGAATCCAACATAAGCAACTGAACAAAAATAGCTTACTTGAAAACAAAAGTAGATATGTTATTCTTTACGATCAAGCACTGCCAAAATTTTACACTGACGAAAGGTCATGGCACAGGGGTCACGGTGGGAAAATGTATGCACATGGAGATTTTTTTTCTTTTTTTTTTTGCGATTTGATTCCGCATTTTTTCCTCCTTTCTCTCTCATTTTCCCTCCCTTTTCTTTTGCCTGTTCTTGCGCATTTCGTATACTAGGCCATCGCGCTTGATTGGTTTTGACGGGGCTGCATTACGAAGGTACAAAGGTAAGCCGAGCATTTTTGGTCCGAAAATTAGACCAGATTTTCTTTTTTTGGAAGCCTTTTGCGCCTTCCTATACACGCTAGAGGGCTCGTGTTCATACTATTATTACCCTGTATATTACCGTATTAAATGGTAGTAGAATTGGAAGAATGCCTTATTAGTCTCGCCATGAGGGTCGTTCAAAAAGTGTTGGACAGCAGTTACGCATAAATACGCTACCGCCGTCGAAAGGATATGTAAACCCACTAAAATGTGGCAAAACACATGTTTTAAGGCTATATCTTCTGTTTGTTCAGGTACTTTGATTAAAATAGGGAAAATCTTGGACCTAGGAACAAACTGATCATTTTTACATATCCTTAGAACGGCCGAGTGTTTTCAAAAATGCAGCCGAAATGGTGGTAGAGCTGGATATTTACCTCTGGAATCCAAAATAAGAAACTGATCAAAAACAGCTTACTTGAAAACAAAAGTAAATTTGTTATTCTTTACAATCAAGCGCTGGCAAAATTTTACACCCAAGAAAGGTCATGGCGCAGGGGTCACGCTGGGAAAATTTATGTGCATGGAGATGCTTCTTTTTTTCTTTCTTTTGTGATTTGATCCCACATTTTTCCTCTCTTTCTCTCTCTCTTTCCCTCTCTTTTCTTTTGCCTTTTCTTGCGCTTTTCTAATGCTGGACCATTTGAGCCGCGCTTGATTGGTGTTGACGGGGCTGCATTACGAAGGTACAGCAGTAAACCGAACATTTTTGGTCCGAAAAGTAGACCATTTTTTCTTACTTTGGAAGCCTTTTGCGCCCTTCCTTTACATGCTAGAGAGCTCATGTTCATATTATTATTACCCCGCATACTACCGTATTAAATGGTAGTAGAACTGGAAAATTGCCTGTATTATTCTCGCCGTGAGGTTCGTTCAAATAGTGTTGGACAGCAATTACGCATAAATACGCTACTGCCGTCGAAAGGATACGTACGAAAAGCAAATGCAATAATGCCTATTTAGCTGGAGTTCTGGTGATTGGTGTATGAAAAACAAAATACAATAAAATTATTTCTAAGACACAATTGATATAACAATTATAAAGTAATCAAAAACAGTAAAAAAAAAAATCATGAAACTACGCGGTGCCCATATGACATTTATACTGCATTACAAAAACACGCCTATTCAAATATATTGAAAATTTTACAGCCAAAAAAGAAAAATTTTCAGATAAAAAATTCTGATATTTTTCATATTTCTGCTCAAAACATAGATTGTGGTTACTCGTTAGAACCGCCTTGCTGAGGCGGTTCTAACGAGTGCCCACAATCTATGTTTTTAGCAAAATAAGAAAAATAATGTATACCCCTGTAAACCCCAGTTTATAAAAGTGGGGTTTAAGGGGGTCATAATTGATGAACTGCACTCAAGAAAGCCAATGTATCCACTACATCACTCCGTCCGCTTTACGCCAGTGTATTGTGCATATATTTGCTATACTGAAAGGAAAAAGAAACGCAGGGTAAATTTTATTCCTAAATTTCATTCAAGTTTGAAAAAGTTTGTTAAATATTTTACTATGATTACAAAACGGTACATGTATGAAACAAAAGTTCCAAATTTCATTGGTTTGTGATCAACAAGTCTCGAGTTATTGAAGTTCATTGGTAGCTACCCCACAAAACTTGAAATCAAAATCAAACTGAAAATCAATATCGGGTGTGCCCCCCCGCCCCCCCCCCCCCCCCCCCCCCCCTCTTGCTGCCGTTGCTGCCCTAATTCTCCTTTGGATAGAGTTAACCAAAGCATTGACAGTTCGCATCGGGATGTTATTCCATTCATCGATCAACGCATTCCTTAGTTGTGCGAGAGTTGCGGGGGGATTTCGGCGCTTCCTGACCCTTCTGCCCAGCTCATCCCACATGTGCTCTATTGGGGACAAATCTGGACTGTACGGTGGCCATGCTAGTGGTGCGATGTTATTGTTTGCCAGGAAATCCTGACAAACTCGGGCAACATGTGGTCGGGCATTGTCCTGCTGCAGAATCAGATTACGTTGTTGCACAAGCGGGACTGCAACAGGACGCAAGATCTCATCCCTATACCTTACTGTAATTCCTTTTCAGTTTGATTTTGATTTCAAGATTTTCTGGGGTAGCTACCAATGAACTTCAATAACTCGAGACTTGTTGATCACAAACCAATGAAATTTGGAACTTTTGTTTCATACATGTACCGTTTTGTAATCATAGTAAAATATTAAACAAACTTTTTCAAACTTGAATGAAATTTAGGAATAAAATTTACCCTGCGTTTCTTTTTCCTTTCAGTATATATTGTACGACAAAATTAAACTGGGACAATTAGTATCCGCCAACGTCTTCGTAGGTTCCAGTTAGTTTAGTTTTATCATATTTTATTGCATATATATGATGTAAAGGGATCGGGCCATAAGTTCTCAAAACATTAGTTACGGCCCTTCCCCTACATTGTAATATACACACACTATAACTCACATGACAATGACATTAAACATAACTCGGTAAGATTATAAAGATATCATATGTCGTTTGAAGTAGCCCAAGAGAGCAACGATCGCTCACCTGAGGAACAGTTAGCTGAAGATATGAATATAATTTGAAACTACAAGGGACCATCACATATGATTTTGCCATAGATGTCATCCTATGCTTATATAGTTAAAATAAACACGTCTTTTGTTTGAAGTTTTCTTCAAATGTCCCAAATTGATTGCAAATATATGCCGTCTTAGACACCGGAGGAGGGTAATTGTGGCCATAGAAACCAAATTTGCCCAAGCTTTTATGCCTGTCCTGATTACCAGCAACATTTTACCTTGCTAAATAATTTCAGGGATCTTTTCATATTTTGCATAAACGTTAATTTTGACGAGATGTTGCTGTTAGACAAAAATAAGGACCTAAGGGTTAATTCCTTTAGCGTTATTTCCCTTCGTAATTCTTGAAAAGGCGTTTTGGTGTCTGCTTCTTGTCTTGCTAATACTTTTAGGAATCTTTTAACATTTTGCATTAACCTTGATATTGATGAGATGCTGCTGTTAGGCAAAAAAAATAAGGGCCTAGGGATAATTCCTTTAGAGATATTTCCCTTTGAAATTCTTGAAAAAATCATTTCCGTCCCTGCTTCTTATCTTGCTAAATAATACAGTAGAATTTCAATGGCTCGAACCCCGATGGCTCGTTTACCATGGACGAGTCGAACACATTCTTGAGTCCGCAGGGATTTCCTCAAAATACGATATACGGATAATTTAGGGAGATTTTATTCTTTTATCTTGCAAATGTATGTTGTGTGCACTCATTAGAATCGCCTCTATGAGGCGATTCTAATGAGTACACACTACATACATTTATAATATAGAACACCGAAAAGATATCCCACAATTATCTCCATTATGCCTCCTGGTATGGCACTAATAGTAACCTTCCGTGGCTCGAACTACCGCTGTCTCGAACAAATTTTCATGGTCCTAAAGGGGTTCGAGCCATCGAAGTTCGACTGTATGTCATCTTTTCATATTTTGCATAAATGTTGATTTTGATATGTTACTGTCAGAGAAAATAAGGGCCTAAGGCTTAATTCCTTTATAGTCGTTTTCCTTTCTTATTCTTAAAAAGTTGTTTTGGTTTCTGATTCTTATCTTGCTAAATAATTGAAAGACTCCATATTCCTCATAATTAGACATTTTTTATCCAAATAAACTGATATATAGTATCAATACGAACATAAAATGTGGCATCTGACAGCCTGTAATGATTTCAGTTAGTCTCTCGTTCTTGAATTGGATCAAAACTGAAATGACTTTTGTTATCGTATCTCTGAATTAATGTTGGCAACATTAATTCAGAGATACGATAAACAATCGTTTCATTTCAAGATCGAGAGACTACCAGAAATTTTATAGGCTCTCAGGTGGCACATTTTATGATTGTATAAATACAGTATATCAAACACTAAACCTTTCTTGGATAATAAAATGTCTATTTTTGAGAAATATGGAACCTTTAAGGATTGTCTTTTCTTAAATGTTGATATTGATGAGATGTTCATGAGAGAGAAAAATAAGGGCTTATGGGTTAATTTCTTTGGCGTTATTTCCCTTTGTTATTATTGACAAGGCAGTTGGTTTCTGCCTCTTGTCTTAATAAATAATCGAAGGAATCTTTGCAGATTTTGCATAAATGTTGATACTGATGAGACGTTGCTGTAGAGAAAAATAAGGGCGTAGGAGTTCCTTCCTTTACAGTAATTTTCTTTGTATTTCTTAAAAAGTTGCTTTTGGTATGAAAATAGTGCATGCACAGTGAAACCAACTCATCTCAAAGTGTTTTGTTGAGGTAATCTGATGGTTTGCAGACTCATTACAGACATTCTGAACATGTGCAGGAAGATGTTTGATGCTGAAAAGAATATGTTCGTCAAAACAACAGCTGTTTTCACTTAGCCAGTTTTTAGTAATTTTTGACTATAGGGTTTTGTATGCTCTAAGATGGTACTGCTGAGATACATGTAGTGCATGCATGGTGAAATCAACTTGGCTCGAAGAATTTGTTGACAAATTCTAATATCTTGCAGATTCATTAAAGACATCTTGAACGTATGCATGAAGAAGAGTGCTTCTAGAACAAAAATCATTTTTGACCAAAACCAAAAAAATACCACTTTAACTTCACCTTTTATGTCAAAATATATGTATGTCTGTCTGTATGTATTGGTTTTCTCAATCACAAACAACCTGATGCAAATATGCAAAGGCAGTCATTACCTTGCGCGGGTGTGTGTGTGTGGGGGGGGGGGGGGGAGGGGTGTGTGGGAGGGGGATGTAGGGGGGTATCTGATAAACACCGCTAATTGACACTTCTTGTTTGTGAAAGCTTAAACTTTTATTATAATAACGTTGGGCAGTCCACGGTAAAAAGCATTGGACCAGTCTATGACCTTTCATAAAATGCTTCCGGAGCAATAACAAATACTAAGATTGTCTTAGACAAATAGGGACGTGCTGTTGTGTGATATTGTTTATGTCATTCAACCTTATTCAGTGCCTTGGGAGGACTGTGTTTTCTGATTGTTGCTTTTAATGGAATCTCAGTTCTCACTTTTTACAAAATTGGCCCGCATTAAATAAAAAAGTGCCTTCAAACATGTGCAAAATGTGCAGATTCAGATCCTGTGCATGCGCAAAATGTTATCTGGGCCTTTACATTCGATGCATATATTTTGTAGTATCCAATAGTTCTGGTAGTGCACAGTGATGGCCCTGATCAGACTTAGAGGATGCGCAGGCTGATCTGTGCATTCGTTGTCAACATGTGGCTGAACGCGTTTTCACATGGCGGAACCCATATAATGAAACAGCACACATGTCGTCTTAAGTTCCAAGTAAGAATTCTTTATAAATCTATAGCGGACCGTTATTGGCCCGTCAGGGTAGCTGACGGGCCGATAACGGCCCGCTATAGATTTGTAAAGAATGCTAGCTGGGTTGTCATTTGTGTGAGGATAATGAAATCGAAATATTCTGATTAGTTTATTAATTAGTCTCTTAAAAACGCAAAACAAACAAATAAAATCATATAAAGAAAAACAAAAAGTTCATAATCTCATAACATGTAAATTATGGCTATATTAAGTACATGTACGTGTATAGAAACGTGTTAATTGCAACGTGTAGTTTATGAAATATTAACAAAATGATTATGGTACTGCTGTCTTTTCAACATCACTCATTAAGCCGTATTCTACAGAAGCCTATATGAGAGAATGTGTTTTGTGTAAGAATATTTTGTGTTTGTAACTTGTGACTTCCGTGTTTTGACTTTTAAAGGCCAATGCACTTGTAATCCGTGACCAGTGACTACCGTAAACGCTGAGGTATTTCTTATAGTACAGCATATAAAAAGCTTAAAAATAACATGATAGCCTTTTCCTATTTCACCTCTCTTTCTTTTATGTCCTTGATCACACCATTTAAATGGCAAAACGCACATGTCAAAAGACGTAAGACAGAACATAAAAGCATGAAAGTTCAAAACATAAAACTCAAAAGCCAAACACGGAGGTCGCACGTTATAAAAACAAAACTCAAAACATATTTGCTGCTACCTTATTTAAAACAGTGTAAAAACGAACGTTGCCTCATGAATAAAACTTTACCAGTCTCTGGGCTTATTCAGCAGACGACAAATTAAGGAACTCATCACGAAAACACACCTAAATAATTTTGACCCCCTTAAACCAAACTTTAATATAGTAAAACTGGGCTTTACAGGGGTATACATTTTTTTTTCTTCTTTCTGCTCAAAAACGTAGATTGTGCTTCTCGTTAAAACCGCCTTGTCAATGCGGTTCTAACGAGTACCCCCTGTCTATGTTTTGAGCAGAAATATGAAAAATATCAGAATTTTTTTCTGAAAATTTTCAGTTTTTTTCGTGGTGAAATTTTCGATAAATTTGAATAGGCGTGTTTTCATAATGTTTTCTTATTTTTCTAGAAAAACGGATCTGACATGTCATGCAAATTGTCCATTTAGGAGATCTGTCAAATTCTATTTTCTAGAAAAAAAAATAAAATAAAATAAGAAACAATATCAATGGTCGTCTGCTGAATCAGTGCAGAGAATATTTAAAGTTAATTTGCAAGCAAACATTAGGGTAACTAGGCAGCTTGGAGACAGATCTTCAGCTTGAAGATATTCTGTTTTCCAAATATTTGCGCAATTAATGAAACATTCAAAATTAATAGTTTCTGTTATTACCAGAAACTTTCACGACAATTATTTAATTGCAGGCGCTGCATACGTCGAATCAGTTGTGTGTCATAATGTTAATTCATTTTAACCCTTTTATCCCTTAGTTTCTGAATGGACCCTCCGATCTCTGATTAAGGCACATTCATCGTGGTAGATAGGGTTTTTATATAAAAATCAACAAGACAAAATATGTAGACGTAAACGTCTAAGTACCGGCGCAAATTTTGTCCATGTTTACATAGAAATATGGGACAAGGGAAAACTAAAGTTTAACAAATTTTCAATGTAACGGGTAAAAAATCAAGCAACGTGATTCTTTAACTTTCATTGCCACAGGCGTTAATAATAGGTTTTTGCAAATAGCATGGATCCAGATGATACGGCTCATATGAGCCGTTTTATCTGGATCTACGCTGTTTGACATCCAGTCTTCCAACTTTACATATAAACTTCTTTTCAAGCGATAATTTGTTAACAAGAGGCCCACGGGCCACAACTCGCTCACCTGAGTGAAACCGCCACTGCAGATATGTTGATGGCATGCAACATTTTTCCAATACTCTTATGACAAGGCAATGGCTTAAACAGTTTTTGAAATATCTTGCTTACAAGGTTAAAATGCTGAAATTTTCAAAACGTTACAAGTAAAATAAGTCACCCCCAATGCCTCCTACCAACTTTTGAGTCAACTGGCATTTCGGTGCAGTAGAAGAAGCAAAAAATAGATTTTCAAGATGGCTGCCATCTTGGATTTCCGATCGGAATGATTATAGCTATTTTCTGATCTACAAGTCACCCTGATGCTTCCTACTAAGTTTCAAGTCAATTGACTTTTAGGTTTCAGAGAAGAAGCGAAAAATAGATTTTCAAGATGGCTGTCATGGAGGCCATCTTGGATTTCCAATTGGCACGATTTGAGCTATTTTTTATGTACAAGTCATCCCGATGCTTCCTAGCAAGTTTGGAGTCAATTGGCCTTTCGGTTCAGGAGAAGAAGCGAAAAATAGCTTTTCAAGATGGCTGCCATGGTGGCCATCTTGGATTTCTAATCAGCACAATTTTAGCTATTTTTGATTAATAAGTCACCCCAATGCTTCCTAACCAGTTTGGAGTCAACTGGCTTTTGGGTTTCGGAGTAGAAGCGAAAAATAGATTTTCAAGATGGCTGCCATGGTGGCCATCTTGGAATTTGGACCGACACGATTTTAGCTATATTTGATCTACAAGTCACCCTGATGCTTCCTAGCAAGTTTGGAGTCAATTGGCCTTTCGGTTCTGGAGAAAAAAAAAAAAGATTTTCAAGATGGCGGCCATCTTGGATTTCCGATCGGAACGATATTAGCTATTTTTTTATCTACATTTCACCCTGATGCTTCCTACCAAGTATCGAGTCAATTGGCCCTGGGGTGTAGGCCTTTAAAGCAATTGTTCACGCCGCATGACCCATGATGGACGACGGACATTGACTGACCACAATAGCTCACCATGCGCACTTCATGCTCAGGTGAGCTAAAAATCTGAGCAAATTTGGCTCAGTGGCTTCAGAGAAGTCGTCAAATTCTCAACAATTTTCCCATATAAATGTTATGGGGCTCATACAAATGCATAGGGAAGCAAACTTGACCTTGCCGTAAAAAGGTCAAATGTCAACGTACGATAATCTTTTCAGCAATTTTGGTAGATCTCCTGTCCCTGATGATTTGTGCACAGATTTAGCCCCAAGGCATCCTCAGTTCTGAAGAAGAAGATTTTTAAAGGGTCTTACCATATATGGGCATGGTGGCCATCTTGGTCGACCTACTGCGACCATTTTAGCAATCTTTCGTTCCCCTGACTTAAGAAGGCACAATATGAAATTTGAGCAAATTTGGCTCAGTGGCTTCAGAGAAGAAGAAATTTAAAATTCTCAACAATTTTCCTATTCAAATGTATGGGGCTCATACAAATGCATAGGGAAGCAAACTTCATCCTGCCGTAAAAAGGTCAAATGTCAACGTACGACAATTCTTTTGGCAACTTTGGTAGACCTCTCCTTCCCGATGATTTGTGCAAAGATTCAGCCCCAAGGCATTCTCGGTTCTGGAGAAGAAGATTTTTAAAGGTTTTTACCATATATGGGCATGGCGGCCATCTTGGTCAACGGACCGTGACAATTTTAGCAATCTTTTGTTTCCCCACACTAAGGTGGCTCCATATGAAATTTGAACAAAATTAGCTCAGAGGCTTCAGAGGATAAGTCCTTTGAAACTCTTAACAATTTTCCCATTCAAATGTATAGAGCTCATACAAATGCATAGGGAAGCGAACTTGACCTTGCC
Source organism: Anodontia alba (assembly GCA_964016985.1). Classification (NCBI taxonomy): domain Eukaryota; kingdom Metazoa; phylum Mollusca; class Bivalvia; order Lucinida; family Lucinidae; genus Anodontia; species Anodontia alba. The sequence goes on along the minus strand of OZ024828.1, from coordinate 50,428,429 downwards.
GTAAAAAGGTCAAACGTCAACGTACGACAATTCTTTTAGCACCTTTGGTTGACCTCTCGTCCCCGATGATTCATGCAAAGATTCAGCCCCAAGGCATCCTCGGTTATGGAGAAGAAAATTTTTAAAGGTTTTTACCATATATGGGCATGGCGGCCATCTTGGTCAACGGACCATGACAGTTTTAGCAATCTTTTGTTTCCCCACCCTAAGGTGGCTCCATATGAAATTTGAACAAAATTAGCTCAGAGGCCTCAGAGGAGAAGTCGTTTGAAACTCTGAACAATTTTCCCATTCAAATGTATAGAGCTCATACAAATGCATAGGGAAGCGAACTTGACCTTGCCGTAAAAAGGTCAAACGTCAACGTACGATAATTCTTTTAGCAACTTTGGTTGACCTCTTGTCCCCGATGATTCGTGCAAAGATTCAGCCCCAAGGCATCCTCGGTTATGGAGAAGAAGATTTTTAAAGGTTTTTACCATATATGGGCATGGCGGCCATCTTGGTCAACGGACCGCGACAATTTTAGCAATCTTTTGTTTCCCCACCCTAAGGTGGCTCCATATGAAATTTGAACAAAATTAGCTCAGAGGCTTCAGAGGAGAAGTCGTTTGAAACTCTTAACAATTTTCCCATTCAAATGTATAGAGCTCATATAAATGCATAGGGAAGCGAACTTGACCTTGCCGTAAAAAGGTCAAACGTCAACGTACGACAATTCTTTTAGCAACTTTGGTTGACCTCCCGTCCCCGATGATTCATGCAAAGATTCAGCCCCAAGGCATCCTCGTATATGGAGAAGAAGATTTTTAAAGGTTTTTACCATATATGGGCATGGCGGCCATCTTAGTCGACGGACCGCGACCATTTTAGCAATCTTTCGTTCCCCCACCCTAAGGAGGCTCCATATGAAATTTGAGCAAAATTGGCTCAGCGGCTTCAGAGGAGAAGTCGTTTGAAAATGTTAACGGACGGACGGACGGACGGACGGACGGACGCACGGACGGACGGACGGACGGACGGACGACGGACGAAAAGTGATCACAATAGCTCATCCTGAGCAGAGCTCAGGTGAGCTAAAAATGAAAAGCAGAAGACAAACGTCGTCTGAAAATTGGCACCGAAAGAGTTAATGTTTGCTTTTATTAAGCTTTATGAAATTTCTTGAATGAAATGAAAATAAAATAGTCATTAATCTGCTTATAACACAGTTTATTTTAATATTTCTTTATATTTGCCGGGATCGTCACAAACCAACGTCCCGGCAAATATAAAACGTCCTTAGTGAGCAATCAAATGGTCTACCATATGTAAAAATCCAATGCTATATTAAGAGACCGGCGCGATTAGCGCGCCGGTCAATAACAGAATGGCAACCAGCTGGTCCTGATGAGCCGTCTCATCTGGATCCGCACTGTTTGCGAAGGTATCTACATTTGTCTACATGGATGAAAAGGATAAAGCAAAGCAGGGAAGCAAAAACAGACAAATTAAGAGTCGACCCTAGTTATCTCGAAATCCAAGGGACTCTGTGAAACACTTCGAGATATCCGTACTTCGACATATCAGATTTGCGGAACTGAGGAAAACAATTAATCGAACAACCACCTTTAACAGAATGAGTATGTAATTTGACTCCTAAGTTAGAGATAGATTGAAAATATTGTGGAAAAGAGGAGAAATGAGCAATTTCTCCTCTTTTCCATAATATTTTGTTGCCTGTTAGTAGAGCTCTGTGTTAAAACAGGGACCAAATTTTCACTTCGAGATAAGCGGTTATTCGAGATAAGCGAGGTCGAGATAACGAGAGCCGACTGTATATCGGTCGGTGCCCTGGAAAGGCTGTGGTTTTCTGGGTAACTGTAACGACTCCCCGTAACTCACGTCAGTGCGTTTGCATACTGTTTACTTGTTTGTTTGTTTGTTTTTTTTTATCTTTGAGACAACTGCGGATTCGGCCTAAATGACCGAAAGCAGCCAGTATGGCCTAAGGAAACATTGACAAGTTAGTAATTTTAGTGTGCGCGTGCATGTATGCGTGTGCGTGTGCGAGTGTGCATGTGTGTTTCCATTGCTTTCACTGTTCATTCCTCAATACATTGTAAAGGCTATTCAACCTTTGCGACTCTCTCGGTTAATTCAGCAGACGATTAATTGATGACGGTTATCTTCTTTCTTTTCATAAAGAAAGCCTCCGTCATTTCATGCAGATTATCTCCATAAGAGAAAAATTGTCTTCATAAGAGACAATTTGCTAAAAATATCACAGCCAAATTTCTGGGAAAAGAAGAAAACTATTTCAAACTGTCGTCTGTCGAAAATTTTAACAAGCATGCTAACCGCTTATACGACTTTCTATAAAACACAACAGGAAGTGTTCGTGTAACCTAAAACGTCATGTACCCATATTAGTCTGGAGATTCCCAAAATGGTAATTTCTATTAAACATTGTAATAATAAAAACTAACCAGACACCCTGCTATTGGCAAGTGACAAGTCCAAAGAGTTGTGGTAGGAGAGTCCACTTGGCCTAAATGGGTTAATCAGCAGCACAAGTGATGTCAAAATTACAGCAGTACTTATTCACCGTTATCAACAATTAAGACCAGCTCATATGTTTCAATCCATAGAAATAATTCAGCCTCTCCAAATATACAAAGTAATCACGTTAAGCAAAAATGTATCTCAATACATGCGCAAAATGCGCAGATTAAGATCACCCTGCGCATGCGCATGGTCTTTTCTGGGCCTTCGTTCTCCATTGATACATCCTATAGTATCCAATGATTCTGTTAGCGGACAGCGAAGACCCTGATTAGACTGCGCAGATGCACAGGCTGATCTTGGCCATCGCTGTCCGCATATGCCCGAAGACATGTTCTCGCATGGCGCGGCCCATTAAAGATCTTATGACACAAGCAACAAAGGGACACGCAGATTAGCTTGTGCATCCGTGGCATTCTGTTCCGATTCTTGAGATATCTCTAATACAGGAGCTTAAATAGCCTAGTAATAGCCAGTGTAGAACCAGATCAATGCGCAGACTGACCTAGGGTTACGCTGGTCGCATATGTTATAAGGTCAGTTTCCATTTGGAGATGTTCTAACCTTGTAGGAGTTATCATGCGGTATACTGCTGGCTTTTCCATTGGTCCTCTAAAAGAAAGAACGTCCGACAATGTACCGCAAAACACGAGCATATGAGCTCTACAGCTCTGTCTGATCATCCCCTTATCTCATTGTCAATATATTCAACAGGATCTACCTATGTTCTAAACAGACGCAGTGGTTCAGATAAGGATTTGATAAGTATTTTACCTCATGCTGTAACCAATTTTAGACTGAAATATTACAAATAGCGAGCAAAGCTCACATACCCCCAGCCATAGCTATCAGAGGTATGTTGAACCATAATGTTGTAGCTGCAAATTTCCCTAAGCATTACGAAAACACGCTTATTCAAATATATTGAAAATTTCACCACCAAAAACTCTAATAAAATTCTAATATTTTTCATATTTCTGCTCAAAACATAGATTATGGGTACTCGTTAGAACTGCCTCGGCGAGGCGGTTCTAACGAGTACCACAATCTATGTTTTTGAGCAGAAATAAGAAAAATAATGTATACCCCTATAAACCCCAGTTTTACTGTAGAAAAGTGGGGTTTAAGGGGGTCAAAATTATATAGGTATGTTTTCGTGATGGTATTGCATGGTAGAGATTGGCAAAAAGAAAAAAAATCTCACCATCTTGGTTTTCTCTGACATAACATACTTCACCATTGTCAGGGTGTTTACAAAATTTGAAGACTCTGGCTCTAATAGCAGGTGAGAAATCTGTGATGCAGTTTTATCAGAAAGAAAGAAAAAATGGACAAATAAAGAGAATGACAAACATGAGGATGCTGATTCTCTTTTAAACAATACAACTAGTCATACACAACGTTTGTACCAAATTTCAAATTATAGGTGAAGTAGTTGCTGTGAAATCTGTGATGCAAAGTTTTATTTGAGAAAAATGGACAAATAAAGGGAATTGCAAGCATGAGAATGCTGAATCTCTCTAACACAATGCAAGTAGTCATACCAAATATTTGTACCAAATTTCAAAATCCTAGGTGCAGCAGCTCTTGAGAAACTTTAACACAGGTTTCCCTATGCATTACATTGGAGTGAGAGATGGAAAAAAGGAAAAAAGACAAAAGAAAATTCAGCATCACGGTTTTTGACACAATATACTTCAATCTACTATACAAAATTTGAAAAATGATAATCATGAGGCTGTTGATTCTCTCTTACGCGATAAAAGAAGTCGTACTCAATGTTTATATGGAATTTCAAAACCCTAGGTGCTGTAGTTCCTGAGAAATCTTTGACGAAAAATTTTATTGGAGAAAAAGACAAATAAAGGGAATGATAAGCATGAGGATGCTAAGTCTGTCTTACATAAGACAACAAGTCATACCTAATGTTTGTACCAAATTTCAAAATCTTAGGTGCAATAATTCCTAAGAAATCTTTGACAAAATTTTTATTGGAGTAAAAGAAAAATGGACAAATTAAGGTAATAATAAGCATGAGAATGCTGATTCTGTCTTACACAATACAAGAAGTCATACCTAATGTTTCTACCAAAGTTCAATATCCTAGGTGCAGTAGTTCCTGAGAAATCTTTGACGAAAAAAAAGTTTACACACAGACACACAAACATTGTTACGGAAAACCGAAAACTATACACTTCATATGCCAGGGGTATAATAAATTCCTACACACTACATATTGGAAGAGTCCAATATCAATGTTTGGTATGTCAGGCTATGTGATTTAGACGTTTCTAGAGAAAATGTCTTAACTATTTGTAAAAAGATGAGGATCCTGAACAGACGCGGCATTTTGCGGAGTCTGATTTGGGTCTTCACTGTTCACCAATTACCCTTTTGGGGGTCTCCAGACTAAAATTGTTTAAAAGTAAAATGCAATGAGCTTAGTTGCCCCTCGAATTCGATTTCGATGCTGAAATTCCAAATTGCAGACAATATTTACACCTCCAGCTCTAGTTCAAATGCTGATGTCCAAAACTTCACTGCTGAAACACTCTTTATTCCGTCTTATCTGGAACTCTGGCACCAAGAAGTCCCTGATCCGGCCGTGTGACTTTGCAAGCAGATCTGGGCTTTCGTTCCAGGTATGTGAGATACGCGACTCCTTCTCAAAAGTTTGTTCAATAAGTCCGGAACTAGATTTTCCTATTTATGCCTAGCGTCCCATAAACAGAACATTGGCAAACAGTGAAGACCATGTTCAGACGCAGCACAATACGGCGTCTTATCAAGGTCTACACTGTTTGCATTAAATGCTAGTATTTCTAAAAACAACAGGGTTATAATAAAAATAAGCATACACCCCTTCTTCTGAAAATGGACCGGTCCAAAAAGTTAAGGTAGAAAAGTCCACTTTGCATAATGGGTTAATGCATAATGTGATACACTATGGATTCTAGAGTAATGTGAGATGACAGGGATTTCTATAAAACATGACAATAATAAAAGTAACCGGACACCCCGTCTATCGGAAATGGACCAGTCCAACGATTTAAGGTAGAAAAGTCTACTCTTTTGGACCTTTTTAGTCCAGTATACCTAAACAAAGACCTTTGCGAACAGTGTAGATACAGAGGATACGCTCATAACAAGCCATCTCATCTGGATCCACACTGTTTACCAATATGTTTTTGATTTTACACTGAAGCCCCTATTTGAGCCAATGGACATGTCTCAATTCAAAGAAGGAAGATTTCACTTCAGAAACTCAGAGGTGAAAGGATTAAGTGCTACACATTGGATTCTAGAGCAACGTGAGATGACGTCGTTGAAACGTTGAGGGTTGATATGCTGTGCATGGACAAGTCTCTTGATGATGAAACAATGGATGGGATGGATGGCGTTCCTATAGAGTCAGGGATGGAATAAATGTTCAACTTATTGGGTAAGTCCTCTGAAGATTTATTCGCATTCGTTACCATATTCTGAAACAAAAACATACATACTGTAAAATCCTTACATGTAACAGTTACGGTATCAATATTTGGCGATTTGACGGGGAGGGCTTGTTTGCGCATTTTAGTTTTGACCATTCAAAATGTAATTTCTCCTATTTTTTTTTATTTTTCATAGAAAATAAGTCTTGACTTTTATTTTCTATGAAAAAAATGAGTGAAGTATCGTCTACTGCAGTGTTGTATCTGGTGCTTCAGGAGTTAAACTGGGTCAAACTGTACAGAGTAGAAAGGCCATGGATTAGAACAACCTTTGTCATATGTTACGACCTAGCACTCCTACCTTCAATTATCTGCCTTGGCAGAATACGCATAGTTTCTAAGTATATATTCAATCTCCTACAAATGCGTTAGGAGTCGACTCTTTGGCTCAGTGGTTAGAGCATTGGATTTCTAACCTGAAGGACCGGGTTCGAATCCCACGATAGGCGGGAATTTTTTTCAGCTATGCTTCATTCCTTCGTTACGACTTTCATGTCGTAAGACATATAGATGTGTTACATGTAACGTGACAATCTATGCCGCATCAGAGAGAAAGAAACACTCTATACATATGAGAACATTTAAGCACAAAACCTGGCCTCGGTGGCTCAGTTGGATGCGCCGTCCGACTGGAGACCAGGAGGTCGCGGGTTCAACCCCCGCCGAGGTCGGCAACATTCTTTCGTGGAGATTGATCATGAAATATTTTCTACGGTCATTCTCTCCCTTCCGCTGATTCAAGAAGGGCAGTTGTCAGTTTCTGGCAAAAGAATGTGCACAATACTGGTTAACCGCTTAGAGGACTAAGCCTGCCCAGTAAACGTGTGGTTAGGTAAACTGACCGCGCTCGACATGACCCAATTGGGTTGACTGGGCCGTAAAACCTCAACACAAATAAAAAATTAAGCACAAAACCAGTCTGCTGTCTGAACATATGCGAACATTACACATAAAACCATTCTACAGCCGGACGATTATACGAACCGCACCATACGAAAACGTGTCTTCGGATATATGCGGACAGTGAAGGCCTACATCAGTCTGGACATTCGCGCAGTTTGATCAGGGCCTCCGTTATCCTCGAATAGAATAACTAGATACTACAGAATTAATTAATGGAGAGCAAAGGCCAGGCTTATACCTTTTGCATGTACAGGATGATCTAAATCTGCGCGTTTTGCGCATGATCAAAGGCACTTTTTCGCTTGACGCGGTCCGTATAATACTTAGGTTTTCTGGAAGGAAAAAATAAAATTAAGTTAGACTGCTTCTTACAACGGAAAAAGTAGAAAGTTTCTACATTTTGACTTACAGAATACATTTTACGTTGACCAGCAGGACACTTACCGTTTTAGCTTGATTATTCGAAATTAATATCACTGTGTTCGGACATCAGTCATCCTTTTAACAGTTATAAATTTTGTCATGATATAATGAGCGGCGCAGTTCTCGGTACAGTCATTTGCTTTATGCATGCGCGAATACACGACAGTGATAAAACAATACGTTTCCCAAATAGGGAACCATAACGCAACCAAATACACTAATAAATTTTCTAGATTTCTTCATTTTACGTCGATATGGACCATATCGATGCAAAATGTAGACAAAATAATATCTACTTTTGAAAAAAAATGTTTCTTCGAAGGAAGCTGTATAATTAGATATAATATCTTTACTGTGGAGCTGTATACAAAATGATGTAGCTGTTGAAGTTTCGTTTCCGAGGTAATGAGGGCCGCGAGGCCGAAAGGTTCCTAGAATTGAGTGAACAATAAAGACAGTTTGTCATATCTACATTTTACTTTGTAGCACTGCTTGAATTTTGGCCTTGGTTCAATAGTGTACTGTAGCATGTGTTTTGTGTGATGCGAGTCAACTGTGTCATACCCTTACCTGTATATCCATTTTGCATTTCTACATTTCGCATTGTAACACTATTCTGATATTGGCTCTGGTTAAACAGTGTACTGTAGCCTGTGTTTTGCTTGATGCGAATCAAATGTATCATACACTTAGGGTGCATTCTACAGTTTCGCACTTGTGAACCTGGGCAAAAATGTCAGTAACAAGGGATATGGCTAGAAACCAGACTGAATCCGAAAATACATTTTGTTGCATACTTTGACCAAAACTGAAGTTTTATGCTTGTCAGTTATTGTTAACATTGAAGAAAAAGACATTTCTTGAGGTCACATGACCTTATTATAAAATAGTGTAGGTAAAATACGAAACTGATGAATTCTGTCTGGTACCAGGTTTTACCTTGTCATAAATTGTAGCATGCTTTTCTGTGGATTTTATCTTGAAAACGACGTGGCTTACAGGTATTGATTTCTGGATAAAAGTATTTTATGTGCAGCTGTTGCAGGGCAGTGTATGGTCCTGCAGTAGAGGATAACCATTTGAAAACTGCACATTTTGCATACAGTTGGCCGCCATTACGAAAACACGCCTATTCAAATATAATGAAAACTTCACCACCAAAAAAATGAAATTTTTCAGATAAAAAACTTTGATAGTTTTTACATTTCTGCTCAAATCATAGATTGTGGGTACTCGTTAGAACCGCCTCGGCGAGGCGGTTCTAACGAGTACCACAATCTATGTTTTTTAGCAAGCGAGGCGGTTCTAACGAGTACCCACAATCTATGATTTGAGCAGAAATTAGAAAAATAATGTATACCTCTATAAACCCCAGTTTTACTATATAAAAGTGGGTTTAAGGGGGTCAAAATTATATAGGCATGTTTTCGTGATGACAGTGGGCGGTAGGTGGGGTATTGTTTACATAAGTGCAACAGCAAGTCCTAGTACATTGCAGTTATTTTTATGAGAATTAAATTATTATTTGGTACGTTTGCAATTTATTGATACAGTACCTAATGGACTTGTACTGTTATATTTGCTGTGATTGCATTTTATTTGTGTGACGGCCGTGAACAAGTAGAAATGGAAGTCAAAACTGTGGAGTGCACCATTTAACACAGATCTGAGTTTTCAAGTTTGTTTAAAATTAAAATATAGTATTTGAATTTCAAATTTAGCACTTTCCTGTCAAAATCACACCATTTTCCTTGCTTTGAACAGCAGATTTTGAAAATTATAAAGATGCAGTATTCCAAGGGAGATAATTTTTTTTCTGCACCTCTTCCGAACAGGTTTATATCTATTTTAAGTACCCTCAAACTTATTTGGAGGGCACATTTTATTGAATTTGATGCATTTACATTGATAGAAAGGTATTTTGTCACAATTTGTTGATGTGTACATGTATTTTTGTCATTCAAAGATAGAACATTCAGTACATCCAGTACATCACCACATTGATATGACAGGGATAGTTTTGCTTCTACTCTAACTGAAAATGAAGTTTTGTACTGTAAGCGCCTACTTCGCCGACACTGAAATTACACCGCTTCATGTCACATTTGGCAAGATGATTCAGTTTTATTTTTGCTCATTTTTGCAGGGTGTAGTTTGCTTAGCAGTTGTAGTGGATTAGCAATCATATTTGTTGCCAGCACTTGACAAGCATCTGGATATTTCTCAACACTTGAACGGATTTTTTTGTGCAGCTGTGTCACAGGTATTTTCACTGATATCTTCCACAGTGCCCGGATTTTTATTTTCCGGTGGGTAGTACGATTCACTGTTTCTTTTAACAGTGTGACTTTTGCTTTTCGGTTATTCCTCAGACTGTACTTTCTCGAAGACATTTTGAACACATGTTAAGTCGGATTAACATGTGGATCTGTTCAACTGGAACAGTTTTATGTCCACTTATATATATCCACATTTATATATATAAATCCAGAAAACAAGAATTATTTCTTAATATCTATTCCCAGAAGCAAGCAGACAGCATGTGTGCTGTTCCAAATCATATGCATTTCTGCCTGATTGCTATAAGCACACCTTACTGAAGCTAAAGTTGGTGAAATGCAATCAGAATCATGCCATGAGAAAAGCGCCTTTTACGACAAATATACAAACAGCAGATACCCTGATCAGAAGTTTGATCAGGGAAGTTGCTCTTTCCTGGTCAGACGTATAGTATACAACACACATGTACAATACAGAGTACAGAAGTCAGCCTTTTCATGAGGAAAATAGTCTCAGTGGCATCTGTCAACAGTGAACACCAAGATCAGCCTGTAGAGTGTAACTGCACAAACTCATCAGACCATGAACTGTTCAGTGTTTGAAAGAGCATTATTAAACACTGTGTTGATTTCTTTAAGGAAACGCCGAATGTCAAGATGAAGACTGCACGGGCTCCTCTACTGAACTGGGCTTGGCTCAGTCTGTTTCGGATCATTACAGCCTAGCTGATCTGGGAACCTAAATATTGTAGGACCTTTTTCTTCTCACCAGTCCCAGCTCATTTCTGTTTTATTTTGCTAAATGCTGTTTCTATATCAAGTTTGGTTTGCTAAAAGATATCTGCATCTAGTGTGCTTATGGTCAGGTTTACCATCTCCCTTTGACTATGAAGAACAAATTATAAAGTTTGAGTTTGCAATATCTATCAAATACCACTGTAAATGGGTGTGCTGGCAGGATGTAAGAGTAATATAAACCTGTTTATAAAAATATAACTAATACTACAGTGTTTTTGCTGCCTTGGCAGCGCTCAAGAGTCTAAACTTGTATATTAAACACATATTTTTGTACGTAAAATGGGTTTGATTTCAGGTGCTGAACAAGCAAGACCAGAAGTCACTTCTCACTGAACTGCATACAGAATAACTTGTTTATTTGTTCCTATTGTTTATGTAACAGTGGACAGAAATATATTTGTGGTTCTTATAAAGATATTCTGACATAATTTGACAAATACCGGCAAAATCACTTGATTTCGCGATTTGGCCGCACAGAGACTAGCATGCATTATAGTCAAATTCCTTCTTAGTAATACATCAAGGAAGAAAAAAAGTGGTCTTTTTGTTCATCATGTAACCTTTGCTGCAAGAATATTTCCAAGGGTACATTCCATAGTTTCGCACTTGTGAACCTGGGCAAAAATGACAATAACTAGGGGTAGGGCTAGAAACCAGTCTTAAATTACTTTTTGCTGCACATTTTTACCAAAACTAAAGTTTTGTGCCTGTCAGTTATTGTTAACATTGAAGAAAAAGACATTTCTTGAGGTCACATGACCTTACTATAAAATAGTGTAGGTAAAATACGAAACTGTTGAATTCTGTCTGGTACCAGGTTTTACCTTGTCATAAATTGTAGCATGCTTTTCTGTGGATTTTATCTTGCAAACGACGTGGCTTACAGGTATTGATTTCTGAATAAAAGTAATATTCTGTAGGTACTCTGTCAAATTTTTAGCTGTTCCAGGGCAGTGCATGGTCCTGTAGTTGAGGATAATTATTCGAAAACTGCACTTTTGCATAAAATTAACCACAGTCGGAGGTGGGTGGGGTATTGTTTGCATTAGTGCAACAGCAAGTTTTGGTACATTGCAGTTATTTTTATGATGACTAAATTATTATTTGGTATGTTTGCAATTTATTGATACAGTACCTAATGGAAATGTACTGTTATATTTGTTGTGATTGCATTTTATTTGTGTGACGGCTGTGAACAAGTAGAAATGGAAGTCAAAACTGTGGAGAGCATCCTAGGTAGTTTAACCGTTTTGCTTTCTACATTTCGCATTGGTATACTGCTCCGACATTGCCTCTGGTTGAATAGTGTACTGTAGCCTGTATTATGTGTGAGGCGAGTCAACCGTATCATAGTCTCTGTTTTGCTTGATGCGAGTCATTTGGGCGACGTCGAGCGGGAAATTGCATTCGAACATGCGCAAACTGCGCTGATTCAGATCATCCGTGCATGTGCTAAATATCTTCCGAGTTTTTTCATCTCCACATAACCAAAACACGCCTATTTAAATACATAGAAAATTTCACATCCAAAAACTGAAAATATTCAGATAAAAAACTCTGATATTTTTCATATTTCTGCTCAAAACATAGATTGTGGGTACCCGTTAGAACCGCCTCGCCGAGGCGGTTCTAACGAGTACCCACAATCTATGTTTCGAGCAGAAATAAGAAAACTAATGTAAACCCCTGTAAACCCCAGTTTTACTATATAAAAGTGGGGTTTAAGGGGGTCAAAATTATATCGGCATGTTTTCGTGATGAATCATACGGTCTATAGTATCGAATGACTTTGTTAGCAGACAGGGACGATCCTGATCAGTCTTCACGGATGCATATGACCGAAGACAGGTTTCGCTTGGCGAGACCCACTTGTACAAAACACTTACCTGTAAATCAGTTTTACTACTTTTTGGTCTATATTTGTATGCATTTTTCTCTTCTACAGGATTTACTACCCAGCCATCTACATAGTCTATGAGCTTTCGATGCTTGGGAAGTGCAGGACCCCAGTCACGTGTTGGTGTTACTAAATATCGGAGTTTCTGTAAAAGCATGAAGAATACAAAATTACAAATGATTGGTTAAAGTCTTTGTAATATATATAAACGTACTACTGTTTATTAAGGGTCTCAGTAAAACCGACACTCCCCGTTTTCTCATCTGCAGTGTGCTCTGTTTCCAAAGGCAATCTTTTTGACGTTTATTTTACATGTATACAGTCGAACTTCAATGGCTCGAACATGTTTTGAGACAATGAAACTTTGTTCTAGATATAGGTACTTCGAGCCACTGAGGGTTGATTATAGCGCCAGGTCAGACCGGGGGTAAATGGGAATAATTTATGGGTGTCTGCAATCTTCTATAAAAATAGTGGTATGTTTAGTGTATCATGCTAATCGCCTTGATTGGATTTACCTTATGTATACGGACAACTAAGATTGAGCAAAGGGTGTAGACCCAACTCAACTCAGTCGACGGTTTATAGACACATCAACAGACAGTAAAATACATAGCTTGCAAAATATGAGCAGTAAATGTTTTTAGCTAAGTAACATGCGTTCGAAGGTTATACTATCGTATCTCCGCTTATTTGTCAGTCTTGCCTCGTGCTAATTTGTAAATTTTGCCACGTGCTCAGTTTAAACTGAAAACAAACCATGGGAGATTATTCTAACCAGAAAGTATTATATCTTTTCAAATAAAGCTGCTGTTTACAACTTATTGGGAAGACTTTTTTTCATATAAAGCATACTAACTTTTAAATGTAGCTCCATGTGAATCCATGCTACAGGGAAGCACATTTGAGCCGGCACACGAGAAAACGGACCTTGTGGTTTTTCGGTTTTACCCAGCACGCTAAGCGTTAAATAATCATAACGAAAACATGCCTATATAATTCTGACCCCCTCAAACCCCACTTTTATATAGTAAAACTGGGGTTTACAGGGGTACACATTAGTTTTCTTATTTCTGATCAAAAACATAGATTGTGGGTACTCGTTACAACCGCCTCGACGAAGCGGTTCTAACGAGTACCCACAATCTATGTTTTAAGCAGAAATGTAAAAAATATCAGAATTTTTCATCTGAAAAATTGCCATTTTTTGGTGGTAAAATTTTTCAGTGTATTTGAATAGGCGTGTTTTCGTAATGACAGGATTACTTACATCCAGTGGTTTTTGTAGTTCATCTTCTTTATATATTCTATAACCCATTGCCATAAAGATAGGGGCAATGACAAGGCATGCCAGGAGCCAGCCAAGGACATCAGCCCAGACAGGGTACAGATAGTCTCCATATGTAGAAGCCTCGTAGTCAACAAACGTAAACACAAATATAAACTGAAAGAAAGAAATTCAGTTCGTTTATGATATGGGCCGCGCCATGCGAAAAGGTGTCTTCGGGCAAATGCGGAAAGTGAAGTCCCAAATCGGCCTGCGCTTCAGCGCAATCTTTTCAGGGACTTCCCTGTTCCCTAACAAAATCAATATATACTGCAAAATGCATGACCGGAGAGCAAAGACCCGGATGATACTTTGCGCATGCGCAGGATGATCTGAATCTGTGCGTTTTGCACACGTTCGAAGGTACCTTTTCGCTTTACAAAACCAAAGAAATAAAAAGGACCTATTGCGCTCCATGGAAATAACTGACATGAAACTATTTATCTTCATTCTCATTTTACCCATTGAAGACTGGAGACCCCTAAACAGGCAACTGGCAAACAGTGCAAACCCAGATCAGACGCCGCAGAACGCGGCGTCTGATTAGGGTCTCCAGTGTTTGCAAACATTTCAACCATTTTTCCTTAGGAATATCTATATCATATAGCTTGAGATACCTAAAATCTTTCAATATATAGTGTGGGGTAGTTAATTCAGTCCAAAATGGGTTAACCCTTAAAACGCCAAGAAAACCTGCATCTGAAAATGTCGTCTGTTTATGTCGTCTGCTGAATATTCTTGCAAACTTTTCAAACCTATTTTTTGCTTACAGGCAAACAGTTCGGACCCAGATAAAACTGCTCCTTTGAGGAGCAGTCTGATCTGGGTCCACACTGTTTGCAAAAATGACTTTTAAAATCACAAGCAGATGACAAAGCAGACGACAATTGTTGTGATTTGCAGTTTAAGGGTTAATGCTACTGTATTTACGCGAGGTATTGGAATACCTAACTCCTTACCATACTTGCCCTAGTTTTTATTCAGTCATTTTTATTTGATGCGTCTAAACATGCTGTATGAGCAGAAATTAATGTAGTTTCTGATCAGACGCTGCATTCTACCCGTATGATCATGGTCTAAAGGGTTTCCTCAACCCGTCTGTCAGAAAACTTAGGATAAACACACAGCCCTTGGCATAGGAAAATTCTGCATCTGGGAGCAAATTATTCCTTATTGATTACTTCAAAGTTTTGAAAAATTTCTCCCTTTGCAAATTGGCAAAATGCATTCAAGTCACTATTAACCTTTTTATCTCTGCAGTCCAAAAAGATACTTGTACAAACAGAGTAGATCCAGATGAGACGGGCCGTAACGAGCCATTTCATCAGGATCTTCACTATTGTTATTCTGGTTTTAATTTTAAACTGAAACCCCTTTTTGCATCAGTGGACATGTCCTGATTCAAGGAGGGGAGAGTCTACTCTCGAAACTCAGGGATGAAAAGTCTAATCACATTAGTCGCTGTAATATAGCATTTGGTCAGTATATTAACACTTCTTACCCTAATCAAGAAGAACAGGTCAAGGTCAATTCGTTTCAGAACCAGTAACAAGAAACTTTAGAAAATCAATTCACACTATTGTCAACTGGCGCGGAGATGTATTTTTAATAGCTTTTCAATAGCTTAAATCCTTTCATTCCCGATTTTCTGAAGTACTCTTCCATCTTTGGATTTGAACATACCAATTGTTTCAAATAGGGGTGTTAGTTAAAAATCAAGAACAGAAAGGCAAACATTGTAAGTATAGTTGAGACGGCTCGTCTCATCTGGATTTACACATGTGAAGTAGCAAATGTATCGGATTTGGTTTAGAGCTGAAAGGGTTACCTATCCAAACATAATACGGAAAGAAACTTGATTAAATTCCCCCGCACTATATATTGGAAGAGTCCAATTTCATTGTTAGGTATGTCAGGCTACGTTATTTAGATATTCTTAGAGAAAAATGGCTAATCTATTTGCAAATAGTCCAGACCCTAATCAGACGACGCATTCTGCAGCGTCTGATCTGGGTCTTCACTGTTTGCCAATTACCCTTTGTAGGGGCCTCCAGACTACAATGTGATAATTCCAAAACAAAATAATTTGCGGCTGATATTGTTACAACAAAAAAGTCATGCTGAAAGTTGGAAGTCGATAAGATACTTCAACGATTTTCTAATGCGAACAAGTTGTGTCCGAGAACTGGTTGGCGCCCTGATAACTATCAGTGTCTGTGGCCGGGTGCATCGTGGTTCTGTTTGCGATTTTCTTGTGTTCTCGCGTCCATCACAGTGTTCGTGATTAGATGTAAATGACTGTGATGCTTCACTGATGAGATAGAGGAAACTTGTGCTGACCCAATATATGTATGTAATTACATGAAGGAGCTTTGTTTTTGTTGAGGTTTTACGGTCCAGTCAACCCAATGGAGTCATGTCGAGCGCGGTCAGTTTACCTAACCACACGTTTACTGGGCAGGCTTAGTCCTCTAAGCGGTTAATCAGTTTTGTGCACATTCTTTCGCCAGAAACTGACAACTGCCCTTCTTGAATCAGCGGAAGGGAGAGAATGACCGTAGAAAATATTTCATGATCAATCTCCACGAAAGAATGTTGCCGACCTCGGTGGGGGTTGAACCCGCGACCTCCTGCTCTCCAGCCGGATGGCGCATCCAACTGAGCCACTGAGGCCTACATGTAGGAGCTAAATCAGAATTAAAGATAAAATGTCGCGCGAGTAAAACTGGTCTAACCACTCTCTCGTACACTCTACACACACCAACTAGTTTGTCTACTGACCGCTCCAAGGTGATTCCTCTGTTGCCATAACGAAAATACGCCTATTCAAATGTCTTAGGAGTCAAATTACATATTCATTCTGTTAAAGGCGGTTGTTCGATTAATTGTTTTTTCCTCAGTTCCGCAAATCTGATATGTCGAAGTATGGATGTCTCGAAGTGTTTCATAGAGTCCCTTGGAGATCGAGATAACGAAAGTCGACTGTACATGTATTTGTATAACAAATTATATCTGATTCAAAATCCTTTCCTTTCAAAAGGGACACAAAAAGACTTTTGACAGTTACCTCCCTTGAAAATGTATCAATGCCCCTGAACTCCAATGCGAGTACTCGATGAGGACTGAGGTCTGAATACTAGAATCAACACTCGAATCTCAACTTACCATTACAGCAACTGGACTGAGACCATACCAACATATCTTCCACCAAACAGATTGTGGACTTCCTAACATCACCTCAAGGTCTTTAAAGAACCGAACCAAACCTGATAATAAACAAGGTACCTCAGTGTATTCACAAAATACATCTCGCTCTCTCTCTCTCTCTCTCTCTCTCTCTCTCTCTCTCTCTCTATGTCTGTGTGTGTGTCTCTCTCTCTCTCTCTCTGTCACTCTCTGTAGCATAGAGTATTTGATGATAATTGATGTGTGTCATTATTTTTCCACTAAAATAATTTTGTTGTGTATATTTATTAGAATTACCTCACAGAGATAATTCTAATGAGTACCAACCCTATATTTTCTGGAGGATAAACATAAAAATACAAGATACGATCATAATCATAAATCGATTATAAAGTTTCTCAAATGAACCCCATTTATTTATTTATTTATTTACTTATTTTTAAAGTAAATAAGAACACTTCACAAACTGGATCCTAATTCTACTGATGGAGAACTGTATAATAAGTCTGATAGGAAATTAAAAAAAAAATAATTGTATCCTAAAATGTGAATATTTATTTTCTGCAACTGCGCAAACTGAATTTTCTGATACACAGTTATTTCTACAAACTAGTCTGAATGTTTAGTGAATATTCAGATCAACCTGCGTATCTGCACAGTCTGCTCAGTCTTCACCACATGCTCTATAAGATATACTGCTTCTTCGTCCAGAAAGCACAGACTGATCAAGCAGCGGGATGCGCAGACTGATCCACATATTTACTGAGAGTACAGTCTTTTTTGCAGGAATTAATGTGATTCTGCCAAAATCTGTAAAATTCCTTTTCAGTTGTATATTGCATTTTTAAGACACAACGTGTTTTCCAGTACTTTCAAAAATCAATAATCAAATATTCTTAACTGGAATTTGAAAGGCATTCGTATCATTACACATTGAACTGCTGGGAATGAAAGTAAAATAAAGATTTTGTTCTTACATTTCCCGTAAAATGGCATTTGACATTTCAAATCCTATTTTTCAGGAAAAATAAAAACAAAATCTTATTAATTTCTTGTCTGCTGAAACTGTCCCATAGCGTGGTAAATGATAATTCTCATGGCCCAGTTGTTCAAAGCGTCGTTAGCTTAACGAGCTCGTTAAGGGTCATTTCGTTAACTGTTTTAGCGGATTCAATATACAATATTCTGATATTTTTTGCTGAAAAAAATGTGAGTAGCTTTTGCACTGCAAAAGCTACTCACATTTTTTCAGCAAAAAATTTCAGCATATTTGCGTATTACTCGATGTAAATTTTAACGAATCGTTAACTAACGACATCGTTAGCTTTGAACAACTGGACCCAGATGTCTGTGCGAAAACAAAGTGCTCCAAAATTATGCTTTTCCTGAACAATGGATTTATTTATTATACCCTTTTTAGTGATTATCTTTTAGTTTGACGAAGCTTTGAAATTGTGCTAGTGGAATTTTATGCAGATAAGAACCAGATAAAGAGGGCATTTGATGATAAACTAGCATATTAAGACATAAGTGTTTGTATTTCTCCATAAAATATGTTGTGGGTATTCATTAGAACTGCTTTTGCGAGGCGATTTTAATAAAAACAACGAGCTATATTTTAATGAATAAAAAGAAAAAAAATGCACACCAACCTTTCGCCAAATTACCGACCATATCTGTTTCTATGTCTTAATCATAAACTTTGCTAATGTCAATAATTTCCCCTTATTAGGCCCCTACCAATAAGTGTGGCCAAAGTCACCAAGAATTTCTAATTTTTATCTGCTTATGGTCATTAGGGTGTTATGCAATCTAAACTGTGTCTTTAATAGCTAATTGCCACCATCTAACATCCTAAATCATCGCGGAAGGAAAATATAACGAAATACATGTATTTACTCTAGATTTTTTCCTACCGCTACTTAGCCGCAATCTTGAACAGCGAACTCCCATATACGCTGATATAGTGAAATGTTAATGTGCAAAACCGTGACTTGAAAATATACGTTTAGTAATTGTTATTATTATTATTACAAATATTACATTCATTGATGTGAGTCTAATCATTGCTTTCAATATAATTCATAATCGAAATATTTATGCACCCAGTGTTTGTCTCAGGTGAGAAAATAGTGTGCAACAAACAACTATTACCTAACTGCACCGGCAAGCATCGAACCCGCGACTCCTGATCACCAGTCAGAAGCGCATCTGACTGAGCTACAGAGTCCGGCCACATTCACTGTCTGTCAAAACACATTTCCTGTTTATTGCATCAGATACCCGTCTCCCTAAAATTATTTCACTATTATTTTTATTAATTTTATAACTATTATAATTAAGTGAAACTGGAAAAAAAAAAAAAAAAAAAAAAAAAAAAAAAGATCTAAAATAAATTGAGTCCGCGGGATTTTGATTGGCTAACTCTACAAACGCTAAAACGTTTGAAACCAGACACGGTTTCCATGACAGCGTTTTCCGAACGCTAATGTGATTGGTTAATATTTGAAACGCTTGAAACGTTTCAGAAACGATGATCTGATTGGCTAAAATTGTAAACGATCGTTTAAGCGTGGTCCAAACGCTCCGTTTCCAAACCGTTAACAAGCGTTTTGCATTTTATTTTTATTTTATTTACACAATATTTTAAGAGGGTGACACATTTAGCTAAAATTAGCCATTCTACCAAGTGGCCCTCTACTAACATACTAAATTCTCTAAAAACACATATTATTGAAAAGAGCAAAAATATAATATACACATATATACACAATCGTCACACATACGTTCTAAAAAATGCAGTTTTATCTAAAATTAAGAGATCAAATGGTATAATTGCATCAAGAATTGTAAGAACATTAGGACATTATTAAGAACATTTCGAAGCTACTTTAAAAGCATATAAATACCATTTGCAGTGATGATTAAGATGTGCAATTACTGTCGCACTTGTTATCAAACATAATATTGCACATAATTTAGGGGGTGCATAAAATTCGGACATCTAGCAGAATTAAAAGTTGATAAAATATGTTTACGCTAATAATAGCCTGCGCTATAAAACTATGGTCAACTCATTCAAAGTTTTTTATAATTAAAATTGGGACGGTCTTGACATTTAAAGACTATAACTAACATTAGCTAAGATATTCTTTTACACACTTTTTAAAAGAACTTAGGGACGGAGCTGATTTAATGGCACATGGTAAAGTGTTCCATAGTTTTGACGCTGAACATGTGAATGATTTGTCATAGAGCGTCGTTCTCGACCTGGGCACAGCCAGTGAGCCGTTTTCAGAAGATCTTAACTGACGTGTACAGGTTTGTGAAACGGGCTTGAGTAGATCTGATATATATGGTGGTGTAAGTTGGTTAAAAGCTTTGTAAGTTAATACGGCTTTATTGTAATTACATCGACTGCTAACAGACATCCAGTCTAGCTCTTTGAACATCACTGTAGATGGCGTGGTATAATCGGCCTTTAAGATGATACGTGCTGCGCGTTTTTGTAATTTGTTGAGTCTATCTATATTTACTTTATATGTCGTGCCCCAAGTGTTTGAACCATAATCGAGGAGTGGTAGGATGTAACCTTGATAGTACATTTTTTGAACCTTTATTGGCACATAGTTTGCAATGTGTTTCAAAAGAGAAATTCTAGAGGAAATTGTGGAGCAAAGATAGTCTATATGAGGAGTTCAAAGCAGATGTTCATCAATGACTACTCCAAGAAGCTTTTGTTTGTTTACACTGACAATAGGATTATTAGCTATATTTATTTCTAATGATTGATTATTATGTAATCTTTGTCTACTGCCAATAGTCATAGAAGTTGTTTTATCATAAGTTATAGGCAATTTATTGCTTTTACTCCAAGCATGTGCTTCAAGGGAGTCACATTGCAGTTTTGTTTCAATTTCTTTAATAGTTTTACCATTAATATGAAAAGTGGTATCATCAGCGAATATGTCGGTTGAACAATGATTCATGAAAAGAGGCAAGTCATTGATGAATAATAAGAGTAAGGTAGGTCCCAATATAGAACCTTGAGGGACACCTGATTGCAACTGAGAGAAGCTTGACCGACTTTGGCCATTGACTATCGTTTGGAGCCGACAATTTAGATATGATGTGAACCAATCTAAGGTTGTGCTTGTTAGTTTGTAAAGTGAAAGTTTTTGTATAAGTAATGTGTGGTCAACCATATCAAAGGCTTTCCGAAAATCAATAAAATCAATAAATAGTGTGCATGCGTTTCCGTGGACATAAAAAACGCTGTCGCCACTGTAACAATCCTAAACCAAATCTTGATAATATCAATGGACAGATAACAATCCTACATCAGATCTTGATAATATCAATGCATATAGCAAGTTTGGTTAAAAGGCCTTGTTATTTACTCAAGTTATCATCCAGAAACGAAAATATGGGCGTGTCTCGGGCAGAAAACTCCGTAAAAAATTGACGAAATTTGCCCATTAGCAATTCCAAACCAGATCTCCTTAATGTCAATATATATAGCAAGTTTGATGAAAATCCCTTGTTACTTGCTAAAGTTATTGTCGGGAAACGACAATATAGGCGTCTCGGGCAGATAACTCCGTAAAAATTTGACGAAATTTGCCCATTAACAATCCCAAACCAGATCTCCTTAATGTCAATGCATATAGCAAGTATGGTGCTAATTCCTTCTTATTTACTCAGGTTATCGTCCGGAAACGAAAATATGGGCGTGTCTCGGGCAGATTACTCCGTAAATATTTGACGAAATTTGCCCATTAACAATCCCAAACCAGATCTCCTTAATGTCAATGCATATAGCAAGTATGGTGCAAATTCCTTCTTATTTACTCAGGTTATCGTCCGGAAACGAAAATATGGGCGTGTGTCGGGCAGATAACTCCGTAAATATTTGATGAAATTTGCCCATTAGCAATTCCAAACTAGATCTCCTTAATGTCAATGCATATAGCAAGTATGGGGCAAATTCCTTGTTATTTACTCAGGTTATCGTCCGGAAACGAAAATATGGGCGTGTGTCGGGCAGATAACTCCGTAAATATTTGATGAAATTTGCCCATTAGCAATCCCAAACCAGATCTCCTTAATGTCAATGCATATAGCAAGTATGGTGCAAATTCCTTGTTATTTACTCAAGTTATCGCCCGGAAACGAAAATATGGGCGTGTCTCGGGCAGATAACTACGTAAAAAATTGACGAAATTCGCCCACTAACAATCCCAAACCAGATATCCACAATAGCAATGCACATACCAAGTTTGGTGAAAATCCATTGATGTTTACTCAAGGTATCATCCGGAAACGAAAACGGACGGACGGACGGACAGACACACGGACGTCCAACGTGAAACCATAATAATCCGCCACTATTGTGTGGCGGGGTATAAAAAAGGTAAGAGAAAAGTCCAGGGAGTGCCACAATCACAAACCGCAGCCCTTCCCAGACACCAAGAGGAAGAGGAAACCGACAAAACCAAACAAAGAGAAACCGCGAATAAAGAAGACCTGCACAGAGGAACCACCTCGGAACGGTCAGTAAAATCTATTTGTGAAACCTCGCCCTTAATTCCGATGCAGCAACCGCATATATGAGTCCTCTTCCTAATCCATGACACATAAATATAAAATAACCAAACACAATACGATGAAACAAAACAAATGCCTCAGTGGTGATCTAAAACCCAAACACAAAATAGACATACATGGGACCATGATGGTCTCGACTGGATGGAAAAACTGATCAACATTCATCTGAGCTACATCATCGCAAAAACATATCTTCGCATTTGCGCAGTCTGATCAGAATCTGCCATCACGAAAACCTTTATAATGTTGACCGCCTTAAACACCACTTTTATATAATTAAAACTGGGGTTTACAGGGGTATACATTATTTTCGCTATTTCTGCTCATAAACATAGATTGTGGGTACTCGTTAGAACCGCATCACCGAGGCGGTTCTAACGAGTACCCTCAATCTATGTTTTGAGCAGAAATGTGAAAAATATCAGAACTTTTATCTGAAAATTTTCAGTTTTTGGTGGTAAAATTTTCAGTATATTTGAGCAGGCTTATTCGTAATGACTGGGCTTATTTTGGATTGCCAAGAATGCAAAGTTTCTTCATCGATCAAAGACGAGTCTAAAAAGACTGCGCGGATGCGCAGGCTGATTGGAGTCTTCGTTTGGCTCACATGTCAGAAGGTACGTTTTCTCACGTTGAGGCTCATTTATACCCTGTATATTATGGGATGATCCATCCGAGCCACCTGAGCTCTCGGTCACATTACATGATCTTTGTATTTGAAATGTTTGATATTTAGAACAAGACAAAATATTTAGACGTAAACGTCTGAGTACCGTCGCAAATTTTGTTCATGTTTACATGGAGATATGGGACAAGGGTATACTAAAGTTTAATAAATTTTCAATGTAACAGGTAAAATCGAACAATAATGTGATTCTTTAACTTTCACTGCCACATGCGATAATAATAGGCTTTTGCAAACAGCGCAGATCCAGATGAGACGGCTCTATCTCATGGTTAAAATATGCCCAGCCCCCTAGCGGCCACGTTTTTTAACGAATCATGACGGCTTGAACAACCGTTGTAGAGGGTCATCAAAGAAACATTCCTGCCAAGTTATATTGAAATCGGTCCATTGGTTTCTGACCAGAAGATTTTTAAACTTTTCTCTATAGATATATAGGGGAAAATAAGCCCCGCCCCCTGGCGCCAACGTTTTTCGACGAATCATGATAACTTGAACAATCCTGCTAGAGGGTCAACAAGGAAACATTTCTGTCAAGTTATAATGAAATCGGTCCAGTGGTTTCTGACAAGAAGATTTTTAAAGTTTTCTATATAGATATATAGGGAAAATTAGCCCCGCCCCCTGGCGGCCATGTTTTTTGACGAATTCAAATGGCTTGAACAATCTTGGTAGAGGATTACCAAAGAAACAGTCTTGCAAAATTATATTGAAATCGGTCCAGTGGTTTCTGACAAGAAGATTTTTAAAATTTTCTATAGATATATAGGGAACATAAGACTGTTTTAGTAAAACCCCACTGAAAACGGGTCGAATTTCAAAGGAAAGAAATAAAGATCTACTTTAAAAGGAAAGATTTTATTTTAAGGGCTGCAAATTCGTCCATTCTGAGTTAACTTGTTTTTCAAAAGAGAGAAAAAACAATTTTGAAATAATTTCCATTGCAATCGTACCCAGTCCCCTTAATGTTCATATGGTGCGCGAAGACAAGCAGATAGTATGCATGTTAATGAAAACATCATGTGGATGGGCCAATAACATACATTGTAAACATGCATCGGAGCATATCATGCTGGATAAGAGTTTCAGCAGGCGACATTTTGACAAATGTTTCCAGAGTAACATTACGAAAACACGCCTATTCAAATATATTAATAATTTTACAAAACCAAAAAAGGAAAATTTTTAGATTAAACAAAATCTGATATTTTTCATATTCTTGCTCAAGACATAGATTGTTGGTACTCGTTAGAACCGCCTCGACGAGGCGGTTCTAACGGGTACCCACAATCTATGTTTTTTAGCAAGATAAGAAAAATAATGTATACCCCTGTAAACCCCAGTTTTACTTTATAAAAGTGGGGTTTAAGGGAAGGGGGTCAAAATTATACAGGCGTGTTTTCGTAATGAAAACTCATTGAGAACCCCCAGTATTTTCTTACTGACTGTTCCAAGGCGGTTCCGCCGTTATAGTTCCTCTTTGTTCGTCTGTGGTTTCATATGTACGTTTTTTTGGCATTATTTGTTCCATCATCTCTCCTTCTTTCGGGGACTCAGGATGGATATGCATCGTGATTGTGGCATTTCCTGAATATTTCACTTACATGTATATATTTTCTTATTTTCTCAAAAAAAAAAATGGGCTTTGACAACTGGAAAATAGACTTTGACATTACATGCAAATTGTCTCCGTAGGAGACAATTTGCATGTAATGTCAAAGTCTATTTTCCAATTGTCTCCTGAGAAGACAATCTGCATGAAATGTCGAAGCCTTTTTCCTAGATAAAATAAGAAAAAATATCGTTTTGTTCGTTTGATGAATTAGCCCATAGATTGGTAAAGGTTAAATATTAGTTTACTCACCATAACAATAAGCTATTGCTATATTTTCTGCGAATCCTATCATTAACAGTGTCCAACCCCCAACGTAATTGTCCATCAGTTGCAGAAGATACATGCCACCCTAAAGAACAAAATATATACAAAATAACATATAAAATGCATCCATAACTGAACAATAGAAAAGAAAACTGACCATTTCATCTCTCGTGCACCCTCCATGTAATGATATGAAGAAGTTGATTTTCTAAAAGAGAAGCGACGTGACGAAGGTTACATGTCAGTATACAGTCGAACCTCAATGGCTCGAACATCTTTGGGACCATGGAAATTCGTTCGAGACTTGCGTAGTTCGAGCCACTGAGGGTTAATCATGACACCAGTTCAGGAAGCAAATAGCGATAATTTAGGGAAATCTTTTCGATCTTCTACACAATGATGTATGTTGAGTGTACTCATTAGAATCGCCTCGATGACGCGATTCTAATGAGTACACACAACATACATTTCCATGATAAAACAAGAAAATAATCCCTAAATCTTTGTTTTCTTGAGCTATTGGAAGAATTTTGTAGGGACAGAAAAAAGAGTTTGAATCATCCACGGTAAAACGCTGTGGTGCAGTGGTAAAAGCATCGGACTCGAGATCAAGAGTTACCGGGTTCGATCCCCACTAACAGCAAGTGTTGTTTCCTTGAGCAAGAGACTTTATCCACATTGCTTAGTACTGGTTTCTACCCAGGAAAAAAGAGGGCCCCATGGAAGATTAGTACTAGATTACTAAATGTGTTATCCTCTATAAATAAAGTAGATTATAATTATTATTATTATTATTATTAAATGAGCCATCCGTGTTCGAGCCATTGAGGTTATACTGTATATGTTATAACAGAGATAGCATAAGAGAGCTACTATGCTACGTAGTGCGTACCCTTAATTTATACTTACGCATAATCTCCTGTCTAGGGGACTGGATACATTTGGCAGTCTTTCCGCCATTTTTAACAAGCTAGATAATTTTTATGACTTCCAGTTTAGTTTTCAATATGTCAACCCTTTCCGTTATTTCCCTTGAACGTGTAACCATTCTCTTTAAATCATTAGATTATAAAATTATTGTGAGTTTCATATTAATGAGTAACATAACGAAATTAGGTACCACTCATAAGTTATGCCACAACTTGAGGAAATTAACCTTTTGTATACTCTGCTGGACGGTTTTTGTTTGTGTTGAGGTTTTACGGTCCAGTCAACCCAGTGGGGTCATGTCGAGCGCGGTCAGTTTACCTAATCACACGTTTACTGGGCAGGCTTAGTCCTCTAAGCGGTTCACCAGTATTGTGCACATGCTTTCGCCAGAAACTGACAACTGCCCTTCTTGAATCAGCGGAAGGGAGAGAATGACCGTAGAAAATATTTCATGATCAATCTCCACGAAAGAATATTGCCGACTTCGGCGGGGGTTGAACCCACGACCTCCGGGTCTCCAGTGTGCTAAACGAAGACTCAATTCAGCCTACTCATCTGCACAGTCTCGCATGAAGCAGCCTCAGATCAATGGCTGTGTACAGGACATTTGCAAATGCGCCGGGCACAGTATTTCATAACAGTTTGCATGTTTGCGCAGCGAATATTCAGATGAGCTTGTGTATCCACGCAGTCTGATCAGAATCTTCGCAGAGAAATCCGAGGGTAGCCAGACACCCACAGCGTCTTTAGGCGGACAGCAAAGACTGATCAGCCTGTTCCGAGTCTTCGCTGGGCACACATGCAATCTTGTAGGAAAAACTGTGTCATTACGAAAACACGCCTATTCAAATATATTGAAAATGTCACCACAAAAAAAATAAGTTTTCAGATAAAAAACCTGATATGTTTTCATATTTCTGCTCAAAACATAGATTGTGGGTACTCGTTAGAACCGCCTCACCGAGGCGGTTCTAACGAGTACGCACAATCTATGTTTTTGAGCAGAAACAAGAAAAATAATGATATGTATACCCCTGTAGAGCCAAGTTTTACTATATAAAATTGGGGTTAAAGTGGTCAAAATTATATATGGATGTTTTTCGTGATGCCCGGCTTAAATTACTCTACACTGGCACTACAAACACGAAGTTATAAGAAAGATGATTGTACTAAAGAAGTTTTAACAAACAGGTTAGACTAGCTACTAGTCGGATATCAATATTATTTTCATCAATCAATTATAATTATTAATTTACTTAATGAACTAAGGGCCATCTACTACTTACTGCTTGCCTCACCTCTTTGATAGCAGCAACCAATCTTGAAGATATCCTAGCTACGCTACTAGTCGGATATCAATATTATTTTCATCAATCAATTATAATTATTAATTTACTTAATGAACTAAGGGCATTCTACCACTTACTGCTTGTCTCACCTCTTTGATAGCAGCAACTAATCTTGAAGATATCCTTGATGTCAGAGACCAACTATTAGAGACTGGCTATACAAGATGTCATACATAAATTTGAATCAGCTTATAGTTAGGAGTGATAAAAAATGACATCAAGTTCTAGGAGCTAGTCTACAAACAGATGAACACACAGGTGAACATACACTTAACCCATTTATACCGAGTGGACTTCTACCTCATGTCGTTGGACAGGTCCATTTCCAAAAGACGGGTTGTCTGGTTAGAATTTTTATTATAACCATGTTTTATAGAAATTCCTGTATTTAATGCAAACAGTGTAGACCCTAATAAGTCGCCGCAGTATGCGGCGTCTAATCTGGGTCTACATTGTTTTCCGATGTCCCTGTTATGGGACACTAGGTATAAAAGGTTAAATATATTTTCAAGTAAAGCAAATTTAAGATAAATGAAGCTAATAAAGACATATTTCTCAAGACAATTAACAATTTAGAAGATAAGGGGAGGGGATAGGGACTCACGGGTGCACTTACCGGGCATGTGAGTGGAAGACCTAGAAGAAAGAAAAGACAACATATCACACCAATGACGAACGTCTTCGATTTTCTCAACCGAGGTACTTGATCCATACAACCTGTTAGAACAGTCTCCACCATAGCAAACTAAAACAGAGAAAAGATAAAAAGGAATCTTAAAATTCTTTTGCATGTAAGTTTTGTGGCTGTTGTTTTCCTTTAACGCATAACTCTCTGGGTAAAATTTTCAGTAGACTATATTTTGAAATGTTTTTTTCTAATTTCTCCCAGAAAACAAGATTTGACATCACGAAAACATGCCTATATAATTTTGACCCCCTTAAACCCCACTTTTATGTAGTAAAACTAGGGTTTACAGGGGTATATATTATTTTTCTTATTTCTGCGCAAAACATAGATTGTGGGTACTTGTTAGAACGCCTCGTCGAGGCGGTTCTAACGAGTATCCACAATCTATGTTTAGAGCAGAAATATGAATACTAGAATTTTTTATATGAAATTTTCATTTTTTGGTGGTAAAAGTTTCAGTCTATTTGAATAGGCGTGTTTCCGTAATGACATTTCATGGAAAAAAAGAAAATGTCATCAATTTGTCGTCTGCGGAATTAGCGAAGAGAGTGGTTTTATATATAAAAAAACCCCAAAAAAAAACAATATTTTCAAAACAACAGTCTCTCGTGGCTACCTGCATTTTTGTTTTAAGGACAACTGAATCAATAGATTACATGTATTTACATACCTAATAATTAACAAACTTCACCACAGTGAAAAAAATGAAGAACAACTAGTCTGCGGTAGAACCCGTCCTCTAGCCAACAGAACTTTATAAACAGAAAATGCTTTCCATGGACAATGAAATATCTATAATATGAAAAAAAAAAAAAAGTTGTCGGCCTCGGTGGCTCAGCTGGATACGCGTCCGACTGGTGATCAGGACGTTGTGGGTTCGACCCCTGCGGCAACATTCTTTCTTGAAGACTGATCATAAAATATTTTCTACGGTCATTCTCTCCTATCCGCTGATTTAAGAGGGGCGGTTGTCAGTTTCGGACGAAATAATGTTCACAATACTAGTTAACCGCTAAGAGGACTGAATTAAGCCAGCCCGGTAAAAGTGTGGTTCGATAAACTGACCGCACTCGACAGTACCCCACTGAGTTGACTTGACCGATAAACGTCAACACAAACAAACGAACAATCTTAAAAAAAGTCATTTACATGTTCAATAGTTGATCAAACTTGCAACACCTTGTAAAGTGTTTTCCTTGTTTAGTCTGAATTTAGTATACAATTGAACCTCAATGGCTCGAACATCTTTGGGACCATGGAAATTCGTTCGAGACATGGGTAGTTCGAGCCACTGAGGGTTAGTTAATCATGGCACCAGTTCAGGAAGAAAATAGCGAAAATTTAGGGAAATCTTTTCGATTTTCTACACAATGATTGTATGTTGAGTGTACTCTTTAGAATCGCCTCGATGAGGCGATTCTAATGAGTACACACAACATACGATTCCATGATAAAATAAGAAAAAATCCCTAAATATTTGTTTTCTTGAGCTATTGGAAGAATTTTGTAAGGACTGAAAAAAGAGTTCGAATCATCCACGGTAAACGAGCCATCCGTGTTCGAGCCGTTGAGGTTATACTGTAATTTGTTTATTACCTGACTGTCAAGACCCAGTGTGATGAGCATAAAGAAGAACAGAAAGGACCACAGTGGAGGGCCTGGAAGATTGGTTACTGCCTCAGGGTAGACAATAAATGCTAAACCGGCACCTGGAAAATAGATTTTGTCGTTGAAGGTGGTATTCGTCAGAACAAATACGCGAGTGCTCAGATTACAGGAACTTGATAAACTTGGTAGACTAGCCGCCATTTTCAGAAGGGGCATATCGTGTAGGAATGCAATTAGTACGTCAAAAAAGCTGTCCCTTTTAAAAGGGACAGCTGTCCCTTTTAAAAGGGACAGCTTTTTGACGTCCTACTCGCATTCTTGCACACTAATCCCCTTCCGAAAAAGGGATGTACTCTTAGTAAAAGCATGTGCTTCCTTCGTTAACAAAATCTTTCCATTAGAGTAAACCCTTTTCCGAAAGGAAGCAATCACGTGTTTGAAAGTGTTACCTCCCCTGATAGTTCATTCATACCCCTAAACATTTACTCCAAATATTCGCACGTTTTACTGTATCGTCCATTTAACAACCTACGAATGTATCTTAAATTGCTAGACGAGTGACAAAAAGTGTAGACCCTGATCAGAGGTCGAGCTCGGTGGCGTCTGATCTTAGTTACATTGTTTCCTCTGGCCTGTCTGTCCGAATACGATCATTTAACAAATCAAACCCCTCAGCAATTTTGAGCCTCCCTCACCTCTGCCCCCCCCCTCCCCCGCCACCAACAAACACTCCCCTATTATATTTAATCCTGGATCTGCCTCAATTAGTAAAAGCCTATTGGGGTAAAATGTGCACACATTGTAATTACACAAACTGTTGCTGTATTTCTGCTCTTAAAGCTTAATTCATTTTTATGTTATTTTTTTCAGCCATTTGTAATTGATAAATGAGCCAGCATGCGAGAAAAAGGGAACTTATAGGTGACCAGTTAAAGCTCAGTCAGGCCTGCGCATAGACGCAGTCTCGATGAAGACTTTTTTGTTCGCAGACCTTGAGCAAGCTTTGGGCAAAGAAAAAAAAATGCTTGTCTGTAGCCCCATTAGGGGACTCGCATGCGCATTTGAAGAACCGGAAACCCATAAGGTCCCTTTTTTCGTGTGCAGGCTCAAATCCATGTTACAAGTAGTGGGTATATTAAAAATCTTCCGCATTTGACCTATTTCATGACTAATAGATATGCTATGCATCACGAAAACATACCTATATAATTTTGACCCCCCCCCCCTAAACCCCCACTTTTATATAGTAAAATTGGGGTTTACAGAGGTATACATTATTTTTCTTATTTCTGCTCAAAAGCATACATTGTGGGTACTCGTTAGAACCGCCTCGTCGAGGCGGTTCTAATGAGTACTCACAATCTATGTTTTGAGCAGAAATATGAAAAATATCAGATTTTTTTATCTGAAAACTTTCACTGGTGGTAAAATTTTCAGTATATTTGAATAGGCGTGTTTTCGTAATGGATACAGAGCCCATATATTTTCCCATTGGTTGGGCTTATCGTGGTCTTGTTTGTGGTTTTCTTGTTCTGGCTTTAGATCGCCATTGAGCCGTTTGCTTTGTTTCAGAACAGTATTTTTCATTATATGAGAAATTACTTGCAAAGACTTACCATCTTGTGCTACTTTTTCTACTGTAGTAGACTGCTTCCCAGCCATGAATCCAAGATAGGCAAATATGACGAAACCAGCAAAGATACACGTAAAGAAATCACCGAGGCAAACAATGATTGTGTCTCTGAAATATATCATTACATAAACATCATATTTCTTCACTAAAAATGGAAGCGCTTCATGTAAATTGCCCAAACGTCACGAAAACTTGCCTATATAAATTTGACCCCTTTAAACCCCTCTTTTATATAGTAAAACTGGGGTTTACAGAGGTATACATTATTTTTCTTATTACTGCATAAAACATGAGCAGAAATATGAAAAATATCAGAGTTTTTCATCTGAAAATTTTCAGTTTTTTGAAGGTGAAATTTTCCATATATTTGAATAGGCATGTTTTCGTAATGTTAAGCATTTTTCTATTTCATCATAGTGTTTGTGTTTGTCTCACTGATGAGTTGGATGAACTGTATACGGACCGAAGACATATGTATGTTTTGGAGCTTCATCAAAAATATTGTCGAGATTTCACTCAAATAAAACTTGGTAAAGCCCCTACCAGACCTCCAGTATTTTTCTACTGAGCGTTCCAAGATAGGTCGTCCGTCGCGGATCTTCTGATTTTGTACATTTTTATTAATATCGTTACAAAAAAAAGCCTATTCAAATATACTGAAAATTTCACCAAAAAAAAATGTAAATTGTCGGACAAAAATTCTGATATTTTTCAAATTTCTGCTCAGAACATAGATCAGCGAGAGAGACGGTTCTAACGAGTATCCAAATCTATGTTTTTTAAGCATAAATAAGAAAAAACAATGTATTTACTATATAAAAGTGGGGTTGAAGGGGGTAAAATTATATAGGTATGCTTACGTGAAGGGATACGGAGAAACCCAAGAAAGACCATACTCACAAATTACAGACCCATTAAGAAAACATGCCTATTCAAATATACTAAAAATTTTACCACTAAACAATGAAAATTTTCAGATAAAAATTCTGATCTTTTTCACATTTCTGCTCCAAACATAGATTGTGGTAACTCGTTAGAACCGCCTCGTCGAGGCGGTTCTAACGAGTACCACAATCTATGTTTTGGAGCAGAAATAAGAAAAATAAAGTATACCCCGGTAAACCCAGTTTTACTATATAAAAGTGGGGTTTAAGGGGATCAAAATTATATAGGAATGTTTTCGTGATGTCACAAGACACCGGGTATGTGTATAATTGGCTTGAATGAGATTTCAGACCAACATAATCTAGAAAACAGAACAAACAAAGGACGATAAATCTGCATCAGAAATACTACCTTGGGATGGTTCAAAACAAAACCTACTGAGTCCAGTATTAAATGTAAAAAACCTCATACGTATCAACTCTTCAGAAATGCAATGTGTTTTATTTCATGATTTTCATTATATATTCAAATATATCGAAAATTTCACTACCAAAAACTGAAAGTTTTCAGATAAAAAAAACTCTGATAGTTTTCATATTTCTGCTCAAAACATAGATTGTAGGTACTCGTTAGAACCGCCTCGGCGAGGCGGTTCTAACGAGTACCCGCAATCTAGGTTTTTGAGCAGAAATAAGAGAAATAATGAATACCCCTGTAAACCCCAGCTTTGCTAGATAAAAGTGGGGTTTAAGTGGGTCAAAATTATATAGGCGTGTTTTCGTGATGATTTTTATTCAGGCAATTACGGGCATAAAACATCACATGCCTCGACCAGTCTGCGCATGCGCTTAGGAGTTGTATTATCACGGCCTTAAAGGGTATCTCTCCAGCAGATTACAAAGGGACCCTTGTTAATTTGGAGACCTAGGCCCAGTTGTTCAAAGCATCGTTAGCTTAACGAGCTCGTTAATGGTCAAATTTTTAACTGTTCTAGTTAGAACAATATCTAATTCACAGTTATTTTTGCTGAAACAAATGTGAGTAGTTTTTGCAAACGCAAAAGCTACTCACTTTTTAGCAAAAATATTAGCGTATTTGCCATATTAAATGATTAAAGTTTTAACTATACGTTAACTAAAGACATTGTGTTGAACAACTGGGCTCTGATAAGATTGTGGGGAATGTATTTTCGTTTCA
The DNA here is from genome assembly GCA_964016985.1 of Anodontia alba. NCBI lineage: Eukaryota > Metazoa > Mollusca > Bivalvia > Lucinida > Lucinidae > Anodontia > Anodontia alba. Next base: position 50,395,117 of record OZ024828.1, on the reverse strand, counting down.
CTTATGTCTAAAGTTCCCGATTTGTTTCATCGCACACCTGTACATCATTATAGATTCGGACAATTATTTTTTGTTGATTTTATCGATGTGTTAACTACGGCAAACCACACACACACTCAGTATACCTTGTACCGTGAGTAATTTGCCGGAGTATACACATCGATAAAATCCACAAAAAATAATTCGTCATTCCTTATAATTCCAGCTGTGTCATTTAAATGTTACAAATCCTGTCAAAAATGTCAATCTTCTGAGACGGCGGAAGAATACTAGACCCGAAGGATTCCTGCTCTTAACCCTAGTCCTGCTGAACCCGGATATACCCTGCCCTTGCAAACAGTGTAGATCCAGATCTGAAGAAGCCAACTGATCTGGATCTGCACCGTTTGCCAATATGTATGTGAATTTTTAGCAACAATCCGGATCAAATAATCTGATTGGCTGAAAACTAGAAGTGGGCATGGCATCTTAATTTATTCAGCAGGACAAGGGTTAACATAGCTGAAGTGTAAAACTTTTTCTTCAACCAATCAAATTGCGATGAAGAGTTGGAATCATTACATCATAATGTGCGAGCACATAAATATTAAACAATACAAAATCTAACTTGATTATAGGTGTTAAGAACGGGCATTGTGTTAACAGGACATATTCATGAATTCAACCATTCTGAACAGAAGTATCTAGAGAGAGAGACACCTTTTACAGTCAGTTCAATAACTGTTTTCATAAAGTCATCTTAAATAGAAAGGAAGGCAATGATCAGAAATCGATCCAATCGCCTGACACTTTCCCTTGTTCTGCTGAATAAATGAAGATGCCACGCCCACTTCTAATTTTCCGCCAATCAGATTACTTGATCACGGTTGTTGATACAAATTCACATGCTAAATGACAAACATTGCAGATTCAGGCCAGTTGGCTTCTTCTTCAGAAGCCAACTGATCTGGATCTACACTGTTAGCAAGGTTCAGCAAGACCAGGGTTAATATTCCGAATTGACTGACAGCTAAACATGAATGCCTCCATATAGGTCAATGGATATGCCTCCAAGGAATTTAAATCTGGCATGGAAATATTGGCTTTCCTTCTCATTTGAAGCAACTTTTGGAAACTACTTTCCAAGGACATTGTGCAACTTCTGAAGCAGTTAATCTCACCTTAAGAGCATCACCCGTTTAAGCAGGCTTGAAAATAATAGAGATGGGATTTATTGTCTACAAAACGATGGCAAACTTGTAAGGTCGGATCATTAACTTTAGTCAGAGCTACAAAAAATAAACAGAAATTAAATATTCTTACTTGAGAATATTATTGTGGAACCGGTTGTAACTGGACAATGTTACGAGTCCTCCACCCGCTATGGACATGGAAAAGAAAATCTGTACGGCAGCATCCTTCCATACCTGTAAAATACGGGCCACAACATTTAATACAAAGTTACGTGCTTGAGAAGTACTCAATGAGGGAATTTTAATAAGTACACAGAATATTTTAAAAATGAAAATAACAACAGCAACCGTAAAATGTCATCTTTTTGTGCTCTGAATGTATATAATTTCTGGAAAGTTACACAATGTTTATCGAATCCCTTCAATATGCTTTTTTTTATTCTATGATGAAATGAGGGTGGAAAGTCAGCGTCAAATTCCACACCAAGAATCAAGATATATTTTTGTGACACCACTAACAGCAATTTAGACTAGCCATTCCTATATCACTATCGAATTCAATCCAATCAAGATGCTGTTGAATACTAATGAACTGACAGACTACATGTAGTTCATTTATTCAGACAGGTACAACAGGTTAAATTAAGAAATAAAGCATAAAATAAAGCCCAAAACGTCAAGCTGTGGATAAAAGCATATACCTTCTTTTCTTTTACAGATGTATGGGGAAACTTTTGTACTGATTGTCAGAAGTACAGGATAATTAGAGCTGCTCTTACTGGCTCGCCAATTATCTCGTAATCTTGACACATGAACAAATATTTTCCCTAAATCTGAAAAGGAGTGGACATATCTATTACGTTCATTTGTTGATTATACTGAAATCTAGACTAGCTACTAGTCGGATATCAATATTATTTTCATCAATCAATTATAATATAATTATTAATTTACTTAATGAACAAAGGGCCATCTACTACTTACTGCTTGCCTCACCTCTTTGATAGCAGCAACTGATCTTGGCGATATCAGAGACCAATTATTAGAGACTGGCTATACAAGATGTCATACATAAATTTGAATCAGCTTATAGTAAGGAGTGATAAAACATGACATCAAGGTCTAGGAGCTAGTCTAACTGAAATCCATCGGAAGGGTTTTAGACAGTGTTTATGTTACTTTTACAGTCGTTGTTTGTCTGAATATGACAGTCAATGTTATCGTAGCTACTTAAAGGATCCCAGCTATGCAAAAATGTGCGGATAAAACCTAGGATCAGGATCCTCTTGTTGTTCATCGCGAACCAGATGATATTGTACATATAAAATATACCCATGTTAAAGAATAAAAAAGGCAAGAACTATCAGAATGTGCAGCTCGGCTGCTAATCCGATGACGTTTCCCATATGACCTTACTCCACTTTACTAATGGCATGGCTGATAAACTTGTTTTCAGTTGGGCTTGGTGAGCAAGAAACAGGAAGTCACAAAGTTTGTAAGAATGGAGTGAAATTATAAAGTTTATGAAGTCCCCTTTATATCCAATGTGCTTGTTAAAACATCATATTCTGGTAATAAGAGCCATTGACTCTTTTTTTTTGTGGATTACAGTCGAACCTCGATAGCCCGAACACCGATGGCTCGTGTACCATGGCTAATTCGAACTCGTTTTTGAGTCCCTACGAAGTTCTTCTGACAGTTCAAGAAAACAAATATTTAGGGAATTTTTCTTATTTTATCGTGAAATTGTATATTGTGTGTAGTCATTAGAATCGCCTCGTCGAGGCGATTCTAATGAGTACACTCAACATACAATTATTGTATAGAAAATCGAAAACGAAATCCCTAAATTATCGCCATTTGTTTCCTGACTTGGCACCATAATTAACCCTCAGTGGCTCGAACCACCCATGCCTCGAACAATTTTTTATGGTCCCAAAAATGTTCGAGCCATCGAATTTCGACTGTACAATGCGTCGCGCAACAAGAATACGGGTTAGCGATACACATTTCTTACTTACTCTTGCATCGCCTAGCCGCTCCCACCTTGGTACAATAAAGAATTCAATTCCTTTCCCAGCATTCTCCAAAGTTATACCACGAAAGAACAAGATCACTAGAACAATATACGGAAATATGGCCGTAAAATACACTACCTGAAATGTAATTCAAACAAGTTTTAGCTTCTACAAAAAGTTTTGTCTACGCTTAACACACATTATCTGCTAAGCGGTGACCAAGCTTATTTTGAAAACTAATACTTCGCTATAACTTTAAGCAGTCCATGACAAATAGCACTGGACCAACCCATGACAATTCACAAACTGCTTCCGAGCCAATATCAAACGCTAAGATTGTCTGTGTCCATGGGCGTTGACAATCAACCTTAAGCTAAATTGCATTACGAAAACACACCTATACAAATATATAGAAAATTTCACCTCCAAAAACTGAAAATTTTCAGATAAAAAACTCTGATAGTTTTCATATCTCTACTCAAAACATAGATTGTGGGTACTCGTTAGAACCACACAATCTATGTTTTTGAGCAGAAATAAGAAAAATAATGTATACCCCTGTGAACCCCAGTTTTACTGTATAAAAGTGGGGTTTAAGGGGGTCAATATTATATAGGCATGTTTTCGTGATGGCACGACCCGCATTCATTGGCAGCTTTAAGTAAAAACACTAATTTTGTGATGGGGCGTACCCACAATCTATGTATCAGAATGCCAAAATTATCAAACGGTTTAAGGGCTACAGCCATTATCGCTAACTGACCACTTATTTTCGCGAACTTACCACACATATTTACTAACTGATAAGGGTCGGACGGACACAAAGTGATATATGGGCACCACTTCGGGTCGTGCAATGACGTAATATTCGCAGAAACTTTGACCATCAATTGTAAAGCTTACTAGAATCATTTAAAAAACATGCAAATGGATCTCAAATTATCTATCTAAGTATTCGGAAACAGTGTAGGTCCAGATCAGATACCGCAGAACTCGGCGGGTGATCTAGGATTTCACAGTCTGCCACTTTGCATCATGCATCATTGTTTTGATATAAGAACTCTAGCGAAATGGACCTGTTCAAATCTTAGAAAAAGTATTGCATCACGAAAACATATCTATATAGTTTTGACCGCGTTAAACCCCACTTTTATATAGTAAAACCGGGCTTTTCAGCGGTATACATTATTTTTCTTATTTCTGCTCAGAAACATAGATTGTGGGTATTCGTTAGAACCGCCTCGTTGAGGCGGTTCTAACGAGTACCCACGATCTATGTTTTGAGCGGAAATATGAAAAACATCAGAATGTTTTACCTGAAAATTTTCATTTTTTGGTGGTAAAATTGTCACTATATTTAAATAGGCTTGTTTCCGTAATGGTAAAGTGTTAAGATGTCTGAATACCTAGGGACATACGGAGGAAAACAGTTACTAACAATGGCCACATGATGTCACCTACATGTGTTAATCAGAAACAGATACATGTATGTCTTGTTTTATTATGTAATAGTTAGGCTCAAATTTGAATCGTTATGTGAGAAAAACGGTTCGGATACAATGCACTCCCAACGCAGAATCGGGTCATCCTGGGCATTGCATGCAGTCTGATCAAGCATTTTCTATTTATAAATATACTCTACATTATCCAATGATTCTGTAGCTGGGCAAGACGGCCTGTATGCGTAGGCTGATCTGTTTCTTCGTTGTCAGCATATGTGATTAGGGCCCTTCCTCATGTAGCGGTTTGTAAGTTTTTGCTATACTGATCTACTGACATGCTAGTTACGTGATGTACCGAATTTAGGTTATATCATATTAGTGAAGAACGAAGGCTAAAATCAGCCTGAATAGGGTCTTGGATAAGGTATTACCACTGTAAAATGTGCTGGTAAAAAGCGGATACCCAGGCTAATCCAAGCTCCCATTACACGGGAAAACCCTACTTCTGATCACACTCCCCTATGCGTGACAGGTCTTACTTTACACAAGCTACTGTACTGTACCCATGCATGGAATAAAAATGCAACAATAGTTAATTTACTGTATGTGCTGTACCGTATTTCAAGTCGGACAAATGTGCCTGAGTGAACAGTGTAGAATTGGATTAGGCGCCTCAGACAGCGTCCTGTAATCTCGGTCTACACCCTTTGCCACTCACCATTATGAAAACACGCCTATTCAAATATATAGAAAATTTCACTTTCAAAAACTGAAAATTTTCAGATAAAAAAACTCCGATATGTTTCATATACAATGTTTTTGAGCAAAAATACGAAAAATAATGTATACCCCTGTAAACCCCAGTTTTACTATATAAAAGTGGGGTTTAAGGGGGGTCAAAATTATATAGGTATGTTTTCGTGATGCAGAGTTGTTTTAGACACAAGAACAGGTAGTAAAAAGTACTTGTTCAAATTTAGGTATGAGAAGTTTGAGAGTGTTTCTGTGGACAAAATAGGCTAAAACCACTCACAACTGAATGGATACGCTTGAAAGATTTTCAGTACAAGTATAGGACGGTATTTGCCTCTGGAAAGAAGAGCAAAATCTTTCATTTTCGGATAGCACCAACTGTAAACGAAGGCAAATATTTCAATGTCTTTCCACATTGGGTGCAGCTATTTCCCGAAAGGATCAATATACTTTCGCAGCCTTGTCAGGTACACGTGCTTGCTGTTGTGTATAGTATATGGGAGAAACATACTAGTAACTTGCCTTGTCTTCATTGACCATTCAGATAGAACTCCTTATACCGTAATAACCCTAAATATTAAGACACACAGGCTTGCGCAAATAGTGTAGACCCAGATCAGACGCCGCAGAACGCGGCATCTGATCAGGGTCTGCACTATTTGCCACTCACCCAGCCATAGTTTAGACACATCAACAGGTACTAAACCAGACATTTTGTTTCAAATTTTAAGACAAGTTTGGTAAAGAATTAAGGTGTCCCAATACTTAGGGTAAATATGGTATTTCTTAACCGTGTACTGAAGTGACGCTCAACCTTAAATCACTTCGTGGTCTCTCCTCTAATATATAAAGATTATTTTATTTTATATTGCTATTCCTTTTTATACATGTTTTACTCGTTGAATATAGAGGTCGGCAACATTCTTTCGTGGAGATTGATCATGAGATATTTTCTACGGTCATTCTCTCCCTTCCGCTAATTCAAGAAGGGCAGTTGTCAGTTTCTGGCGAAAGAATGTGCACAGTACTGGTAACCGCTTAGAGGATTAAGCCTGCCCAGTAAACGTGTGGTTAGGTAAACCGACCGCGCTCGACATGACCCCATTGGGTTGACTGGGCCATAAAACCTCAACACAAACAAAATACTCATTGAATATTTTTACTTACTTTTCCTGTCGATTTAATTCCTTTGATAAGACAGAAAAACACAACTATCCAGGACAACATCAGACAGAGGACTAGGTACCACACAGGCTGACCATACACGTCTATACCTGAACTCATCTTTAGTGCTTCATTGCTGAAAGACAGGAAACATAGAACTCTTACTGACTTGCCTAGATGACCCTTCTACCTTACTATAGGTCCATGCCTATTTTCAGCTGAACGGGTTTGGTACGCTTTGTACAATTTCAGCATTTTTAGAAAGGGAGACCACTTTAGTGATTTAATGTTTGCTTTCATGCTCACCAATCCACTTCTAAATGTGTATCATGACGAAAACATGTCTATGAAATTTTGACCCCTTAAACCCCACTTTTACATAGAAAAAATATGGGGTTTGCAGGGGTATACATAATGTTTCTTATTTCTGCTATAAAACATAGATTGTGGGTACCCGTTAGAACCGCCTCGATGAGGCGGTTCTAACGAGTACCCACAATCTCAGTTTCTAGCAAAAATAACAAAAAGATCACATTGTTACATCTAAAACTTTTCGCTTTTGCAGCCATAAAATGACCATTATATGAATGGACGTGTTTTCGTAATTGCTATAAGAATCTATGCTCCTCTCATGCAAATTTATTGATTTGCCCGAATCTCTCCGGTCCATCTAGTGTTACCTGGTTTCCTGTTTGCAATTTTCAGGGAACATATGAATATTCTCTGAAAGTCCAGAAAGGGTGTCGGAAATCTCAAAACGATATGGGTTTTAAGGTCGACAATTAATTCTTCAACAATTCACGTACAGTGTATTGTTGCACGAACATCCCTACATTATATCAATTGTAAAATAAAGCGAATTTTTATCGTGAAAATGCGAACTAATATTACATTGTACTGTCACATTTATAGATAATCTGAATGAAATACCGAGCCTTTTGTCCAGAGAACAACATAAGAAAGAAATTTGTGTGCAGAGTAAGACTACAGAGTGTTTAAAGTTATAACTTTTAAATAGTCTTTACAGGATGAAAAACACATTAAGGACAGCATAGTTACGCCTTGGCCAGTGCCTGAGTTTGTCTTGCAAACATTACATGGACTAAGTACGAAAGTACTTTATGACATTCTAACTTGCTTTCTTCATCTCCGTTCTTTTGTGTTAGGTATTTAAGCTAACAAGTCTAGGTACAATTTACATGTGTACGCGCACGTTTCACTATATTATATACTGAAAACAAGGATATTTAGGGATTGGCTTTATTAGGACAATTATTCAGAATTTTACCGGTTTTAAACAAGATATTTTACTGTTTTGTTTACTTCAAGCATAAATATATCTTAATGTGACAGGGTTTTCCTCATTTCCTCATTACGCAAACACGCCTGTTCAAATATATTGAATATTTTACAACGAAAAAAGGAAAAAAAATCAGATAAAAACATTCTGATATATTTCATATTCCTGCTCAAAACAGATTGTGGGTACGTTTTCCTCATTTCCCCATTACGCAAACACGCCTATTCAAATATATTGAAAATTTTACAACGAAAAAAGGAAAAAAAAATCAGATAAAAACATTCTGATATATTTCATATTGCTGCTCGAAACAAAGATTGTGGGTACTTGTTAGAACCGCCTCGGTGAGGCGGTTCTAACGAGTACCCACAATCTATGTTTCGAGCAGCAATATGAAAAATAATGTATACCCCTGTAAACCCCAGTTTTACTATATAAAAGTGGGTTGTAAGGGGGTCAAAATTATATAGGCATGTTTTTCGTGATGCGTATTATATAAAGAACATGTCATACATGTACCTTACAGAGCTTTAGATAAAAGGGGCAGCAAGACAAATGATTATTTCTCTTCTGTAACCAAAAAAGCATATGTTGTTGATACCCATTAGAAGCGCCCAAAAGAGGCGCTTCCCACGAATAGCAACATGTGTTTTTATGGAGAAATTAAAAACAGAAAAAGCATATGAATGTTTGGTTTAAAAAATGACTTATCAAACATTACTAAAACAAGCCTATTCAAATATACTGAAAATTTTACCAGCAAAAAAATGAAAATTTTCAGAAAATATTTTGATACATATATTTTCATATTCCTGCTCAAAAATATATATTGTGAGTATATCACCAGACTCGGTGAGACGGTTCAAACGAGTATCCACAATCTATGTTTTTAGGCAGAAATAAGATAAAATAATGTATACCCTGCCAACCCCAGGTTTACTATATAAAAGTGCGGTTTAAGGGGGTCAAAATTATATAGGCATGTTTACAAGATGAAGCTATGGGTATGACGTGTACATCTTTTTTTTTAATAGACATGTTAAATAAGTGGTGGCAGACTGGAATAGGATCGTTAGGGAGTATTAAATGTCTTACTTCCAGTATTCCTCCGCCGGGGATACCCTAGTTATGCCAGTGTAGTTTTTGAACACAGAATCATTCCAGACACCGACCAGAACACCGTCCTGATAGCAGGTACCATTGACGTACTTGTTCTCCGTGGCTGATGAACAGTCCGTTAAGGGTAACTTGTCTCGACAGTCTGAAATACAAGTGAAACACATTTAAACGAAAATGGCGGAGGCTTGGCACAATTCATTTTTGTTCGTTCGTTGGACGAATCCGCCATTATTATGAGTTAGTGACGCCATAACTGCCTACAATGTATTTTGATATGCAAATAATTAATAATTCACATATAAATATAAAGTATAAAGTAAATGTGCTTATTTGCTTATTAATAAATTATCCACTAGCTAACATAAGTAGTTTTTTTTTTTTTTTTTTTTTTTTGCGTTTCAAAATATATAGTATCTTATTAAATATTCAAAACAGCGGCGTCTATATTCACAACTATAAAACATGTAAACTATAATATCGTTCTTTAATCTCAACCGATTCGATCAAATGTCCGACAAGATGCTTGTTTGTTAAAGCGAAATACATCACGAAAACATGCCTATATAATGTTCACCCCCTTAAACCCCACTTTTATATAGTAAAACTGGGTTTCACAGGGGTACATATTATTTTTCTTATTTCTGCTCAAAAGCATAGATTGTGGGTACTCGTTAGAACCGCCTCATCGAGGCGGTTCTAACGAGTACCCACAATCTATGTTTTGAGCAGAAATATGAAAAATTACAGAATTTTTATCTGAAAATTTTCAATTTTTTGGTGGTAAAATTTTCAGTATATATGAATAGGCTTGTTTTCGTAATGTACATGTATTTTCAGGCAACCACTGATTTAGTGTGCCTTTCTCTTAAACTCCACAAGTTACCATACTTGTCATAGAAGCTGAGCATGTCTGTTTTACTGCCTGTTCATGTGTCTAATAGTGTTGCCGCTGGTGATCGATTATAATCGATCATCAGTCACTTTTGCCTCTTGTGACTGATGATCGGAAAGATTTTTTATAGTCGACTAATCGGAAAATTCTATTTTTAGAAACATATTTTTCTCACTTTTTATTTTCATAGGCAAGTTACAAAAAACTAAAATTCTAAGCTATCTTTTTGGGTCATCCTAGATTTGTGGTCAATAATGGTGAAGAAATTTGATAAAATAACCTGAAATAAGGCACTTGTTTCAAACAAAGAAGGACTGATATTTTTTTCTTATTTCTCCATGAAAACATACGTTGTGGGTACTCATTCTTATGTCTCCATAAAATATATGTTGTGGGCACTCATTAGAAGCGCCTCTGCGAGGCGCTTCTAATGAGTACCCACAACCTATTTTTTCAAGGAGAAATAAAAAAAAAATATCTGAATACCCCTCTTATTGATCTGGAGCTATGAATAAGCACCTAGAAGAGGGCTAAAATGAGAAAAAATATATTTTCTACAAGTCGACTATTAATCGATGATCAGCCGGTTTTACAAAACCGATGATCGACTATGAAATTCTGGCCAATTCCCAACACTAGTGTCTAAATACTGCTGGATGAGTGGAAAACAGTGTCAACTCTGATCCGGGTCTACGGGTTTTTTTTTTTTTTGTCCAGGAATATCTGTCCCATTACTTAAGGGGAATTGATATACTATAAAAAGAGACTCCAACAAATTATTTCCATCTCCCTTCTAAGAGGGTCTACTGTACAAGAAAAGAATTTGCTCCCATAGGGAGCAGATTCTTTTATTTTAGAGTTGACCGCTCTTCCGCGGTCCTACTGATAACCGCAGGACACCACAAGACACCGCAGGATACCACAGGACACCGCAAGACACCTTTATTTACTATAAAATACCAACCAGATGAAATAAAAATGAAGTTTTTCAAAAGTAAAACATATTTTAACGAGTAATACTTAACCTATAGATAATGTGCTATTCTCTTCTGTTTTCACACCTTCCACAGAAAAAACGACCTTTCAGTCGTTAATTAAAGTCTTAAACTAGAAGGTCCCTTAGGCAGTTACCTGTGTGACGTAACTCTTCCCGCTCAATTGACCACGTGTCAGTTTCTTTTATGTGTAAAACAATAGACACAATTAGGAGAGATAAGCGAGGGTGGGGGGAGGGAGATAATTGATTATCTATAGGTTAAGTATTACTCGTTAAAATATGTTTTACTTTTAAAAAACTTCATTTTAACTTCATAATACATTAACCTATAGATAATGTGCTAGAATTTGCAGAATAGAAGGGAGGTGCTCTCCTAATTCTAACACCAATAATATCTCACCACTTCTGGTTAAGACTCAGGAAACTAAAAGGAATCAGATACATTCTAATTCTATATTTAATAGAAAGAATGATCTAGATTCACAAAATAGCATATCTTTAAGGTGTTATGATCTAACAACCTTATATATAATAGTAGACTCTAGAGGAAGCCAGTTCTTAAGTCTCAGAGACCTAACATTGGCCCCCCGCCCCTCTCTTTTTTTTTCTTTTTGGGAAACAACAATTGGCTTCAAAAAGAAAAGGGAGTCATTGAGACATAACATAAATATTCCATCGCAAAGTAAGCTAGGAATATAGAAATATTTTCAAAACAAAATTTGTAAAACAAAAAGCCAAGACCATACACTGTAAGTAGTCTATGTAGGGTCTTGAATAAATAAGGAAAAGTCTACTCGGTGGAGTTTCCTATAGATAACTGACATATGTAGATATTTTGGATAAAATTCTAGATATGTGAAGCTATGTAATTGTAATAGTCTAAGCTATTAAAATTATAAACTAATTAGATTCTGTTAATTGGAGCGACAGGACAGATTTCGATGAACAGACACAGACTTAAAATAACCATAATATGTAATTATTTCCCTTTGATCAAATTAAAGAAGGGGAGATAATAAAAGTAGATGGAGTTAACTTAACTATAACTAAGTTATCCATCAGAAGAAAAACGTATAGACAAACATAATGGTTAAAACTATTGCTAGACTAATTGTATTACGAATTTTAGTCAAGCAATAAAATAATACAGAGTTTGCATATAACTACTGGGAAGAAAAAACAACCTAAACCATTGATAATTAGTTTTGTCATAGACATACAAAAGCGTCTGATGTCCTGACAAAATAAAAAGAAGAAACTGTCAACATCATAGCTTAAGAGTTTGACAGAGAATAAGAGAGATAAGAATAAGGTTGATCGCAGCAAACTGTAAGACGGTCATAGTTTGGCTAAATCTTACCGTATTGATAAGATTAAGCAATAATAAATAAGCTGGATAGAATCTTTCTATACCAGAAGATTGCCATGAAAAGTACTCCTGAGTAAATAATCATGGAAATCAAGAAATGTTAAAAAATCCACTTTGATACGAATCAAAATGTTCATAAAAAGAGAAGGACTCAGAGAAAAAGTAATAGTGTGATAATCTCTGAAGAAAGATTATACAATAATACTGATTAATAATCTCAAAAAACACTTAATTTATAAGTTAAGAGATAGTATTACTATTCTATACGCATATTTAAGAATAGTAAGAAATATATTAATACTAAATTAAAATTATACTACGGAACAAAATTCCTGCTATAAATAATAGGTTAAGCGTAACTATTTATTAAGCAAGGAATTATTAAACATATAACTCTCTATAAAATTACTGCCCAGAAATTTTATAGATAAACATTCAATCAAATTTTTAGAATTGAATATTAATAGAATAAAATCTATGTCTGCATAATTGGTAATTCCTGAAATATCAAATTACGTACTCGCAAATGAATTCAGGAAGAAAATACATATATATACTCTCGAGATCTATGCGTAAACCATAGAGAGTAATAATAGTATTACCACGATCCCTGACGGAAGGGTAAAAACATGTATATGAAAGAGATAATAATTAATTTAACGTCATATAGGTTTAAGATAAAATTTGTTTAATCTTTAACCAATATGCAGCAACAGTGACTCGATATTCTGTATTCGTACGTAGAAAAGGAGTACTTAGTCATTAGAATTTTGTATGATTGAAATAGAGATAATGGGATCTAAAAGGATGTATCTCCATGAACTGAATCGAAGGATAATATCCATTCTAAAAAACTAGGGCTTGTTTTAGGCTTAGTTTAACAAGCGTAGAATTGAATTATTTCCAAGTATTCATGAAGTCGTTATGCTCTGAATACTGAGAAAAATGTTAAAATATTGTTTAGGAAATAAAAAAGTGACTGTTCCACAATGTTAGCTAGATTTAAACCTGGAACGTAGCGAGAAGGTCAATCTAATTTAAAAGTAAGATGAGAAAGATAAATAATGAAGATAGATATATAAATATCGGAATAATATATTATCTCCAACAATTATCAAATAATCTGAATGTTTAAAAGCATAAATACTACTCGAAAGTTTATTTACCGAATGTATAATCGGAGAAAACTTTCAGTATGTTCAAAAACGTATCACAAAAGTAAGATCTGACCAGGAACGTAGGTGCAGCACTTACTAAGTTGTGAAGTTAATATAAACATATTTTATATTATAAATTGAAGCAGTGCATTTCAAAATCATCGACGTCTTGAAATGACTTATTGTGTGGAAAAATAAATAAATATCCAGTTTCGGAAAAGATATTTATATCTATATATATAGACCATTTTTGATGCGGACTGGAAATCAAGATATTAATCTTTGCATTATTCGCAAACTGAACTTGAACTCTTATCGAGAATTACTATGATCCCTTTAACGAATGTAAACATAAAGAAGGGGTAAAGAGATAATTAAGTGTGTCTTAATTCTTTACCGGCTCGTAATTAAGGATGTTTTCCCTTTTGTCTAAGCCTAGACTATAGATTGATTAATATAAATATAATAATATCTGCTATTATGAGGTAAACTCTCGTTAATTAACCTCTAAGCATATATCAAAAATATATATCAACATAATCTAGAGCTTCGGTAAGTTTAGAGGAAGGAAATGATTGACTTTGGCAGTTTCTGAATAGTTACAAAGTCAATAAAACAAAATATCAAAAGGAAAGTATTGTATATAATATCTAATTTAGGCAATAATAATCTGTCACGTACTGAATAATTAATGCCTTTACTAAATATGTATCCATTGTCAATACCAAAGTGCAAGAAAATTTTGATTGACATGGACTCTAGTTATAAATAAAATATTAGATGTATAGAGCTAGTCGAAGCAAAACTATTCTTCAATAAGATAAAGTAGACCTATAATATACGAGGATTAATTGGGTCTAGAAATTATAATCATAATAAAATTATTATTCCAATATGAAGAATCTTCGGCGTAATAGATTCTTACTGAGGCAAAAATATCTGGTATATTGCTATCGTAGTCTTAAATGATCCAGAAGAAAAAATAAAACAGGCAAAGTAAAGAACGTATCGAATTATATCTATGCCTAAATATAAGATTTTTTTCTTATTTATTATTGTATAGCAGAGTTTAGACAGAGCACGACTGACCTAGACTCTTATATAATCAATCAAAAGATAGTATAAAATAGAATAATAGCTTATCGGATCAACTATTTTCCATGTAGAAAAGGCAAAAGGAAAATATGTACCTCAACTAAAATTTTAAATCGTAGTAATCTAGAGAGGTAGCGAATAAATAAATAAACTGTTAATTTATTTATCTGGTTGGTTTAAATTTCCGATACCTTAAGAATGAAAAATTAATAGAAAGTAGAAAAGATCGATTGCTACTTTCTTGTCAGTTTACTCCTTAGATGACATGCTGATTACATATCGGAGCATGTAGAAGAAAAACAGGGGAGGAAAGAAGAAATTTTTTTAGATTTCGTGTATATTTTTCTTCTTATAAATAACGATAGTTTTATAGTTCACCTTTGCCCTAGAGCCGAATAAGGTGAATATGTAAGAAGTTAATCTCTTTGTAGCGAATAAAAGAGATATAATTATAGCTGGAAGTATCTTCTACACTTAGTGAATGAATTGCGAATTTGATCGTAACCGATAATTCTTAATTCATTTTCAATAATAAATATATATATAGAATTTAAGTCAAGTTCAAAAGTGACTGGACAGAATTCAACAATATAAATGGCTACTAGGTATTAGAACCCATCGCTGTCATTCAATAACCTATAATCCAAGACTACACATGTCTATAGTGGTTCATAAATAAATATATGTTGAGCGAGTACTAGTGACTATTACTCGGACTGGACACTAGTAACCCGACACAAAGTCTACGAAACTACTGCCCGGTGGAATTTCGTTAGAATGACCTGGCACTACTCTACGAAGTGCCTCCCGATGAAATTTTCGTTAGAGCCGGAATTTAACCGCTTTCTAGCGAATTAAAGAGATAAAACATAATTTGAATGACCTGGCACTAGTCTACGAACTGCTGCCCGGTAAGAATTTTGTTATAGTCGGAAGTTTAACTCTTTCTAGCGGATAAAAGAGATAAAACATAAGTTAATTTAAAATATTAATGGAATTACACACCTATAATAAGTCAATGGAATATTAAAGATTCTAGTCTGATTCGGGAAAGACTGTACAGAATTTTTTGTATAAAAAGTTATTATGTATTTCACTTAATAACCTATATCCATTGACTTAAACGTGAATGGAGCTCTATGAACGATAATAGATTGTTCGGGAATTAGTGATCATTATTTTGACAATAGTTACCCGACATAATGACCGGACACTAGTATTCGTAACTGTTGCCCGGTAAAGTTACAAGTAATTTGACAAATTGATCGGATAGTAGTATTCGTAACTCTAGTCCGATGAAAAAGGGAGATTATATATGAAAACTGAGCGGGCACAAGTATTCGAAACTTTTTCCCGAAGATAATTAATTATTAGGCAAAAATTGACCAGACACTTTCTGTAAAAGTTTGCCTGGTGAAAAATCAGAAATAATATAATAATATGACCGGGTATAAGTATCAGAAATATTACTGATACTTTGCCCAGTGAAAAAATTTTTAATAATTAGACATAATGACCGGAAGTTAGTATACGTGACTATTTTGTCCGGTGAAATATGTCAAAAACTAAGTCTTTCCAGAAAATAATTAAATTATTGACTGGAGACTAGTTGACTGGTGCCTGGTTGATCGGTGACTGGTGACTGGTTGACTGGTGACTGGTTGACTGGTGACTGGTTGACTGGCACCTGGATGACTGGTGACTGGTGCCTGGTTGACTGGCACCTGATTGACTGGTAACTGGTGAAGCTGATTGACTGGTGCCTGGTTGACTGGTGACTGGTTACTGGATGACTGGTGGATGGTGACTGGTGGACTTAGACTTTATCGGATACTAAGTACCCAAAGATGCCACCTTGATGGGTCTTACCCCGGCAGTATAGCCATATGGGGTGGGGCTCCCATCAGTAAAGAATTGTCTTATAACCCATCAAGGGTTGACAAGTTCTTTATTATCAGCTTCTCCACCATGAGAATCTTTAGCCAACTGAAGATCTCTGCAAATAAAAGTCCAGGAAAAACATATCGTAATTGCTGAATAACCTGGAACGAAAAGAACAAAAATATTCTGCATATATAAACACGACTATCGAACCGATCATGCACGAGCGTTGTGCCGAATAGCGAGAGTCGCGAAAACGCATGTGGAAAAAGACCAGTCAAAAAATACATGAAATCGAAAATTGAAAATTTTAAATAATAACACAGAAAGTGAAAGGAGTGATAAATAAACAAAAGAAACACAAGGATACATAAATTTATCCGTGAGGAAAGAAATAATCCAAATTTCTATCACAGGTAAATAATCCTTGTTGAATTTCTTTGTCCACAGAAAAGAAACTGACACGTGGTCAATTGAGCGGGAAGAGTTACGTCACACAGGTAACTGCCTAAGGGACCTTCTGGTTTAAGACTTTAATTAACGACTGAAAGGTCGTTTTTTCTGTGGAAGGTGTGAAAACAGAAGAGAATAGCACATTATCTATAGGTTAATGTATTATGAAGTTAAAATGCCTTTCAGTGCATAAAAATAATAAAATAAACAAATATTACTTCTTATATTCCAGTCTCTTATATTGGCCAAAGATACCTTATGTCTTTGGAGTACACATATTTATTATCGGAGGTCGCTCTACCAGTATCGGACACCGCAGGACATATTTATTTACTATAAAATACCCCACAGATGAAATAAAAATGCCGTACAATGCATAGAAATAATAAAATAAACAAATATTACTTGTATTCCAGTCTCTTATATTGGCCAAAGATACTTTATGTCTTTGAAGTACACATCGAAGGTCGCTCTCTACATGTAATGGACACCGCAGGACATATTTAGCACAGATACCTATTAGTAATATCCATACACGCGTAAAAAGGTATAATATGAAAACACAAAAGCGGCTCATTATGGACTTTATTTATTCTGGATTTAATTTAAAGTTCCTTATTACAAGTTTCAACATGCTCATTTGTTAAACTTGCTGAATTATGGTAAAAAGTCCGACCACTCTTGTGTTTGTCCATGTGTCTGTCCATCCATCCATCCATCCATCCATTCATCCATCCATCCTTTTTTTCTAATTTGATATCAAAGGTTACAAGTATAATTTTCTTAAAACTCTTTAATGTCTGTCAATTGTCTGTAATTATTTACTATGAGAACACCCGCAAGCTTGTTTTCTGATTACTTAATGATATACCGCCTAATCCGTTTAACACCAACAAACAAACTGACGCATGCTGTTGATAGATGTCACCACAAAGTTGATGATGATATTGTTTATTCTGCGAAGATGGACGTTTTAGTTATTTTTCTATTTAAATCATATTAAAAGTATATAACTATTAATCTAGATTGAACATGAAATCCTGTAAATTAAATTTTGCACAAAAGAGCAGCAATAATTTAACCTCACCCACCCATCAAATATTCATGTAATCAAAGCTCAGGATTTAATTATACTGGTCACTTAGGATGAACTATAATCAGCTCCGATTGGCACCTGAGCAAATAATTGCACTCAGCATCGACGATTCTTATCACTCACGTTGGCAACTGATTACTTCTCATCTTGTTAGTGTCATTTCAAAATGTATATTTAAAGTCACCCCTCCCCCACCCTCCAATGTCGCCGAAATTGCACTTCTGGGATACAGTGTGATGCTTGTACACAATGGTACCATGCTCAGTGTGAAGGTTTGACTGAGGAGGAACTAGGTTCTTTCAGTGGCACTACCGCGAAATACACGTGCGAGAACTGTTTCCAATGTTTAACACTGTGATATTCATTGATATTCATAATGAGGCAAAACCATACCATATTGACCAACTATTTTTCAGCAATGTCTATTCAAAGTACTATAAAAGATATAAAATACACTTTTACACATTTTTCAAGACAAAATGTATCAGATATATAGAAAATGAAGGTGTCCTGCGATGTCCTGCGGTGTCCTGTGGTGTCCTGCGGTGATAAGAGTGACCCTCTTTTCCGGAGGGACTTTGTGGCCAGGAAAGGAATCAGGAAGTCACAAAAGCTGTCTCCTTGTAAACATGGCAGAAAATTTACCAAGTCTGTATCCAATCCCCTTAGAGTAAATATTGTACAGTCGACTCTCGTTATCTCGACCTCGCTTATCTCGAATAACCGCTTATCTCGAAGTGAAAATCTGGTACCTGTTTAGCATGGAAATCTAACAACAGTTAACAAAATATTGTGGAAAAGAGAAGAAATTGCTTCAATTTCTCCTCTTTTCCACAATATTTTCTATGGAACAATTTCTCCTCTTTTCCACAATATTTTAAATGGAGCGATTTGTCCTCTTTTCCACAATATTTTCAATATATCCCTAAATCCAGGAGTCAAATTACATATTCATTTGTTAAATGTGGTTGTTACATCTATTTTAACCTTAATTTTGCAAATCTGATATGTCGAGGTAGGGATATGTCAAAGTATTTCAGAGAGTCCTTTGGACTTCGAGATAACGAAGGTCAACTGTATATAAACAATACGGTAGCCGAATGAGACTCACATGGACCGTTCCAAGTATTGGTACATGTCCCCCAGGGTAGCTCACTAGTAAAAGAGGCAAACATGTAGTAAAAAGACCAGGCTAACACCATATTGTAATAAATTGCTGTCATTGCTGACACGCACACCATAGATATTCCAACACCTGAAAAATAAGTAACAGAATTCTGTTAATGTTAGGTGGAGTAGCAGGGACGAGGGATAAGACAACGAAAAAAAAAATAAGATGAATAAGATAAGCCTGAAGAGCTGGCAGTTATCAGAAAAATATAAACTGCATAAATATAATTGGACCTCGCTATGCGAAAACGTGTCTTTGGGCGTATGCGAACAGCAAAGACCCCGGTCAAACTGCGCATTCGCGCAGTTTGACCGGGGTCTTTCCTGTTCGTTAACATAATCATTGGCTATTACAGAATGTATGACTGGAGAGCAAAAGCTCCGGATGATACTTTGCGCACGACAGGATCATCTGAATCTGCGCGTTTTGCGCATGTTCAAAGGCAATGATTCGCTTAACACGACCTATATAAAACAGATGAAGCTGGTGTTGAGTGCCGTGTGGCATTCATAAATCATATCCGCTACCTTGTAGTTTAACCTGTTTGTTCATTTGGAATCAATGTTCCTATTTTAATTAGAACAAACATGTACGCTTCGCCCTTTTTTTTCCCTTCAATTGCAAATAATAGTATATGCACCTCTTTTATGGTTCGATATATACCTTTATACTTATACCAAATTTGTACATGTAACGTACGCGGACATATAGTCGTCATATTGATTTGTTTAAACGCCCATACCCGGCTCATGTCAGCAGTACTTCCGTGGAATCAGTTGTTTGCCAGTATCTAAACGTATTCCAGACGTGGATAAAGGGCTGACGCTTTGCATAAAATTCGATGGTGAATATTTTGATGGAATGAAATAAATCAGTCCCTAATAATATTGGTTGTTATAGATTCCGGACCAAAAGGACACTACTTAAAATTATCCCTCAAAATCGCTCAAACCGGTGTCAGGAGACATGAGCAATACAGCCGAGTCTCCTTGTTTGACTTTATTTGACCGAGTACATCGAGTGGACTGTTGTACTATCTTTGGAACGGTCTATTTCCAAAAGCAGAGTGTCTCGTTAGCTTTTATGCGTTCCGTGAAACTGTGTTCTTGAGGCGTTTGAGGACAGCGAATGCTCAGACCAGCTGTGCGTCCGTGCACGATGATCAGTGTCTACTATTCGCTTCAGAATAATTGGGCACTGTAGGAAAATGCCTTTATGCCAAATTCAAAAGCAAATGTCCAGATGAACGTGCGCATCAGTGCAGTCTGATCTTGATATTCGTCAGCATATACTACAATACTCATGAATTCTGAAAACAGACAACGTAAGAGGACCTGATCAGGCCTACCTTGTCCACAAATTTTGTTTAGAGAGTTTGAGAATACCTTTAAATAGGGGAGCAAACTTCCAGCACGTCATAGGACCACTACTGGTGAACTGGCCTATAGATGCTTCCATATAGAATAATGGCACCCCAACAATCACCATCATTATGGCAAATGGGATAAGAAAAGCACCGCCTCCATTTCTGGAAAGAAATGTATACATCATATGGGCCGTGCCATGAGAAAACGTGTCTTCGGGCATTTGCGGACAGCGAAGACCCTGATCAGACTGCGCGAATGCGCAGTCTGATCAGGGCCTTCACTGTCCGCTAACAGAATCATTGTACACTGGAGAATGTATGAATGGAGAATATAGGCCCGGATGATACTTTGCGCATGTGCAGGATGATTTGAATCTGCGCATTTTGCGCGAGTTCGAAGGCACTTTTTCACTTGACACGGCCCATATATTTTGTTTTTCTTCAACAAGATTTTGCAGAATTCTTGTTAGGTGAAAGGCAACTTTCTAATTGCAAAACGTTACTCTATTAAAATTAAAAGCTATAACTTTAACTCTTTCTGTGCCAAATTTCAGACTTCACTTGTCGTCTGCTTCGTTTTTCTTAAGAAACTAAGGATTGGAAAAAGCGTTTATGTGTAAAATTGAAAGACTAAATGTCAAACAGCGTAGATCCTGATGAGACGGCTCACTATGAGCCGTCTCATCAGATTTACGCGGCTTGCAAAGGCCTATTACAGATGTATTATCACCTATGGCAGTGAAAGAGTTAATCTGCCTTTTACAGACAGACATTTTTTTTTTCATATTTTTCACAGAAAATAAGACATAGCATTTCATTCAAATCGTCTCCGAAATACCAGTCGTATTTTCTGTAAAAAATAAGAAACATATCACTAATTTTTATCTGATAAAATCAGCTTACAAAATGCTTAAGCTTAAATGTATACATGAGACGGGGAAAAAAAAGCAATAAGGGTCTGTACACTCTAGCAAACAGGTAGTAAAATGGAGGTGTTCACATTTTAGGACAGTATTCGGATAGGTAGGTCAGCGAACGGTGTAGACTTAGATCAGATGCTACAAAACGAGACGTCTGATCGGTCTACCCTGTTTGCAAATAGTTTTCCATTTTTCTCTAGGACTATCTAAATCACAGAGCCTGACATACCTAAAACTGAAATTCGACTCTTCTAATATATAGTGTTGGGGGAGTTTATTTGTCGAAGACAAGTAAGATTAGGTTTCCAGCTGAAAATGGAATCCAATTCATACCATCCAATTCTATATTTAAATTTTGATAACCATGTTTTTAAATGTTTTATATCATACCACGTATTATTTCAAATCACATAATATTATATAATGTTGTATTTACCAAAGAAAAGCAGTAATATAAAAGCGCTTTTCAAAACTTTATGACTTTTTAAGTCTTTCGTACAATGTTTCAAGTTTCAAGTTTATTCGATACTCTTAGGTTATCTTATGATAACAACATAAGGAGCAATACAATAACAACCATTTTACATTTTTATGGCAGCGTAAATGACTAGGAGAATCGAATCGAAATGCACTAACCCATCTGATTGATTGCCGGTATAAAAAAAAGGCTCAGAATTTATCAAAACTTCTTTTATATGCACCAAGAAGTGTTTACCTTCGACAAATATCTTTATTTTTTTTTAAAAGCTACTTCTCTTTTTGTATACAAACCTGTAGCAGAGATAAGGAAACCTCCAGACATTGCCCAGTCCCACGGCGTAACCTAGCAACGAGAGAAGGAAATCAAAGCGTCCTGTCCAATTACCTCTGTCTTCATTTTCATCTACACCAAACAATTGCTTACGGCTGTCTTC
The DNA here is from genome assembly GCA_964016985.1 of Anodontia alba. Taxonomy (NCBI): domain Eukaryota; kingdom Metazoa; phylum Mollusca; class Bivalvia; order Lucinida; family Lucinidae; genus Anodontia; species Anodontia alba. The sequence continues at coordinate 50,372,838 of OZ024828.1, read as the reverse complement.
AGTCCCCTGTGTGGTGAGGGTTGCCTAAAAAGTATGTATATCTTGGTTGTAACATGATACAGAAGAAGTACTAAGTCCTAAATAGGATTCGTTTCCACACTTTAACGTAGAACAAGGCTCCTCTTAAAAGAATTAACGAACCAAGAAATTGGAAAAAAGAAGATAACCCCTTCTCTGTCTCAGTATGTCTGTCTCTTTTTTCTTTTTTCTGTCTATCTGCCGTTATCTCTTTCTTTCTTTTTTTCTTTCTCTGAATGCAGCTGGACTTTGGGTAACGTTTGCCATTTGGCCATTCCATAAGGATTAGTAGAGACACGGGCAGATAGCCTCATTGACCTGTATTGCAACACAATGAAGACTTATATAAATAATAATAATAATAATAATAATAATAATAACGCCAACAACACCACCTCCACCACCACCACAACAACAACAACAACAATAATAACAATAATAATATTATAATTGTTATTAATAATAATAAACAAATATAATAATAATAATAATAATAATAATAATAATAACAGTATAAACAGACGAAACGGACCTGTCGCTTTGACCTTTACATTTGCTATTCACCAGGATATATGTACATCCGCTGTTCAATTTAGGCATGGCAGTCAGAAAACCCTGCATTCCACGTGAGACAGGTAATGCTCACCTACACAGGTAATACCTGTTTACGCAGTAAACCTATAATCAAAATTTCAAAGCGACAGGTTAATTTCTTCGGCAAAAAACAATAATAATAATAATAATAATAATAATAATAATAATAATAACATCACGAAAACATGCCTATAAACTTTCGACCCCCTTAAACCCAACTTTTATATAGTAAAACTGGGTTTTACAGGGGTATACATTATTTTTATTATTTCTGCTCAAAAACATAGATTGTGGGTACTCGTTAGAACCGCCTCGTCAAGGTATTACTAAAGAGTACCCACAATCTATGTTTTGAGCAGAAATATGGAAAATATCAGAATGTTATTTTTGTGTGTTTTTTTTTGAAGAAGAAGAAGAAGAAGAAGACCACTAAACAAGATTCTACGCCAGACCTGTCAAAGTGCAAATTCTTACCAAAGACGCTGATGTTTGGAAAGCTGGATTTTCATATTCTCCTGTAGGTGATTTTTCTACTACAGCAGGGCGATTGTCAGTGGAATCGTTTGTGTCGATGGATGATTTCTCAGCAATGTACTCTCGTGCCTGTAAATCGAAACAAAAGTTTCATTTAATGCTTAGCATGCTGGGTAAAAAATTCAGCAGATGACCTTTTGACCTGTTTCTCCAGCAACTAGGATTTGACATTTCATACAATTCGTCTTCTTGGAATTTGCCATTTCATGCAAATTGCCTCCGCGAGGCGCTTTTAATGAGTACTCACAATATGTGTTCCTGGGGAAATAGGAGAAATCAAAAACCCTAGAAATTTGTCAATACGACACAGATGCCCCCGCCAAGGAGGCATCCTAACCCGGAAACAAGCATTATGCAAACAATGAAATTGTAAAAGGGCCATAACTCCCATAAAAATTGGCGGATTCTACCCTAAATCTAACTTGGGTCTATATTTTATGTTTATATACCTGTGTATAAAATATTAATCCAATACACTAATTGTTTTCAAAAAATATCGAACGGATACCATTTTTTCGTACAAACGGATGGGACGATGAAGTTGTAAAAGGGCCATAACTCCCATAATAATTGATGGAGTTTACCCTAAATCGAACTTGATCTATTTATTCTATATGCTACGATTGTATATATCTGTGTATAAAGTAAGAATCCAATATACTAATCTTTGCCAAAGGTATCGAAGAGAAACCAAATTTCATACGTACGAGCGCACGGGCGTACGCACGGACAACGGTCATCACGAAAACATGCCTATATAATTTTGACCCCCTTAAACCCCACTTTTATATAGTAAAACTGGGGTTTACAGGGGTTTACATTATTTTTCTTATTTCTGCTCAGAAACATAGATTGTGGGTACTCGTTAGAACCGCCTCGCCGCTAACGAGTACCAACAACCTATATTTTGAGCAGAATAATGAAATTTATCAGAGTTTTTTTATCTGAAAAATTTTCAGTTTTTGGAGGTGAAATTTTCTGTATATTTGAATAGGCGTGTTCGAGTAATGGATACTATATGCACACCTCCAATCTCCGCCTCAATAAAAGTATTAAAAATGCACATTATCTTGCACTCCAATAACCCTTTAAAGGAAGGGCTGTGCTACAGTCACTCCTTTAACGGCTTATCATAGCGCAAGATAGTGTTGATACGTACACTTGCCGGTAAGCATTACATTAATAAGTAGTACGCTCGTACAGGTTCCAATATAAATTTTACTAACCCTACAATCGGAAAGATATATCAATTAAATTGATATAGGAAGACAATTCGGACATGCATATATATCAAAAAACTGTGTAGCACATATACATACATTGGATTTCACGAAAAAATGGCGTGTTTCAACATGTACGGAGGTCCAGTTGATACTTAACAAATTCCATGTTTACAAAATCCTGCGTATTTAAATTAACGTCATAAGAAAGAAACTAGAGGTCCAATATCGCTCACCTGAATTAGGCTGATCATGATATGTTACATTGTGCTATGGTGGCCATCTTGGCTATCAGATCAGATTGCCTTTAGCAATTCAGAATCTGATGTTGTCTGAAGAGTTTCAAGATTGCCACCATGGCTGCCATCTTGGATATTGGAACTTAATGATTTAGCAATTCTGAATCTCCATGTCACCCCAGATGGCCCGACATGGCGGCCATTTTGGATATCTGAATGGAACAATTTTAGCAATTCTAAATCTCTATGTCACTGTAATGCCTCCCATCAAGTTTCAGCTCAATCCGACTTACGGTTTGGGAGGAGATGTCGATTGAAGAATTTCAAGATGATGGCGGCCATCTTGGATATCGGAATGAAATGATTTTAGCAATTCTGAATCTCTATGTCACTCCGATACCCCCATCCAGTTTCGGCTCAATCCGACTTGCAGTTTGGGAGGAGATATCGTGGCGGCCATCTTGAATATTGGAACGGAATGATTTTAGCAATTCTGAATCTCTTTGTCGCTACGATGCCTCCCATCAAGTTTCGGCTCAATCCGACTTAGGGTTTTTTAGGAGATGCCTTTTGAAGAATTTCAAGATGGCCACCATGACGCCATCTTGAATATCGGAACGGAACGATTTTAGCAATTCTGAATCTCTGTGTCTCTATTGCCTCCCATCAAGTTTCAGCTCAATCTGACTTATGGTTCGGGAGGAGATGTTGTTTGAAGAATTTCAACGGAACGATTTTAGCAATTCTGAATCTCTATGTCGCTCTGATGCCTCCCATCAAGTTTGAACTCAGTCTGATTTATGGTTTAGAAGGAGATGTCGTTTGAAGAATTTCAAGCTGGCTGCCATGGCAGCTAGCTTGTATATTGGAATGAAACGATTTTAGCAATTCTGAATCTCTATGTCACTGCGATGCCTTCCATTAAGTTTGGGCTCAATCCGACTTACGGTTTGGGAGGAGATGTAGATTGAAGAATTTCAATATGGCCATCTTAAATATCAGAACGAAACAAGTTTAGCAATTCTGAATCTCCATGTTGCCACAATGCCTCCCACTAAGTTTCAGCTCAACCCAACTTATGGTTCTGGAGGAGATGTCCAAAATGTGAATAGCTAATGACGGACGACGGACGGACGACGGAAAACAGGCCATCGCATAAGATGACCTGGAGCAAAGGCTCCAATTGAGCTAAAACATAATGTCCAAAACAGAAAGCTGAATGTTTATTTTATCATGTGCTTATACAACTGAATCAAACGTGATACTGAGGCTGTTTTCTGCACTTAAGGGGGCGTACCCTGGTTTATAGCCTGAAACCAATTTGAAAGGTCGCATGCGAGCTGTATTTCAAAAACACCCTCTATCTTCTTTTTCGATGTCATATTTAAGAATGTTCATAGAAATCGACTGTCACCAAAAATGTCCAATTTCTGGTCCAGAATGGCCGCTTTGATCTAATTGAAAGATAACGTTTGTTATGAAATTTCTATACTTATGTAAGTCTCTAAAATGCATGTTGAGGCAGATCTACCCAAATTTTGTCATGTGCACAATTTCAAAACATTTGATGACTCACAATACTTGATAAGGGTGTATGAAGACCAAACATAAAAGTCAAGTAACTTTCGCAAACAAAAATGCTCATCAAAATTCCATAAAGGATAAAATGTTCAAGTCGTTTAACAAACCACGCTTCCCAAACGAAAGAATACGTAACCATCGGTCAAGAACTTGAAACAATTAGAGCGACATCCGGTTTTGAATTCGATGACTCAGAAAAGGTAAACAAATTTTGCATTTTCTATGTTTCATAAACGATATAAATGTTTTAAGGACATTATTTAGAAAACGGGAAATAGCATTCAACAGCCCATTGATATCGGCGTCTGTGGAGTAAATCTCAGACTACCTTCTTCACGCATATTGGCTGAATTATTTTTCGCTTGCTGAAAGTATACCGAAAGCCATAGAAAACACATGGAAATTTGTGGTGTTTATTGTCCTTTATTTAATTTTGCGCTTTGCTAGAAGTTCGGCATATCATCACGCACACACGATAGACACATATGGTTATTTGTGTTATGGATATTTTGGTTGTCAATGCAGCATTGTCGAGAAATCGCCACGGGAAGGGTCGAAATGGGTGGTTACGCATTAGATCTATATGAATATATTGATATGTGTGTGATGATATACTGAACTTCTAGCAAAGCGCAAAATTAAATAAAGGACTATAAACACCACGTATTGTATTTCCACTGGGTACTCTGTGCGTTTTCCATGGCTTTCGGTACACTTTCAGCAAGCGAAAAATAATTCAGCCAATATGCGAGAAGTAGGTGGTCTGAGATTTTTTCCACAGACGCCGATATAAATGGGTTGTTGAATGTACACGCCACCCACGCCCCCCCCCCCCCCCACACACACACACACACACACACCACCCCCAACTCCCGCCACCGCTTTTTTTTAAATACCTCAAAACATTTATATCGTTCATGAAGCACAGAAAATGCAAAGGTTTGTTTACCTTTTTTGAGGCATCATTACGAGAACATGCCTAATATATAGAAAAAACTTAACTCCAAAAAATGAAAATTTTTAGATAAAAAAAGCTAATATTTTTCTTATTTCTGCTGAAAACATGGATTGTGAGTACTAGTTAGAACCGCCTCGTTGAGGCGGTTCTAACGAGTACCCACAATCTATGTTTTTGAGATGGAATAAGAAAACAATGTATACCCCTGTAAACCCCAGTTTTACTATATAAAAGTGGGGTTTAAGGGGGTCAAAATTATATAAGCATGTTTTCCTGATGTGGAATTCCACCCCGGATGTCGCTCTAATTGTTTCACATTCTTAATCGATGCTTCACGAAAACATACCTATATAATTTTGACCCCCTTAAACCCCATTTTTATATAATAAAACTGGGGTTTACAGGGGTATATATTATTCTTTTTATTTCTGCTCAAAACATAGATTGTAGGTACCCGTTAGAACCGCCTCGTCGGGGCGGTTCTAACGAGTACCCACAATCTATGTTTTGAGCAGAAATATGAAAAATATCAAATTTTTATCTGAAAACTTTCATTTTTTTTTTTGGCGGTAAAATTTTCAGTACATTTGAATAGGCGTGTTTTCGTATTGGGTTCAGCAGTCTTTCGATTGGTAGGCATGAATACGAGACAAGACTTTTAAAAGTTCAGTGCTCATTTATGTTCAGACATCAGTTGTACAGATTGATTTATTGCAAGTCGGGTGTATTTACCTTGCAGTATATACCTGTTTACTACGCTTTAACGTACCTTACAGTTGAAATGCAAAATGTATGCATTTCGCCAAAATGCAATTAGTTACGGATTGCTATACAGTGGTTTTGTATCATGCAATATCTAAACAATAAAAAAAAAATTGCCGTATATCTATCCGAATGAAGTTTTTTTTTTTTTTTTTTTTTTTTGCAAGATATGTGAAATGAGAATCCTGACTAAAGAAGTGGAATATAGACCTCACGTTCCCCGATACTATATAGAGTGTACAATATTCAGCTGATTATCAGATTCGTTTTTCAGTTTTAAAATCCGTTTGCATGTTTAGTTGTGTCTGTCAATCTTTTATAATGCATCTTTTATAATCTTTTATAATGCCTTGATGCCCGCCATCTCCTCATTTTCTCTATATTAAAACATGGAAATGCCATGGTCTACTCTATATAGCTCTAGGTAAGAGAGATGTCTAGATAAATATTTCTCCATGAAAACATATATTGTGGGTATATACAATGTACTCATTTTAAACGCCTCTTCTTCATGCTTTTGACCAAATAAGACAAAAAGTTCAGCAATCTGTTACGAAAACATGTCTATTCAAATATACTGACAATTTTACCACCAAAAAAAAAAAAAAAAAAAAAAAAAAATTAAAATTTTCAGATAAAAACTTCCGACATTTTTCATATTTCTGCACAAAACATAGATTGTGGGTACTCGTTAGAACCGCCTCGAGAAGTACCGACAATTTATGTTTTTGAGCAGAAATAAGAAAAATAATATATACCCCTGTAAACCCCAGTTTTACTATATAAAAAACTATATAAAGGTGGGTTTAAGGGGGTCAAAATTATATAGGCGTTTTTCCGTGATGCGCACGACAAAACCTTCAATAAGACTGTGCGACCAGCGAAAACTCAGATCAGTCTGCGCATCCGCCAGTCTGATCACAGCATTCACTGATCGCAAGTGCCTTCTACAGCCTTCGGGCTATCCAAAGAGGGATAAACGAGAACCATTTCAATACTTGGTGGATGGACAGCTGGCTTAGAAGAATACAATTTACATGCCAGAGTACCCAGTGGAAATACAATCGACTCATTATGTCGACCTCGCTTATCTCGAATAACCGCTTATCTCGAAGTGAAACTCCCTGTTTTGACATGGAAATCTAACAACAGGTAACAAAATATTGTGGAAAAGAGGAGCACTTTCTCCTCTTTTCCACAATATTTCACTGTTATATCTATACATGTATAACTTCAGGATTTAAATTACACATTCATTTGTTAATTACATTCATTTGTGGTTGTTCGATTTATTGTTTTCCTCAATTCCGAAAATCTGATGCGCGAGGTACGGATATCTCGAAGTATTTCAGAGAGTCCCATGGACTTCGAGATAACGAGAGTCGATTGTATAAGTTAAGATAGCTTGGAAATGCCACAATATCGCACAGCCCTCCCGAGGCACCAAAAGAAGGAGAGATGAGGAACGAATAAGGACAACACAAACGCTACATGTAAACCCATAAATGCACAAAGATTTGCAACAAAGGAACAGACTTGTTACAGTCATACTAAAAGGGATCAATTGGTGGTGAGTGTGTGTGTGCTTGCGTGCGTGTGCGTATTGGGGAGGGGGCTTAAACTAGTTTTACTCGCGCGAAAAACACGCCCTTAACCAATTGTAGACTGAATGAACTCCCCCACACCTATTTATTGGCAGAGTCCCATTTCAATTTTAGGTACATTTTGCCAGGGTATTTAGATATTCCTAGAGAAAAAAGGCTAAACTTTTTGCATACAGTGGATACCCTGATCAGACGCCGCATTCTGCGGCATCTGATCTGGGTCTGCACTGTCTACCAATTACCCGTTTAGAGGTCTCCAGACTACAATGTGTTAATTCTAATAAGCTCCAAACTCAGCCTTATTAGTTTTCACTGTATGCCTTCAGAGACCTTAGATGATTGCATGTCTGTCAAAACAGCACCCAAAGAAATCTTACCAGACCGTGCAATATACAGGCTGATCTGAGTCTTCGCTGGGTGCACATGTCCGAAGGTATACTTTCTCTCGTTTCGTCTCAGTTTTTTGCTTTGCTTATGTTGTATCGGGTGATCTTGATGCACAATTCAGGTTGGACAAGTTTAAAGTTAAATGTAGTTAATTTTACCACTGTATGGGTTATTTCAGCAAAGAAAAACAACCCGATAATATTTTTCGTATTATCCCAGAAAATACGGTTTTTCATTTCATGCTAATTTTCTCCACTGGAAACAATTTGCACGAAATGAGAAACCTTGTTTTCTGGGAATAATAAGAAGACTATTTCAATGAGTCGTCTGCTGAAAATTTTACTCAGCACGCTTAGTGTTATCAATATACTGTGTAACGCGAGAAAACAATTACAATTCAAAATGTAAGCAGTGAAGACCCTGGTTATCCCACGTACTCGTGGAGTCTAATAAGGGCCTTAAACCTTGCCGTGCTGAATAAATTAAAATGCCACGCCCACTTCTAATTTTCAGCCAATCAGATTACTTGAATAAGGTTGTTGATACAAATCCATATAGTACTTAATGACAAACAGTGCAGATCCAGATCAGTTGGCTTCTTTAGAAGCCAACTGATCTGGATCTACACTGTTTGCAAAGGCAGGGCATATCCGGGTTTAGCAGGACCAGGATTAATTTCCAGCTTACAAAATTATGACTGTTGTAGAATTATAGAACTAAATGAGGTTCTTATAAAATGCGCGGATTGAGTTGGATCTTCGCTTTTCTCAGTGCCCCGCATTCCTAGTGTTGTGCGTCATATTGCATTGCATTTTATCGGGTGGTTTTATTTTCTGCATCAGCTAAGTTATACACTGTAATGTAATTCAAGTGTTTCGTACGCAAATGTGCGACGCATTTATTGTAACAGGATGTTGTGAAGCCTGTAAAAACGAAATAACCAGAATGAAAGATGGGTGTGTATGTAAAATGGGTGAATGTTTGGATGTCATAGAAGTGAAGATGACACGAAAAAGATAAAGAGGCGAAGACAAAATAATGACAAAGCAAACGCCACCGACGCACAAACAAAAGCCTTAATTAATTATGTGAAACCTTGCAGTTTTTGGGGAAAAAAAAAACAAAAACAATATTTACCTGTATATTAATGTTAACAGCTTCTTTGTTTATTACCTATTATGAAGAGTTTATTAAATATTCTGAAAAGCTTTCAACTTCATATTATGAAAACAAGCCTATTCAAATATACTGAAAGTTTTACCACAAAAAAATGAAAATTTTCAGACAAAATATTCTGATATTTTTAATATTTCTTCTCAAAACATAGATTGTGGGTACTCGTTAGAACTGCCTCGTCGAGGCGGTTCTAACGAGTACCAATCTATGTTTTTGAGCAGAAATAAGAAAAATAATGTATACCCCTGTAAACCTCAGTCTTACTATATAAAAGTTGGGTTTAAGAGGGTCAAAATTATATAGGCATGTTTTCGTGCTGATTAGATATTCAAAAACTGCAGAAAGGCAGTGCCCTTGATATTGGTTTTGGAATCTTAACACGCCATTACTTTTTTTTACATTCTACTTGATTTTGTGCAAATATCAAGCAAATTGCAAGATATGTCCTAATCTGGCATTTTGGCGTCTCAGATATATTTTTTAGAAAAGTCTCCCTTTTTTGGTAACGGCGGTTTGCGGGCGCATGGTAGCACTTTTCCTGAAGGAAATGAAGGCAGGGACGAACCAACTTTTGTATTACCAAATTTTAGGTAGGTAGGTAGGTAGACCGATCGACGGGCGGACAGACAGAATGACACACAGACAGATAAACAGATGTTGGCGTATGATGGTTTTGCGTGATGCAGGAGCCGGTGTACCCGGAAAATACCACCGACCTTGGATGGACGAGTAAACCGCTGCCACATGCCAGCATCGGGAATCGTACCTGGGCTGCAGATAGACAGATAGATAGATAGATAGATAGATAGATAGATAGATAGATAGATAGATAGATAGATAGAAAGATAGATAGATGCTGACTCGGTAATCTGATACCTGTTCGGAAAGGAGGCGGAGTGCTTGAGGAGACGCTAGAAACAACAACAACAACAACAACTAAAAACAAAAACATAAAAAAAAAAACAAAAAAAAAGGGAAGGTGGTTTGACTCTCAGTCTCAAATGAAAGTCTTTCTAACGAAAATAGTGAAGAACATGTTGTAACATGGATCTGAAATCTTTGCAGATGAAAACTTCTCGCAATGAAGTGTTAGTAATTTTGATTTGCTTAGGGAGGGTCTAGAATTAGATGCACATTTTTTTTTCGGTCTTGTTCAGGCTAGAAGCATCCATGATATCGGTGCTGTCGGGACATTATGGCCTCATTACGAAAACACGCCTATTCAAATGAATTGAAAATTTTACAACCAAAGTAGGAAAATTTTCAGATAGAAAATTCTGATATTTTTCATATTTCTTTTCAAAACATAGATTGTGGGTCTCATTAGAACCGCCTCGCCGAGGCGGTTCTAATGGGTACCCACAATTTATATTTTTTAACACAATAAGAAAAAATATGTATACCCCTGTAAACCCCAGTTTTACCCTATAAAAGTGGGGTTTAAGGGGGTCAAAATTATACAGGCGTGCTTTCGTGATGTGTCGGCTTCGTTGGTAAACTCAGCTCTTTTCTCCACTTAAGCAAGGTCGAATTGACGGGCTAATCCGAGATTATTATTATTATTATTATTATTCAAACAAAACAAGACTTGCTATTTCATGTGAATTGTCTGCTAGGCTGACGATTCACATGCAGTTGACGTTTCACATGCAATGACAAGCCGTTTTTTCTCTGAAAATAAAATAAAATCAAAACGCCATGTACTGCAGTTGTTATTAGCATTTATTAGCATTTAAATTTTTGATTAACATTCAAAGGTTAAGGCATTTTCTTAGTGCATTTTAAAGGCAGCAGTTATATACTTCCGGGAATGGTACACTGTGTATGGTTTACTTTTCTTCGTCTGAATGAGTTGTAAACTAGTCGCTTAAGGCAATTTAAATAAATTAAATATAGTCTATGTGCAACGTTTAACGAGCTTTCGTAGGTGAATATTTCACATTTTAGATCAACAACCATATTTTACTTATACTTACACCACCTTTCAGTCCAGGCATTTTCCGATTTGTGTCTCAGCTTATATCCAAAGAACAAAATAGACTGTTTTACTGAAATAAAACTGAATCATTCCGAAAGAGTAGGTAATAATGATTTGTATAAAACATCCGGTAAATAACTCAGGTATACACAAGAAATCATGTAACAAAAACCTGACTCGTTTGTCCCACATAAACTTCCTTTAGCGTTTTCAGGTGTATTGAATTTTTTAAACATTGACGCATAATAAGGCAGTCATCCGTAACAGACAACCTACTTTTGTATTTTAACCAATACACAAGGATTTATTTATCACGTTTTGATCTTTGAGATGTAATAGCAGGTATTTAGTGTGTGATGACTATCCTACATTTCTTGGAGGAAACAATTATCATCACTGGAATTTTTACATATATTAACATTCATTAATACAACACAGAAAATGCATATGTTGAGATTTGTAGAATGATCAATATGGAAGTTAGCTGTCAACGTATTATTGAAGGGGTCATAACTTCACCTATAATATGAGGTAAGGTTAAATACGATTACTTCCCTTTAAAACCCAGAGCGGGATCGTGACGTTCACACAACGTCGCCTCAACAAGTCGATGCAACGTCATGTGTCCGCTGGGAATCATTCACATTCCCCACGTTGCTCAGCCTGGGCAAACAATCCGCTTGCTCGCTTTAAAAACTAATATTTTGTTGAATATTTGATAAATAATTTGGAATGAAACATCAACATTTTGGCTTGTACTTGTACAACCAAATCTTGTTTCACAGTTTTATTTTGTTGCTGTTGTTATTGTTGTTATTGTTGTTGTTGTGTTGTTGTTGTTGTTGTTGTGTGTGTGTGTGTGTGTGTGTGTGTGTGTGTGTGTGTGTGTGTGTGTGTGTGTGTGGGGCAGGGGTGTGGGGAGGTGAAAGCAGATTTTAACGCTTTCAGGTACCAGAGACATATGGAGGCAGCGGCGGTTGTTGTAGGTACGAGTTTGTACAGCCATACTTTCATGGTTGTAACATACAATAGTTTTAGTCTGACCAGATTGACGTCTCTTTCAAGTTCTTTATAAGTATATGTTTACTGCAAAAACTGATGTTACAGTCATTTGGCTAGTTCAGGGTAAGGTTATGCTTGATGACCATTATGAAAACATGCCTATTCAAATATACTGAAAATTTTACCACCAAAAAATGAAAATTTTCAGATGAAAAATTCCTATATTATACATATTTCTGATCAAAACATAGATTGTGGGTACTCGTTAGAACCGCCTCGATGAGGCGGTTCTAACGAGTACCCACAATTTATGTTTTTGAGCAGAAATAAGAAAAATAATGTATACCCCGGTAAACCCCAGTTTTACTATATAAAAGTGGGGTTTAAGGGGGTCAAAATTATATAGGCATGTTTTCGTGATGGATTTCCAAATAATTGGCTGAACAAAACTTGATTTTTTTGCTGATGCAGAGTACTATCCTTCCTTGAAATACCACACTAAAGAATCTGTCATTAGCATTTGGTTATCTGACCTTGCGATAACTCTGACGTACACTGTTGATTTGGCAAGTTCCGAATAGTTTTGCTAGTTCCGAATAATTACCGAGGAATGTGTTAAAAATCCCGTGGACAATATGCAACAGCGTCTAAATATTACTTTATTAACTTGTAAGTATGTGTGACAGAGAAAATTATTTAAATTTAAAATATTCATCACAAAGGGACAGGTTAACAAAGACCTAAAAACCGGCCCTTTAAGTCAAAATCGCATAATTCATGGTATAACGATTTTTCGGCATGCACACCCCCCTTACTGGAAGATTTAGCTCCTATTTTCTGGATTTCATAATCTTTCCAATGTAAAATATTTCAGTGATGTTTCAGAAGTTGCAAGGAGTACGCACACAAGGTCCTATTTTAACCCCTTCTGAAGCACAAAAATCAAATAAGCTTGCAGTAAAATTATGTGGTTCCATTGTTAATTAATCCAGTTGTAGCTGGTGTTAAGCGCCGTGTGATGCCCCTAAAAATGTCAAATTGCAACTAATATAAGCGATAACATGAGAAAACCTGTCTTCAGGGTTTTCAACCAAGTAAGACTCAAACCGGCCTATTCAGCCATAGGCTGGCTCTCAGTCACAGTGATTGGCTAGTCTTGAAAGTTTTGATTAGCAGTATACTGTCTAGACAGCGAACAACAACGGCACTAATCAGACTGCACAGTTACACAAACTATATGTCTCACCCAGCTAGCATTCTACGTAAATCTACATCGGGCCGTCATCGGCCCGTCAGCTACCCTGACGGGCCGATGACGGCCCGATATAGATTTATTTAGAATGCTGACTGGGTAGGACCTGTCTTTGTTGTTTGCATATGGCATAAAGCAGGTTGTCTCATGACGAGGCTCATATTTCGCACGTATGTCAGAACTGCACACACGTGTAAACACAGTACTAGTGTGTAAACACCTTACCCGGAACTAACATAACCGGATGCAGATATAACTGATCGATTAACGGTTGAAAACAAGCGCTCCATATTCCTTAAAAATATACATTTTTTTTTTATCCGAGAAAGATCTGATAAATTGATATATAGTATAAATACAATCATAAAATGTGGCATCTGACAGCCGGTAAAATTTCAGCTAGTCTCTCGTTTTTTGTTTTTTTTTTGTCAAAATTGAAATGATTTTTTATCGTATCTCTGAATTAATGTTGAATTAATTCAGAGATAAAAAAAAATCATTCATTTCAAAACCTAGAGGGTCACTGATATTTTACAGGCTGTCAGGTGCCACGTTTTATGATTGTATTCATACCATATATCAATTTATTAAACCTTTCTTGGATAATAAAATGTCTCCTTTTAAGGGATATGGGGCCTTTAAAATCTTTGCCGGGAGCATTTAAGCAGATGTTGAAAAGTATGTTGTACCCAATAGTTGAAAAAAAGTGACTGTCTACTTAAGGGATATACAGGCGAACGTTATTTACACATTTCTAAAATTAGTGTTAAGCGTAGGGCTGCTAGGGAAAATCGGCTCGTATCGATCAAAACGGTTATATTTCTCATATTTATTTTCTGATATATAAAGAAGAATAAATGACCGACAGATCCATACAATATTTCATTCTTAAATTTGACCGCTGTCGTGCCTTTGATGACGATTGTTTCACTTATTCGAAACTAGCTAAAACCCGGAATAAGCCAAATAACTGTACCTGTAAAGATATAAAAATACCTGTCTTACGTGGTTCAGAATTTCTGACTGTCTGGCTTAAATTGAACAATGAACATGCCCTAATAACTATTAGGTACAAAGGTCAAAGCGAGCCGTCTGTTTGGTCAGTCAAAACTCACATGTATTAAACAGACCAAATCTGATTTAAAGAGAAAGGCAATGTAGAAAAAAGTTACTTAGTAGGATAGAACTTTCCAAGTCGGAAATTTTGATACAAGTTTAATCAAAATCGACGAGCAAATAAGAAAATTATTGGAGTTTAATATTCAAACACCAACTATCATGGAGGCCACTATTCATCACGAAACCATGCCTTTATAATTATGACAGGGGTATATGTTATTTTTCTTATTTTTGCTCTAAACATAGATTGTGGGTACTCGTTAGAACCGCCTCGCCGAGGTCTTTCTGACGAGTAACCACAATCTATGTTTTGAGCAGAAATTTGAAAAATATCAGGGTTTTTTATCTGATTTTTTTTTTCAGTTTTTGGAGGTGAAATTTTCTTACCTATTTGAATAGGCTTGTTTTCGTAATATGTAGACTTTGTAACGTCACACAACACTAATTAAGTATGCATAATCAAAAGAAAAAGCATATGGATTGATATTTTGTCTTAATCTTTCTGAACATGTTTTCCTTAAGCGGTAAGCAACTTATTTTCTAAAAACAAATGCTTTCCTTTTAAAAATAATGCGAACTTTTAAAGTTGGAAACTTATTAAAATCTCATTAGATATTCAAAATGGCGGCGTCAATGTCGGCCATGTTAAATCCTTTAAAAAATAATAACTTTGTTATTTGTTGACCGATTTTGATCAAACTTGCATCATTTTTTACGGTTTAAAAATAAAATAAATATATGTAATATATTAAAGTTGCGTTCCCCTTTAAAAACTAATATTTTTGAAAAGCAATATTTTTATTTCTGAATGTATTTTTTGTAATTTTCAATAGTTATGTGTTTAGTAAAGAACTTAAACAGTCTAGTTTACAATATAATGTTAGATGCTCTCGGTTTTTGACACCAGTTATTTTATTGCCAGCCAAGGGTCTTTATTTAGCTTTTTAACGCTCATCACTCTGGGTAAAAAATTCAGGAGAGTACATTTTGAAATACTTTTTCTTATATTCCAAGAAAACAAGGACTGACATTTTATGCAAATTGTCCCAATGGAGACCATTCGTATGAAAAGTCAGATCCTGTTTTGTATGAAAAATAAGAAGAATATCATCAATTTGTCGTCCGCTGAATTAGCTGAAAGAGTGGCAAAGGTTAAATGTAGAGGAGATCCAAATGTGTATACATGTAACAAATAGTAATGTACACAAGCCAGCGGGGATATAACGTTTATATTTACATTTTCGATTTAAGACTCTTAGAGAAACCTATAGAACCCAGTGTAGTTCATTCCTCCATGAACGCAATGGATCACGCGAAGTGACGTGACGTCAAAACAACTGACGCTTTCGGAGATTTGATTGGACGCTGCTACTGTTGTGATGACGTCGCCGCTCTTAAGCTATCCAAATATAAGCCGCCCTCCCTTAATCGCAACCTGTAATGTGAAGTTCTCTCCAAGGTACGCGAGAAAAATAATGTAAATATAAGTAAAGAACTTGAATTTTTTTCCGAAATTTATTGAGGTATGACCGCAGTGGGTCGCGTGCATGCGACCCACTGCGGTCATACCTCAATGAACTTCGAAAAAAATAAAATTAATTTCTTAAATAAAAGAACCCATCAATGCCGATGCAACATCGTGACGGTTGTATCGACTTTGATTTGACTTAGTTTCAACGTTTCATGCTCGCTGGGAAGTAATTCTCAGTAACTCCCTGTATATATTTGGTATAATCTTCCTCATTTGGCCCATAGGGCAGAACTGTCGTTACAGTCACGGGATTTTCCGATGATCTCCGAGCGCTCCGGAGATAAGCTGTTACCTGTATTCGGTCCTCAGTTTAATAGGAAAATGAATAGAAATACA
The DNA here is from genome assembly GCA_964016985.1 of Anodontia alba. NCBI lineage: Eukaryota > Metazoa > Mollusca > Bivalvia > Lucinida > Lucinidae > Anodontia > Anodontia alba. The sequence continues at coordinate 50,356,547 of OZ024828.1, read as the reverse complement.
CAAATATATTTCTTTCCTAATTTAATATATTTTCCGACATTAACTTATAACGTCTAGGATGAAAGAGCATTTCAAGCTTTTTAATCTGGTATAAAACTCACAGAAATACGTCAATGAGAAGTTTCTTCAATCTGAGCCCAAATTATTCTTCCTTCTAATCCTATTTCTCTTATAGAATTTTATTCAAATTACGCAAATCCTTCGTTTTTGGACCCAAAAAACATTCATAAATTAGCATTTGCGAATCTGTTATAACGTATGGGCAGAAAGTTAGAATTCCATTGATTATAATGATGTAATTTATTCATATATAGCTAAACGGGAAGGTTCTTCCATATACTCCTAATTTTGCTTACATGTACTTTTACTCCTAGACTGGCTCCAGTCTCCAGTGACTAAATATTTTTTCTCATAATCCTGTTTGGCAATCCACTAAGATAAAAGAAAAAATATCATGACTATAAAGGCTGATCACTAGAGTCTCTAGTGACCAGCCTTTATAGTCATATTACTTTCGTAGTTGGTTTTATATTAATTAGTGAATTATTAAACAGATTATAAGAAAAAAAATTGTCACTAGAGACTGCAGCCAGTCTAGTGACCAGCCTTTACAGTCATGATATTGCTTTGGTTTTATTTTAGTGGATTATCAAACAGATTGTAAGAAAAATTATTTTGTCACTAGAGACTGCAGCCAGTCTATTTTACTCCGAACGTCGAACTATTAGTATGGCCGAAAATTTTCTAAGTTCTGTATATAAGTCGTTTAGACATTCTAAGCATGCGATCATATAATTGACACCAGCAAATTGTGTCAATATCATGCGAAAGTTTGTTTATTTATTTATTTACTTTTTTCCCCACCGCATGATTTTCAACAGAAAGTGAGAGTGGGTGAGTGAGTGAGTGAGTGAGTGAGTGAGTGAATGAATGAATGAATGAACGAATGAACGAATAACGAGCGGGCGGGCGGGCGAGCCTGCGAGCGAGGGAGGGTATGAATGAATGAATGAATGAATGAACGAACGAACGAACAAATGAATGAACGGACGGACGGACGGACGGACGGACGGACGGACGAACGAACGAACGAACGAGCGAGCGGGCGGGCGGGCGGGCGAGGGAGGGAATGAATGGAATGAATGAGTGAGCGAGCGAGCGAACGAGCGAACGAACGATCAAGTGAGTGAGTGAGGGAGGGAGGGAGGGAGGGAGGGAATGAATGAATGAATGAATGAATGAATGAATGAATGAATGAATGAATGAATGAGCGAGCGAGCGAGCGAACGAGCGAACGAACGCTCAAGTGAGGGAGGGAGGGAGGGAGGGAGAGAGTGTCTGACTGATTTCGTGAGTGTGTAAATGAATTTATCGGCGGATATAAAGTTGACTTCAGTAAGTTCAAATGATGTTCAACTTTTAATTACTGTACAGCTATTCAAAAAAAACAAAGATGGTCAAAATATGTTTAGATTGGAGTCAGTGTAAATTGTTACATAACCAATCATTATCACCAAATCGTACAGGAAGCCACCAACAGTACCAAGGGAAACAAGTACATTTTTGGCCACGGGCTTAATTCACAGATAGTACAGGAGTTATCGATTTGACACCGTAACGAGTTTTCTGCGAGATGATGATCCCCCTTGGTGGGTATGCCTCAGTTCTGTATGGATTCCGTGTTTCTTGTTATGGTTATGAAGAAAACCTCAAAAACTGAAAGGACCACGTGTTCTTTATCCCGCCTTCAAAAAACGCGACGGAGCCTAAAATTTCGCAATCACATTAGAGAGGTTCCCTACTAAGAAGCTTAATGTTTAATATGCTGATAATAAATAAAAGCAGACAACATTTTTCCCACAGCAAATAAGACTCCTGATTTCATTAAATTATCTCCACTAAAGTCTCAGTACATTCTAAAAAGAATGACCATTGAGAGCAATGAACTCACGAGTTTTGTATACTTGAAAAAATAAGAAACACATCTGCTCACTATATTTATCTGACCAGTACTAAAGCTTCCGATGTCTATGAGACGGAACATATGAGTAAACAGCAAGCTGTTGATTGTTGACGCTCAGCATGCTGGGTAAAAATATCAGTAGATTACAGTTTGAAATTTGCTTCTTTAAGATTTTTTGTCTTTTTTTTTTCCTCAGGAAACAGGCCTTAATCTTTCATATAAATTGTCTAAATAGGCTGTGACCTTTCATACAAATTGGTAAAATAGTCTTCGATCTTTGTCTCAGTAAACTGCCTAATAAGTTTAGGCCTTTAAAATGTTTAAGCCTATTTTTCTGGGACCCAAAAAAAAAAAACAAAAAAAAAAAAAAAAAATAAAAAAAATAAAAATTAATAAAAAAAGACGAAAAAAAAAAAAAATGTAAATTTGTCGTCCGCTGATATAGCCCAGAGGTAAAGGTGAGATTCATGCAAAAGTGTAGAGTAACTCCTAGGCTTTTAAATGGTAAGACAAGTTATGTATAGCACTACTTTTATGCCCGCCCCGCCCCCCCCCCCCCCCCCGCCCCCATTCCACTGGACTGCGCTCTGGCGATCATGGCGCTCCAATAAAATATTCCAAAGCGCCGAAGAAGCGTCGACAGGCGCCAAATTTCGGGACGTGCGCTTCGAGTACACTTTCGATACGCTTTTACAGCGATCTCGTTGAGCTGGTCACGATCCTGCCGAGCTATTGTTGCGCTTCTGCGGCGCTTGAGGTCTCTCCAAGGCTCTTCTCCTATGTTACCACTACGGCAAAGGATTTCAGGCTACGCTTACTCTATGGTTACGACGATGCAGTTGCGACCTTGCTACGACCTAGGCGCAGAATCTGCGCTTAAGTTGCGATTTTAGACCATTTATATTACGTGTATAAGATTGGAGGTTTAACTGATTTAGTAGCAGTTGAACACGGCCTTCGAAGAATATGGATACTGACTAGTTTCAGTGGCTATGCTCCAGCTGGCAACCATACACTGATCAGGATAGAAGATGAGATCCAAGCCAAATGGAGGAGGAGGGCCAATTTTGGCACTATGACCAACTAATGAGAGAGCTCAAGATGGAAGACGGCGCTTCATTTTTTAGTTAGAGATGATAATAAAGCCACACATGCTTGATGAGATCTTGCACAAAGTTGGTCCTAGAATCTAGAGGTCTCCTGCCAGACCTTGATTTGGTCTTCTGTTTCTGGCGGGGTGGCATCTTAAACAATTTGAATCGTTTATATCGCGAGGAAATAATGAAAATAGCGATGGGATAGCGCTTGTGCTACGTTGCTCGCGCTGCCGCCACGAAACTGCTGCGTTCATGAATTTCTTGCTACGCTGTTATTAAGCTGTCGTCGCGCTTCGAGTCCACGGCAATTCCGCTACATTAATTTTTAGGACTGTCAAAACAAGCGCTATGAAGTGGCGACCATGAAACTTCGGATATAGCTTCTACTGCAGTCAAGACGTTTATACTGCGCTGTTGCCGTGTCTAGTTCGAGTCATGGCGTTTTCACCAAAATTTCGAAGTGGAGCGGAATCGCCCTCCAGTGACATGGGGGTATTACGTCCGACAGACAGACAGGTCTATAACTTTAACACATTCATGTCTTCAAGATGGTGTTCCAAAATAAATAAATAATTCTGATAAGTATTAAAGATGCATAGGAGAAGTTCAGTGAAGTCAACAATATGCAAATTTAGTAGCTGTCTGTTTTACAGTTAATGGTAGTGCAACCCCTGTCGTAATAAAAACAATGGGGATAAGAGTACTATTGATGTTGTTTCTATGTTTATATTGATGTACATGTACGTATTTCATAGCTACTATTCTGAATAGTATTCGATTATGTTTTATGTATTCCTGGTAAATAAATGTCATTTAAGACATGTCACCAATAAAAATTCTAAAAATAGATCTGATGTAAATACGCTTATAGGCCTTACGGGCGTACTGCATAATAAAGTATCATGTCATTTAGTAAAGGTTTTGTTGCATGAGATATGTTGGTCATTTTGGCCTATATGATGATCTTTGACCGATTTTACAGACACTTCGGTATCCCGAGTATATCTACTGTACTCTATGGCCCAGATTCATCAATATGGAATAAGGGTACATCTATTCAGTAAGGACGATGTGGTGCACATATTAAATATAACAATACTGCAACGAATTTGTAAACAACTTGTAGTTTGACATCATATGGGGTATAGTGTTATTTTACACTTTTACATGGGCACAACTCCTGTATGATTTGGACCGCGTCTAGAGAAAAAGTGCCCTTGGAGCATGCGTAAAATATGTTGATTCACAACATCTTGCACATGCGCAAAGTCTCATCCGGGTCTTTGCTGTCAGCTCATTTATTCTGTTGTAACCAATGATTCTATCAGCGGCCAGTGAAGGCAATGGTTAAACATGCACAGATGCGCTGGTCGATCTGGGCCTTCACTGTCCACATTTAACCCATTGTAGTCGGAATACCCGCAAAAGGGTAATTGGCAAACAGTGCAGACCCAGATCAGACGCCGCAGAACGCGGCCTCTCAACAGGGTCTCCACCGTTTACAAATATTAAGCCATTATTGATCTAGGAATATGTAGATCTCATAGCCGGGCGTACCTAAAATTGAAATTGGACTTTTCCAATATATTGTGTGGGAGAGTCTATTCAGTCTACAATGGGTTAACCGAGGACACGTTTTCGCATGGCGCGTCCATTTGGTTGTAATGGATTTATTTTTGTAAATGCTATAAAGGAACACGTGGTAGCCATTCAAATCAAACTAAAGCAATGTAACCATGATCAATACGACACGATACGATGCGATATGATGCACGACACGGCATGACACGATACGACACAATACGATGCGATACGATACGATACGATACGATACAATACAATACAATACAATACAATACAATACAATACAATACAAATTATACTCAAATCCCAGACAACACGGTCACACACTAACCAAGATGAGATAATGAAAGATATATAATAAAACTTACTATCAAGGAATCATCGGCATCACAAATATTTTCCGAGAACAAATATGATAATCGTCCTGAAAACATTTTGTTGTGAAGTTTATTTGTAACTCCGCAGAGAGTGCAAAGTACAGTGTGAATACAAGTAATTAATTCCAACTTCCAAATAAATATGAATGACAAAACAGAATATTGCTAATCCAACACTACGGACACGACAGGACCCTTATCAGGCTGCACATCCACAAGCAAGATCACAGTCTTTGTTATACGCTCTACTGAATTCTCTTATCTGGTTTGATATTTTGTTTACATGTATTACATCTGACCACTCGAATGGGAAGCTAACATGTATCATGTTCGCACGTGATGTTTACTAATGAGCCGGGACACAGAATTTCCTACACTATTGCATGTGCGCCCAGCTTAGACTCAGACTAGCCTCTGCATCCGCACAGTATGGTCAGAGTCTTCGCTGGGCACTCTGTGGGTAGTCACGGATCCAAACCGTCTTCTGGCGGACAACGAAGACTGCTCAGGCCGCGCGGACCTGAGTCCTTGTCGGGCGCAAATGTAATCTTGCAGAAAATGCTGTACCCCAGCTCAATTTTGTTTAACCCATATAAACCGAGTGGACTGTTCTACCATAGCTCTTTGGACAGGTCCATTTCATATATAAGGGGTGTCTGAATCGTTTTTATCATTATCATGTTGAGTAGAAATTTCTGAGCGTAATGCAAACAGTGTAGACCCTGATCAGACGCCGCGTTCTGCGGCGTCTGATCTGGGCCTACACTTTTTGCCAATGTCCCTTGTATGAAATTCTAGGCTTAAATGGGTTAAATGTGACACGACTCGTGAAACAAAGAAATAGTCTTTGAGGCATGTGTGTGCAGGCAATGCCAAGCTCAGTCTCCGCTCATATTGATCAGTACCTTTGCTGTCCATTTTGTAAATAATACAGTACTCAGTGATACTGTAAGTGGACAGTAAATGCCCTAATCTTAACTTTTACTGTCCTCATATACCACAAAGGCATATTTTCTCTTGACGCGATCTAAATGCTCACATTACAGGACTTTGTAGCATGAACTGTAACCCTTTGATCGCATCAGGTCCTCTCGATATTCAATCCGTGTATCATCAGTGCGTCTCAGATTGCTAACTTTGGAACGCCATGACTTCTTAGGAGCATAAAGTTCATCATTTGGACGCTTCTCTGTTATATTCTGTGGTCTGAGCATTACATGGAGTGGTTAATCCCATTGTGTAGTAGAATCGTCTTTATATTATGTGGTGATATGGTCATGCGCTGTAGCATTTTTATTTTATGCTGTGATTCTCAGTGTTACATGCTATGCTTTTTTCCATCATATGCTGTGGCTTAAGCATATATGGAGTGCTTAATCCGATATACATTTAATATTCTGTGGTGAAATGGTCATGCGCTGTAGCATTTTTATTTTATGCTGTGATTCTCAGTGTTACATGCTGTGCTTTTTCCATCATATGCTGTGGCTTAAGCATATATGGAGCGGTTAATCCGATATACATTTAATATTCTGTGGTGAAATGGTCATGCGCTGTAGTATTTCTATTTTATGCTGTAATCTCAGTGTTACATGCTGTGCTTTTTCCATCATATGCTGTGGCTTAAGCATATATGGAGTGGTTAATCCGATATGTATATTATATTCTGTGGTGAAATAGTTATATGCTGTAGTACATGTATATTTACTATATGCTGTGGTCTCAGCTTTATATGCTGTGCTTTTTCCATTATATGCAGTAGATTAATCTTTATATTGGAAGCAAACTTTATTTTGATGATGTGACCAGTCGGATGAATTCGTGACTGTTTGTCGCGAAATCCAGGTAACGGTTACGTAAAGCTACGCTATTATGGTCGCTATGACCGTCAAAATGCAGTGTAAAGAGGTTATCTGTAAAACCAAGACTGGGACATTGGCAAACAGTGCAGACCCAGATCAAACGTCACCGACTTTGGCACTCCATGCAGATTGTCAACTGAAAGGACAATATGAATTATCGGGTCCTTTTTTCTGGTAGAAATAGCATCGATTTGTCATCTGCTGGATTTGTCCATAGTGTGCTCACTGTTTAGGTTCATTGCAAGAAAAAAAAAAGGTAAAGATTTCGCGTTTTGGGATTTTTTTTTCTGTTTTTTTTTTTTTTTTTTTTTTTTTTTTTTTTTTTGTTCTTTTCGGGTGTTTCATTTTTTCTCCGGGGTATGGGATTTGGCTTTCCATGTAAATTGTCCACTTAGGGGACAATTTGTGTGAATTATCGTCTTTTTTTTTGTGGGGTGGGGGGCGGGGGTGGGGGGGGAAAGATATAGCATTGGTTTGCTGGATTTGCTCATAGCGTTCAAAGTGTTAATGTGTAATGTTGTATGTTAAAGATACACTGCATCACATTAGACGACATGACCTTGAACCCATTGGCGTTGAGTGTTTGTGGGTAGAACTTACCCTAAAACAAAAACGTTTGTTATTTGGGCTCTTCTACCGACCTCCAAACTCTGACTCTGTGTATTTAGCTTCCATTGAGGATTCAATCCACCTCGCTGTTGACACCGGTATCCAAGATACAATAGTAACCGGAGATTTCAATTTTGATATGCTTAGTCCGAACCTGTCGGTAAAAATAAGAAACCTTTGCCTTCAGTTTTCTTTGACGCAAACCATAAATGAGCCAACACATTACACAGAAAATTCATCTTCCCTACTTGATCTTATTCTTAATAGCAATAACACACATTTAATATTTAGTGGTGTCGGCGATCCATTTTTAAACCAAGAATTAAGATTCCACTGTCCTGTATACGGTATTTTAAATTTCTCAAAGCCGAAAAGTAAATCCTATCAACGCCAGACATGGTCTTATGATCAAGGAAATTACAATGTATTGAGACAAAAAGCTTCAACTACTGACTGGGACACTCTACGCGAGCAATTTCTCCTCTTTTCCACAATATTTTCAATATACATTTATCTTAAACTTCAAGAGTCTAATTACATATATATTTCTGATATGTGGTTGCTCGAATTATTTTTTCCTCAATTCTGCAAATCTTATATGTCGAGGTATGGATATATCGAAGTATTTAATAGAGTCCCTTGGAATTCGATATAACGAGAGTATACTGTAATAAAAATACTACAGCGTATGACCATTTTACCATGGAATGTAACAAAGTTTCTACCAGATATATATCGGATTAACCACTCCATATAATGCTTAGACCACAGCATATAATGGAAAAAGCACAGCATATAACACTGAGACCACAGCATATAATAAAAATACTACAGCGGACAACCATTTCATCACAGAATATAACAAAGTTTCTATTACATATATCGGATTAACCACTCCATCTAATGCTTAGACCATAGGAAAGTACCCACAATGTTCAATTTTATACTCGTACGGTAGTTATGGCGTTCCATGGTGGTTCTTTTGCAGATTTTGGCGAATGTATTTACATGAAATCCTTACTGATTGTTTCCATTCTTGTGTTCTATACAGTGCAACCTTTTCACAACAGCCACCCGTGAAGTCAGACAAAATGACTGTTGTAGAGAGGTGTCTGTTGAAGAAAGTTTTAATATAGAGGAGGTCGCTGTCGCTGACAGGTGACCGTTCTTGGAGGTTTCACTGTCATTTGTACAGAATGCTGTAATGAAAAGTACCGTAAGCAGCTCAGAAAAGGAGGTCCATCACGAAAAACGCCTACATAATTTTGACCCGCTTAAACCCCACTTTTATATAGTAAAACTGGGGTTTACAGGGGTATACATTATTTTTCTTAATTTACTCAAAAACATAGATTGTGGTACTCGTTAGAACCGCATCGCCGAGGTGGTTCTAACGAGTACCATCAATCTATCCCGAGGTGGTTCTAACGAGTACCCACATTCTATGTTTTGAGCAGAAATATGAAAACTATATCTGAATTTTTTCCCTTTTTTTTATTTGGTTGTTAAATTTTCCGGATATTTGAATAGGCGTTTTTTTCGTAATGTTTGCATCATATGTGGACAAGAAAGGCCCGCAGTTTGATCAGTTTATCTTCTGTTGGTCGCTGTATTCGGCAGTATCTGTTGCTTTTATCATGCGACAATAAAGGTCCTTTTCATGTTGTGTCGGCTGCTCTGGGCTTTTACGGTGTTTATTTCATTCATGTATATTAACCCATTTATGCCATAATATTTTCAATAAACTCTCCCATCATGAACTTTGGAAGGTTCCAGTATATAGTCACAGGGGTGTTATATAGAAATTGTCATAGTTGCTTTTATTATTGAACCTTTCTAATCTTATTACAAACAAGGTACACTCTGATTAGACGCCGCGTTCAGCGGCTTCTGATCTGGGTCTACACTGTTTGCCAATGTCCCTTTTATGGGACGCTAGGATTAAATGGGTTAATTGGGGCTCCCGCAGTCCTATGTATACGAAATTATAACCAAGCAATGTACATGGGAAATTACCTTTTCGCACTGTCACAAAAAAATCAATGATCAGTTTACCTGTAGTCAGTCGATTACACGTTCAAATCAATAATATGAACTTTGTTTACAGAAACACCAAACTCCCTGCAGCAGTAACATAACCACTGATCCTAGTAGATCAGTGACCCGTGAAGGTGACGAAAATTATGACAACACTTAACTCAATACCAAAACTATTGAAAAACGAAAATTTTAGGATGTTTGTATAAAACAGGAAATAATATGAACGGTGAATTCCGAACATAAATTTTGTCTGAGTCAGTGTTCATTCGGCAAATTAAAATGGTAAGATCTGAGGGTAAGATTATCATATTTGTTTTCATATATGTATGCAAATGTTATACTTATGCATCACGAAATACCTAACCATTCATCCCTGCAGACAAACACGGATGCTTTTGCAAAAAGTGTAGATCCAGATGAGATGGCTCGTATCGAAGCGTCTCATCTAGATATACACAGTTTGCCATTATGTTATTGATTTTGACTGAAACCCCTATTTGCAACAATGGATGTGTTCAAATTCTGGGGTTAAAGAGCATTTTTGAAACACAGGGGTGAAACGGTAAAGATTCTCATATTACATGTCATATGTTAGTAGATGTTAAATGAAAAAAAAAATTATTCCCAGTAGGCATACGTCGCGTTAACGTTAATGCAACGTACTGGTTTTTTTACAACGTCGCATACGCCGTTCATCGACGTTAATACGACGTTGTACAAACGTAATGTACCCGCTAGGATTAATTGTTTAAACAAATTTACATGTGGTCAGTGCCCCATCGACGAGTCACCGAAGAGATTTAGTTTCTAGCTGTCTATCAATACATTCGTTTGTCAGTACTTCTGCCAAAAGAAATGGATCCTACAACCAAACAAAATGTACCGGAGATATTCACCAACAAAGCATCCGGGCCCGCGGAAACAATATCTATAGTGGATCCTAATCAGACACGGCAGCCCCTGCATTGTGTGCCATTCAACAACCACTGTCATATCACCAGCTGAAGCTTCTCTGGTTTATGATATCGGTCAGGTCTAGAGTTGCAAATCCTTTGTGAAAGTCATTTGACGTATCGTCGTTGTCAATTCAGGTTCAAATTGTATATAGGCGAAATAAGGATAGCAGAAATCCCATACGAGTATGTTTTACCGTACGTATTATGTACGGTCTTATATAACGATGCCTAAGGATAGAACAGTAACAAACTGTTGTCAAACTTTCATCTTCAGACACGGTACGGTGCACGACACTTCGTCGAAAAACAGTTGATCGACAGGTCACTTTGTAAGTTCATTTGATCAGACTTACAATTAACATTGTCGAAAAGTGTCGACTAAAATTCGACTAAGTAATGATTAAACGAAGTGTCGTATCGGCCATTTGTCCGTGTCGACCATATGCCATGTCGACTAAAACGTCTTTCGACCAACTCTCTTTCGACGAAGTGTCGTACACCCGTAAGCTATTGATACACCCGAGACATAAAGCTGTGGATACATCATATACTCCTTTAGAAATGCCAACTGTGGACACTTTATTTAAACCTCTTGACATATAAGCTTACTCCTCCACACATGTAAGCTCTGAGTACATTATACATTGAATTTAATATATAAGTTGGGGATATATTATAAACTCATTCAGACATGTAAGCGTGGATGCATTATATACTCCTCTAGACATGCAAGCTGTAGATATATAAATTACGTACTCCTTTAGACATGTAAGCTAAGGATACATTGTATAATCCTCTAGACATGTAAGCTGTGGATACATTGTATACTCCTTTATACATGTAAGCTGAGGATACATTGTATAATCCTCTAGACATGTAAGCTGAGGATACATTGTATAATCCTCTAGACATGTAAGCTGTGGATATATTGTATACTCCTTTAGACATGTAAGCTGAGGATACATTGTATACTCCTGTAGACATGTAAGCTGAGGACGCATTGTATACTCCTTTAGACATGTAAGCTGAGGACACATTGTATACTCCTCTAAATATGTAAGCTGAGGATACATTGTATACTGCTATATATATTCATGTAAACTGTGGATACGTTGTATACTCCTTTAGACATGTAAGCTGAGGATACATTGTATACTCCTCTAGACATGTACGTTTTAGACATGTAAGCTGAGGATACTTTGTATACTCCTCTAAATATGTAAACTGTGGATACATTATATACTCCTCAAGATATGCAATCTGATTATATTTGTGACAGAGCTGTAAACCAAAGGTAAACCAGAGGTCAAACTAAGAGATGACCTTTCAATATTTTCTTATAATATTGATTATTTGATCATTTAATACTTAATTGCAAAACAATAGACTGAGAATATATGTTTGCTGGTATGAATACTTGTTAAATATGTAAAGATATTAAACCCTGGTCCTGCTGAACCCGGATTGCAAATAGTGTTAGTAGATTCAGATCAGTTGGCTTCTTCAGAAGCCCGTTGTCCGATGACCTGAGACTTCTGGTTATAATTATGCCCCTAACTTCGAAGAAGTTAAGTCGGTATATAATTTGGGCCTGTCAGTCCGCCTGTATGTCCGTTACACTTGCATACAGTGTAGAATGGTGAGCGCTAGAATCCGGAAATTGTATATGTAGTATCAGCATGAAAAATAAGCGTACCCGACTTTTTCGTTTTTCCGTCACCCCGTTTTCGGCTTAGGCATTTGACGACAGACGGTGTGTACCTTGTGTGCACAACTTCTCTTACAGTTTTATACATATCAATTTGGCTTTGCAGGCTCCTTTGTCATGGTCTGTAGATATACGTGTGAGTTTGGCTTTATCAACAATTTAATTTTTGTTACCATTTTTGACTTTTTAATAGCCATTTTTAGCCTCAAATACAATGATAATAGTGCTTTACAGTGGGTACCTTGTATGCGCAACCCCTCCTACAGTTTTATACTGATCAATAATTAACTGCTGATCATTTTAAATCTTTCACTGCTACATTTTCTTTCGAACTGTCTGTTTTTTATCACGTACAGAGCGTAATCGGTGTGGGTGTAGGGGAGAAGGCAGCCCACATAAACTCAGTAACTTCAATTAACATCACGAAAACATGCCTATATAATGTTGACCCCCTTAAACCCCATTTTTATATAGTAAAACTTGGGTTTACAGGGGTATACATTATTTTTCTTATTTTTTTCCAAAAACATAGATTGTGGGTACTCGTTAGAACCGCCTCTCGAGGCGGTTCTAACGAGTACCCACAATCTATGTTTTGACCAGAAGTATAAGAAATATCCGAATTTTTATGTGAAAACTTTTATGTTTTGGTGGTTAAAGTGTTCAGTATATTTGAATAGGCGTGTTTTCGTAATGTCTTCATAAGCAGGGTCTGTATATAAGCTGATACGGTACTTTATGTTACTACATTAAATCTTAAAATCGCTGCACAAAATCTCGGCAGTTTCGGTCAGTGCATGTTTAAGGGAAAATATATAGTTTGGGGGATAACTTTTTATAAACGCACTTTCTAGTTTTCTATTTGACGCAATGCACATAGGAACCAGAAATCGAACAAGGTTGGATTTCTATCTACAGTGTTGTGGTTAGTGTAACAGTCATGAAGAAATAAGATCCAAATAGCCCATAGTACGTTTATCCTCATCCTTATATATATATATATATATATATATATATATATATATATATATATATATATATATACGGAAACGTTTCCCCGCCACCCTTGTTTTCTCAATATATCGTCAATTTTGTCCGTTTTAATATTGCGGGGAAACGTTTCCGTAATATATATATATATATATATATATATATATATATATATATATATATATATATATATATATATATATATATATATATATATATATTAACAGGGTAAGCACTTTTAGCTATACAGCCTTATACCAATGAACCTTAACCGTGTAAGCCTGGTAAACCAAAACATACCCTGTGCAAACAATGTAGATATAAATTAGACGGCTCGTAACGTGCCGATTCATCAGGATCTACACTGTTTGCCAAATGTAAAAAAACAATAATAATAATAATAATGGAATCAGTCACTACCTACCCAACCTTTTCTTTTCTATATATTTGGCCTAGGCTATCAATGACATCAGGTACCAGAAAACAGAACCTATAATCGTTGAAGAGTTATCGTTCATAAAAAGCATGGTCTACTCTTAGCACACAATAAATATTCAAGCTGCTATTTATTAGCACACAATAAATATTAAAGCTGATTTTAATTAGCGCACAATAAATATTAAAGCTGGTCTTAATACGGAATATTCTCGGGGCTTATGCATTATGTTCTTTTGCAAATCTTGGCTAAATCGGCTAAATTCCATAATGCAAAAGGTGCATTCGAGAGGTCTAAAGGAGATCTCGTCCCGTTGGCCTCTACAATAGAGCAGAAGAATGACATTGTACTATTGTTGTATACATGTAACAATATCTTAAAACTGTGACACCTTATATGCCATACGTTAGGGACAATTTCTCCTTGTCTGGACCTCGTCTGGAATGTCAAAGATATGCAAATTGTTCATGTGCATAGAAGACTATCAATGAGCATATACTGAGTATACGCAGTTCGCATTAATCCCAAGGTCCATGTATGCATCAATATGTCCATCCATCCATTCATCCACATTACGAAAACACGCCTATTCGAACGTACTGAAAATTTTACAACCAAAAAATGAAAATTTTCGGGATAAAAATTTCTGATATTTTCATATTTCTGCTCAAAACATAGATTGTGGGGTACTCGTTAGAACCGCCTCGCCGAGGCGGTTCTAACGAGTACCCACAATCTATGCTTTGAACAGAAATAAGAAAAATAATATATATCCCTGTAAATCTCAGTTTTACTATATAAAAGTGGGGTTTAAGGGGATCAAAATTATACAGGCATGTTTTCCTGATGTCTATCTATTTCTCCATCAGTGCACTTGAAAATGTTTTATATTTTAGGTGAAGGAAGACAGAGAGAGTCTGACAATGAATGACCCTGACTTAGGGGAACCGAATAGAGAAATATCCATAAACTACCGCCCAAAATTCGCATCTAAGGTAAATATTTGTTAACAAAAAGTGTGTTAAATGTTCTATCAAATTAATGCTTAGCATGTGTTAAAAATTTTCAGCAGACGAAATTCTGAAATAATCCTATTTCTCCAAAACAATCGGCTTGAGCTCGATAATACACGATAGTAACACGAATAGTCGTAGTAATATCTTAATACGAATATTCTTGATTCAAAGGGTCTGTTGCAGTTCTTTGTTCGTACGTCTGTGGTTTCACATGTTGCGTTTGTGTTGTAAATATTTGTTCCTCGTCTCTCCTTGTTTTGGTGCATCGAGAGGGCTATGCCTGGTGACTGTAGCATTCCCTGGATATCTTCACTTATATTACTTGGTGACTGTAGCATTCCCTGGGTATCTTCACTTATATTGCTTGGTGACTGTAGCATTCCCTGGGTATCTTCACTTATATTGCTTGGTGACTGTAGCATTCCCTGGGTATCTTCACTTATATTGCTTGGTGACTGTAGCATTCCCTGGGTGTCTTCACTTATATTGCTTGGTGACTGCAGCATTCCCTGGGTATCTTCATTTATATTGCTTGGTGACTGTAGCATTCCCTGGGTATCTTCACTTATATTGCTTGGTGAATGTAGCATTCCCTCGGTATCTTTACTTATATTGCTTGGTGACTGTAGCATTCCCTGGGTATCTTCACTTATATTGCTTGGTGACTGTAGCATTCCCTGGGTATCTTCACTTATATTGCTTGGTGACTGTAGCATTCCCTGGGTATCTTCACTTATATTGCTTGGTGACTGTAGCATTCCCTGGGTATCTTCACTCATATTGCTTGGTGACTGTAGCAGTCCCTGGGTATCTTCACTTATATGTTTGCACTTATAATATTCGTGATTTTAACTCGAATATGTATGAAATTACAAGAATGTTCTTGATATTACACAAATATTCGTACTCTTAACATACATATACGTGATACATGTGCGACTTTGAACGTACATGGCAGTTACACGAATAAACGTGATATTAATACGAAAGTTGGATCGTAAGAATAACACAGAGATAAGTCAAACGATCACCACAGCCGAACTTCAATTGCTCGATCATCTTTAGGACCATGGAAATTTATTCGAGACATAGGTAGTTTGAGCCACCGAGGGTTAATTATGGCGCTAGGTCAGGAAGCAAATAGCGATAATTTTGGGAAATCGTTTCTATCTTCTTCACAATAATTGTATGTTGAGTGTACTCAGTAGAATCGCCTCGATAAGGCGATTTTAATGAGGACACACAACATACAATTTAATGATAAAATAAGAAAATTTCCCTAAATATTTTTTTCTTCAGCTATCGGAAGAATTTCTTTGGGACTCAAAAACGAGTTCGAATTAGCCATGGTAAACGAGCCATCGGTGTTCGAGCTATTGAGGTTCGACTGTATGAGATAAAAGGAGGACTAGTCATGGTCTGACAAGGAACATTCGTAAATTATCATGTACCCAGTGTATACGTGTACGATCGCAAATGTACATAATAGTGACTAATACTCGTTATAGGTACTGTAGTAGGAGGAGAAATAGACCTGTAAATTTACAGGTATATTTCTCCTCCTACTACAGTACAAATAAACGTAATCGTAACAGGAATATTCGTGATGATAATATGAATCTCTGCAATAATTTCACGAATATTCACGATTCTTCCAGGATTCGATCGCAGATGTAGTTACGTGATATAATTACGAATTGTTGTGTTTTATATTCAGGTTTATATACATACATATATATATATATATATATATATATATATATATATATATATATATATATATATATATATATATATATATATATATATATATATATATATATATATATATATATATATATATATAAAACGTTTTTGAACGCAATACGCTCCCGTAACATATCCAGACTGCTAAGTTTTTTTGTAATGAAGACGCAGTTCACCAAGTTTTTCCACATTCTTGGAAATATTTGCATGTCTTCTAACTGAGTTTTTTCTGACGGTTTCTATTTGTATGCTCAGCAGGTGAAAGAAGACCGACAGAGCTTGACAATGAACAGTGACGACGAAGTGATGGAACCACCAGTGTGGCATACAGGCAACGATTTGTCAGTAGCATACACACCGAAATCTGCCTCACAGGTATCGCAAACTCATACAAGACAAAATATTTAGACGTAAACATCTAAGTTTAAATAGAGATATGGGACAAGGGATACTAAAGCTTAATAAATTTTCAATGTAGCAGGTAAAATCGAACAACAATGTGATTCTTTAACTGCCACAGGCGATAATAATAGGCTTTTTCAAACAGCATAGATCCAGATGAGACGGCTCATATGAGCCGTCTCATCTGGATCTACGCTGTTTGACATTCAGTCTTTCAACTTTACGTATAAACTTCTTTTCAAGCGATAATTTGTTAAAAAAGAAAAGCAGACGACAAATGTCGTCTGAAATTTGGCACCGAAAGAGTTAATGTTTGCTTTTATAAAGCTTTATGAAATTTCTTGATTGAAATGAAAATAAAATAGACATTAATTTGTTTATAATACAGTTTGATATAATTTTATTTATATTTGCCGGGATCGTCCTTAGTGAGCTAATCGAACACGCCCCCATATGTAAAAATCCAAAAGCCATATTAAGAGACCGTCGCGATTCCCGCGCCGGTCAGTCAGCCTCGTCAAGCGAAACTGTATGATTTCGAGGTATATACGGACAGCAAAGGCCCTGATCGCCGTCCGTTTTCAGATTCATTTAGTATTGTAGATTATATCAAATGAGGGTTCAAACAAGTCACATGTATCAGGAGACTAAGTGTGTCAGTACGGAGGATTGGGGGTGGTCGGAAGGTGCGAAGGTGTCGTGTATCTTGCGTTATCGGGGCCTCCAACTGATATTGGCTTACAGTTGGGCAAGGCCTGCTACATGCATCCTTGTAGCAGGTAAGGGTAGAGGGGGAATGTTTTTATTTCTTCTGTTTCTTCACTTTCATTCCTGTTCCTCTTTCTTCTCTATTCCTCTCTTTCATCTCTTCTGCAATCTCTTCTATCTCTCTTCTCCCTTTCTCTGGGAGATGACACAAAATGACCCACAAGGGTTGATGTGTCATTAAACCCCAACTCAATCAAGTCAGTACGGAGGATAATCTAAACCAGAACATTTACATGCTCGAAGGCTTCGCTTCACTTACGGAGGCCTGAATATACCATAGTAAGACAATGTTTTATTCAGGTTTACCTTTACCTGGATAGAGAACAAGATGCACAGTTGTTCAAAATCAATGGTTGCTGTCATATATATCGGGAAACACGCGACTCTGCTCTTTACACTGTTCTTGGTCTTTAAAATGATGGTATATATGTAACACTCCTACGTTACATAGAAAAAGAAACAACAATCACATTGAGTTTATGTCTATGCCGCTACACATTTAAACTACCTACAAACACTCCTCAGGAACAAGCTAATTTGCGTGTTCCAGTCCAAAACCTACTTTTCCTGGACATCTTCAATCTATATTTACATATCATACTAAATGACGCCATGTTGACTTTGTAGAAACTCTTGAGATTTTGGGTAGGACCTAAGCATATTAGTCCTTATAATTCAAACTACACGCATTTTCTACTGTCATTCTCTTCCTTCCGCTGATTCAAGAAGCGCAGTTGTCAGTTTGTGGCAAATCACTTCACGAAAACACGCCTATATAATTTTGACCCCCTTCAACCCCACTTTTATACAGTAAAACTGGGGTTTAAAGGGGTATACATTATTTTTCTTATTTATGCTCAAAATATAGATTGTAGGTATTTGTTAGAACCGCCTCGTCGAGGCGGTTCTAACGAGTCCCACAATCTATGTTTTGAGCCGAAATATTAAAAATATTAGAGTTTTTTATCTGAAAATTTTCAGTTTTTGGAGGTAAAATTTTCTATACATTTGAATACGCGTGTTTTCGTAATGATGTGCACAAAAACTGGCTATCCGCATACAGGACTAAGCATTTCCAGGAAAAGTGTGATTAGGTAAATTAACATGACTTTATTGACTGGGCAGTTTCACTCTAAACCAACCAAAACCGCCTAGATCACAATCAGAACACATATATCGTGCCAGAAAGAAAACGCACACACACCATACCAACAGTCAACAACAAGACAAACGCCGAACTACTGTTTGCGTGATTTTCGAAAGCATTAAGCATATTCTAAACGGAACTCCAACTCGTGTGAGTTGTACACTGCACCTATTGCTCGCAAACAAATGAACAGAAATAATCTGATCTGTCCCTTAACACTTAGCATGCTGGGTAAAAAAT
The DNA here is from genome assembly GCA_964016985.1 of Anodontia alba. Taxonomy (NCBI): domain Eukaryota; kingdom Metazoa; phylum Mollusca; class Bivalvia; order Lucinida; family Lucinidae; genus Anodontia; species Anodontia alba. Next base: position 50,337,606 of record OZ024828.1, on the reverse strand, counting down.
CAGCAGACGACATTTTGAAATACATTTCTTACTTTTATCAGAAAATATACTTTGACATTTTATGCAAATTGTCTTCTTATATAGAAAACAATCTGCATGAAATGTTAATGACTATTTGTTGGAAAAAATAAGAAAAAATGTTACAAAATGTCGTCTGCTGAACTTTTGCAGCATGCAAAGCGACAATGATAATTTGTTTGTTTAGATCAGTATATTTACCGATTCCCAGGCGTCAGAAAGTGTACCATCAAAAGACAAATCCATAGACAGATCGCAGACGTTCGGCGAAGACGAAAACAAAGCACGAGGAAACTGGACCGGACGTCTAGACTTTTTACTGTCTATGTTGGGGTAAGATATTCATTTTCTGTCGGAACTACAATTACCCTTATTATTCGGAAAAAGTCCTGTGGAGATGAAATAGACGCTGATCTGACGCTGCATTATTTGTTAGCCATCAATCAGTCTTAAAGGTAAAAGAAATCGACTTGTTCAAATTTTAGGTCAAGAATGGTAAAGGGTTAACACTTTCAGCCTTATAGACTATGCATACAGTGTAGATCCAGATGAGACGGCTCGTCACGAGCCGTCTCATCAGGATCTACACCGTTTGCCATTCTGTTTCTCATTCGTCTGAAAACCTAATTTGCATCAGTGGACTTGTCCAGTTGTAAGGACGGAAGAGTCCACTTCCCGCCGTCCGACTGGAGATCAGGAGGTCGCGGGTTCAACCCCCGCCGAGGTCGGCAACATTCTTTCGTGGAGATTGATCATGAAATATTTTCTACGGTCATTCTCTCCCTTCCGCTGATTCAAGAAGGGCAGTTGTCAGTTTCTGGCGAAAGAATGTGCACAATACTGGTTAACCGCTTAGAGGACTAAGCCTGCCCAGTAAACGTGTGGTTAGGTAAACTGACCGCGCTCGACATGACCCCATTGGGTTGACTGGGCCGTAAAACCTCAACACAAACAAGAGTCCACTTCAGAAACTCGGGGGTGAAAGGGTTAACTAAGTATTCGGTAAAGAGGCCTGAGGAGATGAAATAGATGCGGATCAGACGCCATACTGTTTTTCTATCCATACAGCAGTGTTTTGAGTTGTAAAATGGACATGTCCAAATTTTTGGTCAAGTATGGTAATGAAGTAGGCTCTCCAAATCGATGTATATATCATATATTATTTTTGTGCCGATAGGTATATAAGGTCGGGTTTCCATACAGGTAGTGTATCGATCTCCAATTGATTTGTTTGTGTTGAGGTTTTACGGCCCAGTCAACCCAATGGGGTCATGTCGAGCGCGGTCAGTTTACCTAACCACACGTTTACTGGGCAGGCTTAGTCCTCTAAGCGGTTAACCAGTATTGTGCACATTCTTCCGCCAGAAACTGACAACTGCCCTTCTGATCTCCAACTGAAGAGCGCTCGGTTAGGGAGATAAAAGAAGCTGCAATCCAACGATAATTGATTAATGAATCGTATACCTTTTAAGCGACAGCTGAAACTAACATCCTCTGTAGTGTTATGGTCAGCACGTCCACTTTGTAAGTAGAAGGTCGTGGTTTCGATCCCCCTTGCAGGCAAACATTAATGACGTCAGAGGATATCTTATTCCTTGCCTCATCTTTAGGATCATATTTTAGGTATGTAGTTGCCCTGGGTTATGTGTAACGGTTTACCTACCTCTGTTACCGGATTGGGGGTTGAGTAATCCTTAATGCTTTGCATGCTGAGTAAAATTTTCACAGATGAGATTTTGAATTTCATTTTTTTTTTCCCCAAAAAGTAAACTTTGACATTTCATGCTTACTGTCTCCTAAGAGACAATATGCATAAAATGTCAAAGTCTGTTTTATATTAACATTTATTTATGTATATCGTTTCCTTAGTAGATACTTTGAAAGAAACGTCAAAGTCTATTTTCTGAGAAAAATAAGAAAGCTATCACCAGATTGTGATCTGTTGAATCTGTCCATAGAGTGGTAAGTGTTAACGTTTGTCGCCTGTACATGTATGTTGAATATTTTTCAGGTATGCTGTCGGATTGGGAAATGTATGGCGCTTTCCCTACCTCTGCTACCGGAATGGGGGTGGTGCCTTCCTTGTTCCATATCTCATATTTATGGCCATTGTTGGTATTCCATTGTTCTTTATGGAATCCTGCCTTGCACAGTTCACCAGCCGCGGACCCACAACGTGTTGGGAATTCGCGCCTCTTTTTCAAGGTAAGCCACAAATGTTACTTTACTTGAAAAAAGTCTGCTGTATTATATCCCTTGGATAACGCTGTAAGTTTGGTGCTATGTGTAACTTTATAGCCATTTCACGTGACTTTTCCTTTTACGTTTTTGACCTTTAAAGTGCTAAGCAATTTATTTTCCAAATAAAATAAGGCTTGACATCGCATGTGAATCGTCTGACTAGCCTTATTTTCTCTGAAAATAAAAACAAATCTCAAAATGTTGCCTGTTGTATTTTGGCTAATAATTTTGAATGCAGAAATTATTTTCTTTGTTACTTATAAATAAGCGAATAAATTGAAAAATAAAGAAAACCAAAGAAAACTTCAAACTTTTGAAGAAAAAACTTTAATCATATATAGTACAATATCGGTGGACGAGTATGAAGACTCCAGCAAAACGTTCCAAATCTACAGCCATCACGAAAACATACCTATATAATTTTTACCGCCTTAAACCCCACATTTGTATAGTAAAACTGGGGTTTACAGGGGTATACATTATTTTTCTTATTTCCGCTCAAAACATAGATTGTGGGTACTCGTTAAAACCGACTCGGTGAGGCGGTTCTAACGAGTACCCACAATCTATGGTTTGAGCAGAAATATGGGGAAAAAAATCAGATTTTTTTTTTATCTGAAAACTTTCAGTTCTTTTGTGTGTTGAATTTTCAATATATTTGAATAGGCATGTTTTCGTAATGTACATCGTTGGGTAAAAAGTGTAACACGAGCCGCGTTCCGACTAAACTCCGAAAAGGACGCTTTCCACACAGAGGGGGCTATCGGGTACCAAAAAGGACTCTATAGATATGATATTACAATTTACATAATGACTTTTGACACTGAAAAGAATATTTTAACACCGAAAAGGGGATATACAGTACCGAGAGCGGGGCATTATTATGCCTGGTTTTCTGTTCTCAGATTACATTTTATAAATGAATTTATACATGCTTACTACTTATGTGTGGCTTTTTTCAAGTTCAGCCTATATCCCAATCTCAATCAGTTCTAGAGTCCTAAAGAATTCCAGGGCAAACGTCCCATTAGCATTGTCAGTGCTTTGATTATACTATACAGTCGAAGCTCAATGGCTCGAACATCTTTGGGACCAAGGAAATTAGTTCGAGACATGGGTAGATCGAGCCACTGAGGGTTAATCATGGCACCAGTTCAGGAAGCAAAGAGTGATAATTTAGGGAAATCTTTTCGATTTTCTACACAATGATTGTATGTTGATTATTTTCCAAATTATTGTATGTTGTTTATTTTCCAAATAAAATAAGGCTTCGCATTGCATGTGAATCGTCTAACTAGCCTTATTTTCAAATAAGTTTTTCGATGAGGCGATTCTAATGAGTACACACAACATACAATTCCATGATAAATAAGAAAAAACAAATCCCTAAATATTTGTTTTCTTGAGCTATTAGAATAATTTTGTAGGGACTGAAGAAACTGAAGAGTCTGAATCATCCACGGTAAACGAGCCATCCGTGTTCGAGCCATTGAGGTTATACTGTATGTGGTGTTAAAATGGTAAAAAGATATGTGTACTAAAATCTTTCCCTCTCTACCTCTTTCAGGTGTCGGGTTAGCCATGATAATGTGTTCAGGACTTACGTCTATATACTACAATATGATTATAGCTTGGTGCCATTTCTTCTTCTTTGCCTCCTTCCAGAGCCCACTACCTTGGTCAGGTTGTGACAACGAATGGAATACTCAAGGTAGAGCTTTAACCCATTTTAGACTGAATAAACTCCCCCACAATATATACTGGAAGAGTCGAATTTCAATTTTAGGTGTCAGGCTATTGAATTTAGATATACCTAGAGAAAACTGACTAAACTATTTACAAGCAGCGGAGACACAGATCAGACGCCACATTCTGTGGCGTCTGATCTGGGTCTGCACTGCTTGCCAATTACCCTTTTGGAGTCTCCAGTCGCCACAGAAAGCGTATTTAATCAAGATTTGCTCTGTTTGCATTAAACTAAAAATGCTGCAAAAAAAAAAAAATAAATAAATAAATAAAATAAAATAATAAAAAATAATAATACAGTTAACAAGACTCAGTCATCTGATAAATATGCCCAGAGTGGGCTGTATTAAACGATATAACCCAGTACTGATTTTTGTGCAAGTCTTTTTCTCGTGTGAATGGAGTTGTAGGCCTGAATACCGAATAAATGAAGCATTTATTTTTATAATTGTTAAAATTCTCAGAAAATTGTTAAAAACATTTTGTTTCTCAAACAATCCACTGAAAAGGGGAAAAGTCTAACTGCGCAAGCACATTAGAGAGGTTCTGAAGATGAACGCATACACTTTTACTTCCTGACTATGAATAAAAGCAGACCTTTAAAAATACTTTTCTGCCAAAAAATATTTAAAAAAAAATACAGTCATTTCATTCGTATAGTCTCCAAATCCGACGGGAATGTCGAGTCTGATTTTCTGTGAATAATAATAATAATATCATTAATTTTCATTTTCTCAAAACAGCACACACCTTTTGTTTTAACTAACATCATTTTTATTGATATTAAGATTGCCGTTTGAAGCTGCCAGCAGTAGACTGTTTGGATGGAACCAAGTACACCAATGGCACGTGTTATAAAGGTGACCAGTTTATGGGTCTGTGGAATGAAACCATGTTTACTGAAGCCACAGGAAGGAAGAGAATGTTGCCTTCAGAAGAATACTGGAAGTAAGCACATCAAATCAGTTTCTTATTCTTTTTTTTCCAGAAACATTACGAAAATACGACCATTCAATATAATGGCACTTTTTACGGCTTGCAAAAAGTTTCAGATGAAAAATTGTGATTTTTTTGTTATATTTATGCTCGAAACAGTGATTGTAGATTTTCCTTAGAATTGCCTCATCGTAGCGGTTCTGATGGATACCCACAATCTATGTTTTATAGCAGAAATGAGAAAAATGAAGTATACCCTTGCAAACCCCATTTTTCTATATAAAAGTGGGTTCTGAAACGGTCAAAATTACATAGACACGTTTTCGTGATGAACAGGATCACATTTCATGCAAATTGTCTCCAGTGGAGATACTTTCCATGAAATGTCAAATCCTGTTTTCTGTTTCTGGGAAAAATAAGAAAACATATCAACAATTTGTTGTCTGCTGAATTAGCCCAGAGAGTGGTAGAGGTTAAAAGGGACTTAATACACTTTGTAGATTTTCCAATATTTTGTACAAAGGATAAAACTTCTGTGACTTCCCCTGTTCAGTTTCCTACACACTTAAGACCTTCTTGAAAGAGGTATTGTTTCCTTTCAGAGAAGACCCAAATTCAACGGGTTGTGGGGAGGGTGGGGGGGGGGGGGAGGGAAACCAATTAACCAATTTAGACAGAATTACCTCCTTTTGTAGTGCATTCATCTACTTTCAGTTGAGACAACTCTATCAAACTGCTACTAGTGTTGGCCTCCCTTCTGGAAAAAAAAGTCTGCTCTAAAAGGAAAGACTTTGGTCCCGGAAGGAAATTGGTGTGCTGGAAAGCAAACAGGAAGTCACAAAAGTCTCTGTTGTAAAAAACAATGGCAAAAAAAAAAAACAAGTGTATCCAGCATAGGCGTAGTGCTCAGTCCGCACATTACGCATGCGCGTAACATGCGTAAGAAAAATGATATTCATTTGCAATAAAGAGACATCAACTAACGTCAAATTATTTGCTCTTTTACCATAGGGCTTCTCTTAAAGGCAATACTTTATCGCTTCCGAAATAGGGGCTACTCTTAAAGGAAAGAATTTGCTCCCTCTGGGAGCAAATTCTTTCCTTTTAGAGTAGCTCCTATTTTGGAAGCGACACTAGAGATTTTTTGGTTTCAAGATTTTTTCTTGGGTTTGCGTTATGGCTACCACTATCCAGTCACCGTAACGAGGAAATTTAGTTACATGTACATGTATGTCCTCATGCATGTCATACTCAACATGAGAAAATGGTGCAAGTCATGTACGAGTAGCGAAGACTCATATAAGCCTGCGCATAGACGCATTCTAATCGGGGATTTTCTCTGTATATTGATACAGTAACCCCCGATTCTGACAGCCGGCAATGACTGACCTATATGGACAGCGCAGGCTGATCTGTGTATTGTTTGTCCGCATAGGTGATAAGGGACTTTTTTCTCATATTGCACCACATGAAGTTGAATGTCATTCTTTCAAATCGCCGGCTCAGTTGGATGCGCGTCCGACTGGTGATCAGGAGGTTGCGGTTTCCACCCCCACCGGGTCGGCAACATTCTTTCGTAGAGATCGATCATGAAATATTTTCTACGGTCATTCTCTCCCTTCCGCTGATTCAAGAACTGCAGTTGTCAGTTTCTGGCTAAAGAATGTGCATAATACTGGTTAACCGCTTAGAGGACTAAGCCTGCCAAGTAAAAGTGTTATTAGGTAAACTGACCGGCTCGACATGACCCCCATTGGGTTGACTGAGCCGTAAAAGCCCAACACAAACAAACAAATTCTTATATATCATGAAATTGTCTTCATTGATGTAAAATCGTATTTGCCGCAGTAGTATAGGGCGCCACTATGGGTACCGCTTATGGGAAACGCCCTATACTACTTGCCCTACTATTCGTCAGATACGTCCGAGCAAACAGTGTAAACCCAGAACATACAACAGAACACACCGTCTGATCATAGCCTACAGTGTTTGTCACTCCTACAGCAGCACCTTGTAATACACAATAGCAGGCAGTTAAAATTGCCGGACTTGCTCAAACTTAAGAATAATCTTTGGAGTTTAGTAGTCCAAATATTTAGAGTAAATACGGAGTAGGGATCATGCAGAAGACACCCAGTCATCCCTGTTTGCATACAAGTTGTTGTTGTTGTGCGATTTTTGACGCTACCAGGCACCCGAGGCATGTGGAGGCAGCGGCAATTGTTAAGTACATGTATTTGTACATGTACAACCTTGCTTTCATGGATTACCCATGCACACCTGTCTGTCACCAAGCGCTGCCCTGTCCACTTTATACTCAACCCAGGGCTCGTCGAGTATGAGCTAGGCGTACTAATGGTCTGAAAATTGCCTCGACCCGAGCGGGATTCGAACCCACGATATCCCGCATGAAAGTCGAGTGCACTAACCACTAGGCTACCCACCCAGCATACAGGAAATATTGCAGAACTTTATATAATTCCAAAAGGTGTCATGTGACCGACGCCATAAGACATGACTTCTTACGGGTATATTAAAGTAGTAAGGTTATCAGACACACTTTAGGTGGACATTTCAGCTCTGCTCAAAGGCATAACCTGTTTGTCTGAGAAAAAACAACAACATAAGTTTGACTCTGAAAATAAAACATGGCAGAAGCGTTTAGCTAAACATTTACTGTAAGGTGAATTGATACACTTTCAGGGAAGACAACTCTGTCAAAATTGTTCTGTCTCCCTTCTGAAAAAGGGTCTACCCCATCATCGGTAATCCAGGTGTGATCCATTACAGGTACGTTACACTTCATTCATCACCGAATGACATGTAATAGGTCACACCTGAGTTATCAAGGATGGGTCTACCCTAAAAGAAAAGAATTTGCTCCCACGGGGAGCAAATTCTTTTCTTTTAGAGTAGACCCTTTTCAGATGGAGCTGGGAGGGCATGAAAACACACGGAAAGTCCACAAAAGTTGTCTCTCTTTTCAAACATGGCGGAAAACCTCAGGTGTATCCCGTCCCCTTAAACTATTATTTTCAGGGATGCTCCTACATGTGTACTCTTTTTTCATTGCATCAATGACAAAATAATGACTCAGTCTCAGACATTCTGCATATTAATCTAAATATCTCCGTCCTAGAAAGGGATCGTTTATCTATTTTACGTTCCACTAATACTAACAGTGGAGAATAAAGCATGCTTGACTCCAGATTTGTAAGTACTACAGACGGATTAAAGTTTGTGGTTTTTAATCTAAGAAGGCTAAATTCAGCCATAAACACTTTTTTATGCTGTCGGTACACAATCTTGAATTTTTTTTTTTTTTTTTTTTTTTTTGAATCCTCGATTCTGATCTTTTTTCACAATTTAAAAACTGATTCGGTAGAAATACCAAAAAACAGTGGACCGTTCAGATGAAACACCATTCTCTATTTTCTAAGCTTTTACATACAAATACCATGTGTACCCGCAATAACCCTAAGTATTGGGACAGATAGGCCTTTGCAAACAGTGTAGACCCAGATCAGACGTCGCAGAACAAGGCGTCTGATCAGGGTCTCCGCTGTTTGCCCTACATACAGCAATACTTTAGACACATCAAGAGATAGTAAAAATGGACTTTTTTTCAAAATTTTAGGGCAAGTATGGTAAGAAAATAAGGTGTCCCAATACTTAGGGTTATTACGGTACACTAAATATTGGGGCTGACAGACTTGTATATGTAGTGTAGATGCATACTGAAGGAGCAGTCTGATCTGGGTCCACACTGTTTGCAGAAATGACTTTTAAAATCACAAGCAGATGACAAAGCAGACGACAATTGTTGTGATTGGCAGTTTAAGGGTTAAAGTAAAGAATATGCTCTCCCGGTCTTTCTTTACGAGTAGTCCCTATGTTAATGAAACACAATATTCTATATTTAATAGGGCCACTTTATTGTAAATATTTTTCTTATGCATATTACGCAGACGCATAATGTACGTAATGTGCGCGACGCCTATGGATACAGACCAGTCGGTGCAGAACACGGCATCCGATCAGGGTCTACACTGTTTGCAATTTAACTACCACATAAATATATAGATACATCATTAGGCGGTTAAATATTCAAGAATATTTACATGTAGGAGTTAGTGTGTCCGAGTATTTGAAATGAATACGATATGATACGTAACGTGTGAAATCGTCCCTTATGCCATAAGCAGAAAGCGAAGGCCAAGATCTGTATGCGCATCTCCGTGCAGTCTGCTCTGAACATTCTCTGTTCTTAGACATATACTACAATATTCATTGATTCCGTAAGCGGGTAACGAAGGCCCAGATCAGCCTGCGCATTTGCGCAGGCAGATCAGGACCTACGTTGTCCGCAAAGTCCATAAGTGCCATTTTCGTACGTTGGGCATCATATGACAAAAGTTATACTGAGGCAATTATAAGGCCTGGCTCTAATGACTAATCTCAAACCTTGTGCAGATGTGCGATTAGCATAGGCCTGGCTTTTCAAATTGGCTGCTGCAATAAAAAAAAGGGAACTGCATGACGTTTCATTTGAATTGTCTACTTTTAAGAGACTGAAACTCTGGGATAGGAACTGACCTTTACTAAAAAACTGTGTTTTCAGTGTACGATTTTATTAGCGTTTCCACTGCGTGTCTGTTCATTAAGTTGCAGGCTTTAAAATAAACTCGCGCATTTTCCTTGGCGAGAAGACTTAAGAGCACTGGGGATAGTGCGTATCCCATGGTACCCTACCGGTCTGTCCCATTGTCGGCCTCGGTGGCTCAGTTGGATGCGCCGTCCGACTGGAGACCAGGAGGTCGCGGGTTCAACCCCCGCCGAGGTCGGCAACATTCTTTCGTGGAGATTGATCATGAAATATTTTCTACGGTCATTCTCTCCCTTCCGCCGATTCAAGAAGGGCTGTTGTCAGTTTCTGGCGAAAGAATGTGCACAATACTGGTTAACCGCTTAGAGGACTAAGCCTGCCCAGTAAACGTGTGGTTAGGTAAACTGACCGCGCTCGACATGACCCCATTGGGTTGACTGGGCCGTAAAACCTCAACACAAACAAACTGTCCCACTCATCATGCTATTATACAGGTACATGTAGTACATGTATCACACGCAGATAGAATGCTGTATGATCAGAAAGATTGCTCTGCGCATGCAGCATTATCAATACTGTAGTTTTTGTTCGTTATATTACAAATAAGAGTCGGGACACAAAATTTCCTATAACATTGTATTGCGTCCTGCGAAGACTCAGATCAGCCTGCGCGTCCGCGCAGTCTGATCTGAGTCTTCGCAGGACACTCTTTGGGTAGGTGATCTAAAGCGTCTTCAGGCGGACCGCGAAGAATGATCGGCTTGCTTGGATGCGAAGGCTGATCTGAGTCTTCGCTGCGCGCACATGCAGTCTTGTAGGAAGTGCTGTGACCCGGCTTGTAGCATTTTTCATGCTTATAAATATCATATAACTAGCAATTGCCAACTCTTTCTTGCTAAACATAACTGAGCATTTTTTCATATTTATTAGCAGAGAAAATTTAATGCTCAGCTGAGTTGAGCATGAAAAATATTTTATAACCTCGGAGCCTGGAATATTTGCATTGGGCGTACATCATCTGAGGGTCCCTTTTCTACTGATTCGGTGGATCAGTTACAAGGACAATTAGTTCAGAGTTCACTAGGAAAGGCCACGGTTGCAGGGTGTAATACGAAGTAATGCGAGACGCCCAGGTTCAAAACGCACATTACATAAACAGTTACCGGAAGTAATATCAAGTAATGCGAGACGCCCAGGTTCAAAACGCACATTACATGAACGATTACCGGAAGTAATACAAGTAATGCGAGGCGCCCAGGTTCAAAACGCACATTACATGAACAGTTACCGGAAGTAATACAAGTAATGCGAGACGCCTGGGTTCAAAACGCACATTACATGAACAGTTACCGGAAGTAATACAAGTAATGCGAGACGCCTGGGTTCACAACGCACATTACATAAACAGTTACCGGAAGTAATACCAAGTAATGTAAGACGCCTGGGTTCAAAACGCACATTACATGAACAGTTACCGGAAGTAATACTAAGTAATGCGAGACGCCCGGTTACATGAACGGTTACCGGAAATAATACAAGTAATGTGAGACGCCTGGGTTCAAAACGCACATTACATGAACAGTTACCGGAAGTAATACCAAGTAATGTGAGACGCCTGGGTTCAAAACGCACATTACATGAACAGTTACCGGAAGTAATACAAGTAATGTGAGACGCCTGGGTTCAAAACGCACATTACATGAACAGTTACCGGAAGTAATACAAGTAATGCGAGACGCCTGGGTTCAAAACGCACATTATATGAACAGTTACCGGAAGTAATACAAGTAATGCGAGACGCCTGGGTTCACAACGCACATTACATGAACGGTTACCGGAAGTAATACAAGTAATGCGAGACGCCTGGGTTCACAACGCACATTACATGAACGGTTACCGGAAGTAATACAAGTAATGCGAGACGCCTGGGTTCACAACGCACATTACATGAACGGTTACCGGAAGTAATACAAGTAATGCGAGACGCCTGGGTTCAAAACGCACATTACCTAAACAGTTACCGGAAGTAAAACTAAGTAATGCGAGACGCCCGGGTTCAAAACGCACAGTTCAGCCCTCTTTTGATTCTAAATTTCAATTTCATAGGAAGTTTTGGATAAATTCTGGATACCATATTTACCCTGAATATTCACATACCTTACGCTTTACCTTATACCTCTCTTCAACAAGTCAATCTTCTACTTATGAAAGTGTTTTAAAATTGCTGGATGAGTTGCAAACTGTAGACCCAGACCAGAAGCCGCGGAACGCGGGGGCTGATCTGGGTCTACGCTGTTTGCTCAAGATTGCCTTTCCGAATACATAGAGTTAGTACGGTAGTTTTATCAAATCGAACCTCCCACCCAGACAACCCCACAGAAATAATCCTGGATCAGTCACAGAGGCTGGCTTTTGTGATTTATACTTCCCAGTGAAAAGATTTAACAGCTATTTATAAAGACTTAACCCTTAAAATTACATTCTTTCGTGGAGATTGATCATGAAATATTTTCTACGGTCATTCTCTCCCTTCCGCTGATTTAAGAAGGGCAGTTGTCAGTTTCTAGTGAAAGAATGTGCACAATACTGGTTAACCGTTTAGAGGACTAAGCCTGCCAAGTAAACGTGTGGTTAGGTAAACTGACCGCGCTCGACATGACCCCATTGGGTTGATTGGGCCGTAAAACCTCAACACAAACAATACAAACCCTTAAAACGCAAGAAAACCTGCAAATGTCGTCTGTTTATGTCGTCTGCTGAATATTCTTGCCAACTTTTCAAACCTATTTTTGCATACAGGCAAACAGTGTGGACCGAGACCAGAGCAGTCTCTTCTGGGTCCACACTGTTTGCAGAAATGACTTTTAAAATCACAAGCAGATGACAAGCAGACGACAATTGTTGTGATTGGCAGTTTACTGGTTAATCATGACGATTTGTCTAGGAATCTCTTAGCTGAATGTCAAGGTGACTGACTACTACTAAGTGTCTGAATTATGATTCAATTTTTCAATCTTTCCTTGCATGACTGTCATAGGCAGACGGTAGATAAATTATTACGTAAGTAAAATAGAGAGAGAGAGAGAGAGAGAGAGAGAGAGAGAGAGAGAGAGAGAGAGAGGTGGGGGGGGGGGGGACGGAGGGACAGACAGAGACGGACGGAAGGATAGATAGATAGGTAGATAGATAGATAGATAGATAGATAGATAGATAGATAGATAGATAGATAGATAGATAGATAGATAAAGTTTGACTATTTATTATACGATTGTTTGATTGAGTGAATGATTTGATTGATTACAGCAACCATGTTCTTGGTATCAGCGACGGTGTGGACAATTTAGGTTCAAACAGGTGGCAGTTGGTACTCGTTCTGTTGTTAGCCTGGGTAGAGTGCTTTCTCTGTCTCATTAAAGGAATCAAAACTACAGGAAAGGTAATTCTATATCAGAGTCGGACTGCAATGTTCGTCTTGCATCACGAAAACATTCTTATATAATTTTGACCCCTTAAACCCCACTTTTTTTATAGTAAAACTGGAGTTTTACAGGGGTATATATTATTTTTCTTATTTCTGCTCAAAAACATAAATTGTGGGTACTCGTTTATACCGCTTCAGCGAGGCGGTTCTAACGATACCCACAGTCTATGTTTTGAGCAGATATATGAAATCTGTGAGAATTTATATCTGAAAACATTCAGTTTTTGGTGGGTAGAGTTTCAATATATTTGAATAGGCGTGTTTTCGTAACGTCTGTCACCGCTTCTGCTTCTCTCTCTCTCTCTCTCTCTCCCCCTCTCTCTCTTTTTGTTTGGTATTAATATATGAGACATTTGCCCTACATTATAGATTAAAAAGTGCAACTCTTATTTACTGTTTGACCTAGGTTCACCAGATTTTGTACATAGATGTATACAATCGACTCTCGTTATCTCGAATTCCAATGGACTCTCTGAAATACTTCGAGATATCCGTACCTCGAAAGTTTAGATTTGCAGAATTGAGGAAAAAATAATTCGAACAACCACATTTAACAAATATATATGTAATTGGACTCTTGAAGTTGGAGATATATTGAAAATATTGTGGAAAAGATGAGAAATTGCTCCTTAGGTGCAATTTCTCCTCTTTTCCTCAGTACTTTTACCTGTTGTTAGATTTTCATTTTTAAGCAGGGGCAAGATTTTCACTTCGAGATAAACGGTTATTCGAGATAAGCGAAGTCGAGATAACGGGTGTCAACTGTATATTGAAGTCGTTGTGTTACTGTGACCTATATATTGATATAAAACCTACATTAGAGATAATCTCCTATATTATTTGGACTAGGTTCACCAAACTGACTTGTCGGCCTCGGTGGCTCAGTTGGATGCGCCGTTCGACTGGAGACCAGGAGGTCGCGGGTTCAACCCCCGCCGAGGTCGGCAACATTCTTTCGTGGAGATTGATCATGAAGTATTTTCTACTGTCATTCTCTCCCTTCCACTGATTCAAGAAGGGCAGTTGTCAGTTTCTGGCGAAAGAATGTGCACAATACTGGTTAACCGCTTAGAGGACTAAGCCTGCCCAGTAAATGTGTGGTTAGGTAAATTGACTGCGCTCGACATGACCCCATTGGGGTGACTGAGCCGTAAAACCTCAACACAAACAAACAATAACCAATCGATTGTTGTAAACACTGTGTTTTATTACTTTATGCCTACAAACCGTCTATAATGATTAAATGAGGCGTTGTAGCAACAGTCTTTGGGCCGTTTTCGGCAGTTTATAAATAAAGTGAGCCAGTGCACGACAAAACCTACATGTATAATAATATTTGTGCGACCAGCGAAGACTCAGATTAGCCTGCGCATCCGCGCAATCTGACCAGAGTCTTCGCTGATCGCATGTGCTCTTCAGCAGCCTCAGAGGGATACATGAGAACTCTTGTCGCACTGGGTGGATGTATAGGCTGATCTGAATCTTCGCTGGTCACACAGATCTTATTGTAGGTTTTGTCGTGCGCTGAATACATGTTTGCAATATTGGCGTATAGAGCTGAATGTATACTTCATATAGCGCCAATAAATAACTAAGCTTCTAAATATACCAAGAATACTGCAGCGTCAGGCAGGTTTATGGCCCCATATTTGAACAAGCTTTCTAGTATGGAACGCCACGATTTTCACATGATGTTGAAAAATTATTATGCGCGGTGGTAACATTATTGTGCACAGTAGTAACATTATTATGTGCAGTAATAACATTATTATGCGCGGTAGTAACATTATTATGCGCGGTAGTAACGTTATTATGTGCAGTAGTAACATTATAATGCGCGGTAGTAACGTTATTATGCGCAGTAGTAACATTATTATGTTCAGTAGTAACAATGTTTTTCGCGGTAGTAACATTATTCTGTGCAGTAGTAACATTATTATGTTCAGTAGTAGCATCATGTGACAGTCCTGGTGTCCATATTCTAGGGTTGTCACGGTAGTGCAGTTGGTAAAGACGATGAATGTTGCAGTGCTGGGCGACTCTGCCGCATTGATCAGAGTGTGCAGGGCATGAGTTCAAATCCAAGCTAGTAAAGACGACATACGAAACAGTGCTAGGAAATGACACCGCATGGCGCGGGTTAAATTTTCAGAGTGCATGGCGTGGGTTCAAATCCCAACAAATGCATTAAGAAAATAATCTTGTGTTTTGTTTCCATTCAGTTATATTATACATGAAGCAAAACGTCTACTACAGTTATGTCGCATGCTTCTTTGACGTCTTTGAGGACATTTAATCGCGACATTCAAAAATATTCTGAAGTTATTTTGATTAAAAATCATATGTGCACATGCACCATTTGAGGTTAGCATGTTAAATAAAAATTTCAGCAGACGAAACTTTGAAATGTTTCTCCCTTTTGATCTGAGGAGACAATTTGCAATAAATGTTAAAGCCTATATTTTTTTGTTCGATTCGCCTCTAGTCATTTACGCTGCCATAAAATTGTAAAAAATAAAATGGTTGTTATTGTATTGCTCCTTATGTTGTTGTCATAAGATAACCTAAGGGTATCGAATAAACTTGGAAACCTGGAAACTTCGAAAACATTCAGAAATATTAATTTGTTGTCTGCTGAATTTACCCAGAGAGTGGTTAAGATTAAAGAATTGTCACAGTTGTCTTTGTCCTAACGAGTTCTATATCATTGTTTGTTTTAGGTAGTGTACTTCACAGCTATATTCCCATACGTTGTACTAGTAATCCTGTTTTTTCGGGGTGTGACATTAGAGAACGCTGGAGAAGGAATCAAGTTTTATATTATACCTGATTTCAGTAAACTAGGCGATGCAAAGGTACGTACCTCATTTACCGTTAACATTCATACATACACTGCGCGATTTACATTTTTTTCCGGATCTTAACCCTTGTCCTGCTGAATAAATTAAGAAGCCACACCCATTTCTAATTTTCAGCCAATCAGATTACTTGATCAAGGTTGTTGATTTAGATTCACATACTGAATGGCAAACAGTACAGATCCAGATCAGTTGGCTTCAGAAGCCAACTGATCTGGATCTACACTGTTTGCAAAGGCAGGACATATCCGGGTTCAGCAGGACAAGGGTTAAGTTTTTGTTTTTTTTCTTCATTTTTCTATGACATGATCACCTCATCATACTTATCCTTAGAGTTGAACAAATCCGTTTTACTACTTGCCCATGTGTTTACATAATTGCATAAGCGGCGTCTGATCTTGGTCTGCATTGTTTGCTCAGGTCTATCTGTCCGAATTCTTAGGAAACTTACGATAAATGTAGCACATTGAAGACTCGACTCATCAATGGATATGGCAAACAGTGCAGACCGAGAACAGACCCCGCAGAACGCGGCGTCTGATCAAGGTCTTAGCTGTGTGCAAATAGTTCAATCATGTTTTTTAGAAATAACTACTTCAAATAGCCTGACATACCTAAATTCGAAAATGGACTCTTCCAATATATTGTGTGGGAGAGTTATTCAGTCTTTAATGGGATAGTATAGAACATGTCCAGGATAGACATAATCACAGAACATGGCCTACCAATGACACCAAGAGGAAGAGCAAACAAACCAAGGCAGACAATACACAAGCCACAAACCAAAGATAGGAAAGCAACCGGATCCCTTCTTTACAACAATGTGATCACATTGTTAGCTAGGATACATAAATACAATAATAAGGCAATGGACAGGATAGGACATGGTACAACCGGCACAGTGGCTCAGTGGTAGAGCGTCGCTTTGTGATCGGGAGGTTGCGGGTTCGATCATACCAAAGACTTTAAAATGGTACTAGCTGCTCTTTTGCTTGGTGCTCAGCATTAAGAAAGTAGAGCTAGAACTGGTCAGCTCTTTGTCAGTATACGTGACAGGGTGGAATATCATGTCAAAGTGTCTGAGGAGTGATATTTCAGTGAGGCAGCACTCAAAATGTGACATTGAGCTCCCTGCTACATCCAGACACCGTCGCGATATGACTGAAATATCGTTGAAAGCGACGTTAAGCCCAAATCAAACAAACAAACAGAGACGCGGCGAGCAGCTACAATGCTACACAAAGAACAAACAACATCAGAATCGCTATCTCAGAACGTTTACACATTCATTCAACTCTCATTGTCGCGAATTCGTTTATCTCGAATAACCGCTTATCTCGAAGTGACAATCTGGTTCCTGTTATTACACAGAAATCTAACAACAGGTAACAAAATTTTGTGGAGAAGAGGAGAAATTGCTCCTAAGAAGCAACAGTGTATCTCTAACTTCAGGAGTCAATTACTTATTCATTCGTGAAATGTGGTTGTTCGCTTTATTTTTCCTCAATTTTGCAAATCTGATATGCCGAGGTACGGATATTTTGAAGTATTTCATAGAGTCCCTTGTAGTACGAGATAACGATAGTCAGCTGTATAGTGAAAACTACCTGAGGAGGGGTTTATATAGCTTTTACTGGCATCAAATCCATTTTACTTCTTATAGATGTGCCTAAATGATTATTGAAAATGTGGCAGTGGTGGCCATTGTTGGGCGTCTGATCTAGATCAGTACTGTTATCACTTCTTCAATAATTGTTTGCCAAGGCCGGTCGGTCACAATACTTAGGTAGAATACGGGTGATGTATCAATACTGTCAATATCGTTATGTTTTACAACACAAAGATATAATAAACTGCAGTTTTGGAAATGCAGTAAGTCAAGGACTGAAAAACAAATAGCTAGACTTGACCATACATGCCCCTTTACATGTACCAACCTATTCCTCCGTCTGTGAACAATCTTAGCGTTTCGCAAACTTGAGAACATAATATGAAGTTTAAATCATTTTTGGTTCGATTGTTTACAATCGAGTCATAGTATACAAACTCAGATATTTCCTTAATGTATATAGGTCAACGTAATTATCATTGACCAATGTAATCAAACCGTGCGGTAGACGAAATCCAGGTAACTGTTATTTATAGCCGCGCAATTCTTGTCGCTTGGGTGTCAGAATGCAGTGTAAATAGGGTACATGTAATCTGTAAAACCTGGACTGGGACATTGGCGGTGCACATCCAGATCAGACGCCGCAACACACAGAAATTTAAGGATAAACGAAACAGTCTTAAGGCCCCGTTCAGGACCATTTTTCCAGCCAACACTCAGACACAATCGGCCCACCACTGATGTCAGTGCTCTGATTATGTTTTGCCAGTAATTGATCTTAAAAAACCATAATCAACCTCATGAAGAATAGACATGACGTAAACGCACAAAACATGTTCTCAATTAACCCTAGTCCTGCTGAACCCGGATATGTCCTGACTTTGCAAACAGTGTAGATCCACATCAGTTGGCTTCTGAAGAAGCCAACTGATCTTGATATGCACTGTGTGAATTTAAATAGAAAATCTGGATCAAGTAATCTGATTGGCTGAAAATTAGAAATGGGTGTGGCATCTTAATTTATTCAGCAGGTCAAGGGTTAAATTAAGGAGACTTGATACACCCCGTATATGTTCTGCCATTTGTAACAAGGGAGATAACATTTGCTTTTCTGCTTCTTCTGCAAAGGGATCTACGCTAAAAAGAAAGAATTCGCTCCCACGGATTTTTCCTTTCAAAACAAAATGGATCCTTATCAGAAGGGAGGCATAACCATTTGACAGAGTTGCCTCTCCTGAAAGAATATATATTCTCCTAAAGCCCGTGGACTGCATAATCTGCGCAACAGGCATTACTTCACATTCACAGTATCGAGAGAGCTTCAAAGTGCTAAAATATAACTATAGTCGACTCTCTTTATCTCGACTTCGCTTACCTCGAAAAACCGTTTACCTCGAAGTGAAAATCTGGTCCATGTTTTAACATGGAAATCTAATCATAGGTAACAAAATTTCTCCTCTTTTCCACAATATTTTCAATATATCTCGAACTTCAGGAGTCAAATTATATATTTATTTGTAAACTGTGGTTGTTCGATTTATTTTTCCCTCAGTTCTGAAAATCTGATATGTCGAGGTACGGATATCTCGAAATATTTCAGAGAGTCCCTTGACTTCGAGATAACGAGAGTCGACTGTATAGGTATATACGGCAAAGATCTGGATCCGACTGCCTGTTCGCGAAAATTGATCAGTTTTCGCCTTGATTTTATTCTGAGTAGCTTGGATCGTTTACTATCCACAGCTCGCCCAGCGAAAGCTCATGTCAGACTGAAAAACACGTCAAACTGCGTCATATGAGGCTGGGCGCCATGAAGTAAGGTACCTGTTCTTATGCATGAGTTGTACAAATTTTAACAGGTCTGGCGAGATGCTGCGGTACAAATATTTTACTCTATGGGTCCAGGCTGGGGAGGATTGATTGCTCTTGCTAGCTACAACAGATTTCACAATAATGTCCTGAGGTGGGTACATTGTATTCAATATGCTATTTGTATTTATAGTACCAAGTGGCATATAAGAAATTATATGCCACTTGATAGTACTTATATATGTACATGTTTCGTTCTAGAATAGACACCTTTTTTCGACCAAAACTGTTGATCGTTCTGTCTGTTTGAATTTTATAATCTTTTTCTCCCCTAGTACAGTCGACTCTCCTTATCTCGACTTTGTTTATCTCGACTTTGTTTATCTCGAATAAACGCTTATCTCGAAGTGAAAATCTGGTCCCTGTTTTAGAAGTCTAACAATCGGTGTCAAAATATTGTGGAAAAGAGAAGAAATTGCTCCAAAGGAGCAATTTTTGCTCTTTTCCACAATATTTTCAATATATGTCTAACTTCAGGAGTCAAATTACATAATTCAGTTTTGATGTGTGATTGTTCGACTTATTTTTTCCTCAATTCTGCAAATCTGATATGTTGAGGCATGGCTATCTCGAAGTAGTTTAGAGAGTCCATTGGACTTCGAGCTAACTAGAGTCGACTGTACGTACATTGTACATAAATATGCATTATTGCTTTGGGCATTTTAAGGGAACTAGATCCACATAACGATTTTCCGCCATATTTTACAAGGGAGTCAATGTTTGAGACTTCCTGTTTGCGTTCTTGCATACCCAGTCCCTTCTTACAAGAAGTCTTCTCTAAAAGGAAAGAAGTCTCCAAGTATTATTTGCTTTTAGAGTAGACCCAGTTTGGAAGGGGCGTAAAACTTTTTTGACAGAAATTTATGACTTGAAAGTTATGAATTCCCTTTAATACATTTAGTCTGTATAACATAAACTTTTTTGATCATTTACTTTTGGAAGTATATGGAATGTCAAGCTTAACTGTCTGCAAAATGAAGATGTCGCCTTTCCATGTCGTAGCTCTGAAGACAATATTGATGCTTATAGTACCTAACCTATCTATTACGTCGTCTGCTTAAATTTCTACCAAGTATGCTAGGCGTTTATTCGCTGGCGAGCTGGCGAGTAAAGAAAGACATTGTATTATCCATAGTTACAGATAAGATGGGGTATCCACATAATATTTTTCTTATTTCTCAACGAAAACATATGTTGTGGGTACTCATTAGAAGCGCCTCGTCGAGGCGCTTCTAATGAGTACCACAACATATGTTTTCATTGAGAAATAAGAAAGATATCAGCAGTTTTCGGATGAAAAAAGTTATGATTATCCTTGAAGAACAGTTTGAGTTTGGCATGAGCTTTATTGATGCACAAAGCGCAAAAATGCCTTCCATGCGTAAGTAACGAAGTCCCAGATCGACCTTATCATTTAGGCAATTTAAATAGGCCTGTCTTTGCCCGCTTGTAGAAGCAATTTATACTGTGGAATAGAGGAGACCTTGATCTGATTAACAGGTATGCTTCATACTAATAACCTTTCGCTTGACGTGGCCAAGATTACCCAAGAGTGACATATGGTAGGAACCTGGATAATTCCTGATGTTTTTATCTATTTTCAGAGATTCATTAATTGTGTCACTTGGAAACTGTATGACAAGTATATTTGGTGGATTTGTCATATTTTCATATCTCGGTTATATGGCCGGGCAGCTGAAAACGGAAGTTGGCAAAGTCGCAACTCACGGTAAAAATTGCTTTATAAATCATTACGAAAACACGCCTATTCAAATATATAGAAAATTTCATTTTCAAAAACTGAAAATTTTCAGATAAAAAAAAAACTCCGATATTTTTCCTATTTCTGCTCAAAACATAGATTGTGGGCACTCGTTAGAACCGCCTCGCCGAGGCGGTTCTAATGAGTACCCACAATCTATGTTTTGAGCAGAAATAAGAAAAATAATGTATACCCCTGTAAACCCCAGTTTTACTATATAAAAGTGGGGTTTAAGGGGGTCAAAATTATATAGGTATGTTTTCGTGATGTAATAGAGTGGCTTGTTTAGCCCTTTATTTGTCAAGCAAAATTGCAACAGAGAAAACTCTTTTTTTTTTTCAGAGAAAATAAAGTTTGACATTTCATGTGAATCGTCTGCTGGGCAAATACTGTAGTCAGGAATTCAAGATTTGAAGCAGAAAAGACCGATCAGTGATGAAATTTGGCTTTTATTTATAACAGTTTATTTATTAATAATGAGTCTAAGACTATTTTTTATACATATATTTGTAATTTAGAGTTGCGTCAGCATTTAAGGGGGAGAGATTTCAATCAAATAAAATTATTACAAACATTGCCCTGCCCCAGCATCTAGTAGTGGTGTTTTTGAGATAGGGTCATGGGGTGGCGATGAAGCTTGACAACGGGGTTCGATTTCAACTTTCTCAGCACATGGTAATGTAGATTATTAAATCGATTAGACTAAATAATAGAAAATTATTTCACTAAAATGTTTACCCATTGCGCTTCATGCTGGACATTGTGATGATGTGCTATCGACTATATTGTATATCCACCCTCGTTGCAGTGATAGTATTTCTTCCCAAAATTGTTGCCATTACAATGAATTTGCTGTTACATGTACAAAGAACCCCTAAACGCAGCAGAATGATATGTAAGAAATGGTTTGTTTTATTCTTATTTCCTAATAAAACATATCTTGTTGTTAGAATCGCCTGCCAGTCAAATTATCATTTGAACGAATTTTGTTGTTTTATCGAGTGTCGGTATAACGACGGTATAACTAAAGTTGATCGTAGTTGACTCGATGTTACTCATAAGTTTACTCCGGATACACGACTTACGGGTAGCTGATGAAGCAGTATATAAAACACTGGATGGCCAACCTACTTGTGAGCTGGATGAGCAACCGCTTCCATAATTTGATTATGATTATTGTAGTTTCCTGCTTAGAATTTGTAGAATGTACATTATAAACACTTAAGACCCTAACCGGCAACGATGGACAAAAATGATAGTATCATCATTACGCTTATTCGAATATATATAGAAAATTTCACCTCCAAAAACAGAAACTTTTCAAATAAAAACTCAGATATATTTTCATATTTCTGCTCAAAACATAGATTGTGGGTACTCGTTAGGACCGCCTCGTGAAGCGGTTCTAACGAGTGCCTACAATCTATGTTTTTGACCAGAAATAAGAAAAAATAATGTATACGCCTGAAAGCCCCAGTTTTACTATATAAAAGTGAGGTTTAAGGGGTCAAAATTTTATAGGCATTTTTTTCGTAATGCTACAATAAATTCATAATCGCCTGCATACACACCCTGTATCGTCTGACATGTGCGCCCACCGAAGATTCGCGCTGTCTGATCAGAATCTTCTTTTGGCGCATGTTGGATAGCCAAGTGGCAAAGTTTCTTCACGTAGACAATGAAGTCACTGATCAGAATCAAATGTGTGGCGGGCGCACATGTCAGAAGGTGCGTTTTCTCACGTTGAACCTCCAGTTCTTTTTCTATGCTACCACAGGAGCTGGCCTGGTATTCGTGATTTACCCAGAGGCAATGAATCTACTTCCGGGCTCCACTTTCTGGTCAATTATATTTTTCTTCATGCTAATAACCCTTGGATTGGACAGCCAGGTATGTTCTTATTTCCTATTTAGCGGATTTCCTCGACGAACCGACAATTAACGCTCAGCACTCTGAGTAAAATTCTCAGCAGATGACATTTTGGAATATTTTT
This sequence comes from Anodontia alba, assembly GCA_964016985.1. Lineage (NCBI taxonomy): Eukaryota > Metazoa > Mollusca > Bivalvia > Lucinida > Lucinidae > Anodontia > Anodontia alba. The sequence goes on along the minus strand of OZ024828.1, from coordinate 50,314,487 downwards.
TTATTATTTTCCCAGAAAACAGGTTTTGACATTTCATGGAAATGAGACAATTTGCATGAAAAAGCAAATCCTGTTTTAGGGGAAAAATAAGAAAACAGTCATCAATCATTCGTCTGCTGAATTAGCCCAGAGGGTGGTAACATCACGAAAACATGCCTATATAATTTTGACCCCCTTAAACCCCACTTTTATATAGTAAAACTGGGGTTTACAGGGGTATACATTATTTTTCTTATTTCTGCTCCAAAACATAGATTGTGGGTACTCGTTAGAACCGCCTCGCCGAGGCGGTTCTAACGAGTACCCACGATCTATGTTTTGAGCAGAAATATGAAAAATATCAGAAATTTTTATCTGAAAATTTTCATTTTTTGGTGGTAAAGTTTTCAGTATATTTGAATAGGTATGTTTTCGTAATGAAGGTTTCAAGAATAAATAGCAAATGCAGCCTTTTTCACGATATGTTTCGTGGACTGGGGATTCTTGTAATAGAACTAAAATATTGTACTGTTTACTAGTTTCTGATGTTTCTATATCTTCGAGTGTTGTTCGATGCAAAACACTGTGTGGTTACATTCTGCGAATGTAACTCGTGATGTCAAAATGGCCAAAACTATTTAGTCTGGTCCAGAGATAGTCGGCACTATTTTCAGTTGTGTGTGTTCATTGCTCTATAGGGTAAATCTCAACTGAGCACATATTAATATAAAGGATTTATTAGTCACTCATATCTTTCTCCCGCTTAACCCTAGTCCTGCTGAACTCGGATATATCCTGCCTTTGCAAACAGTGTAAATCCAGATCAGTTGGCTTATGAAGAAGCCAACTGATCTGGAGCTGCACTGTTTGTCATTTAGTATGTGAATTTTTCAACAATCTTGATCAAGTAATCTGACTGGCTGACAATGAGAAGTAGGTGTGGCATCTTAAATTATTCAGCATGACAAGGGTTGACATGGACGTTACATTTCAGTTTTTTAGCAGTATTGCTTATTTTCTGACAAGTTCTAAACAAATACACATACATTTCTGCTGTAAATGTAGGCACTCAGCTGCTGAGATTAACTGGGCCATGCGAAAACCGGTCTTTGGGTATGTGCGGACAGCGAAGGCCCAGATCAGCCTGTACGTCTGCGCATTCTGATAATGGCCTTTGTTGTCCGCTAACAGAATCATTTTACACTATAAGATGTAACACTGGAGAAATGCCCGGATGAGACTTTGCGGATGCGCGGGATTAATCTGAATCTATGTACTCTGCATATGTTCGAAGACACATTTTCACTTTGATGCAGCCCACTTGATCTCTGACCTTTAGAGAACGAATCATGAAAATCAATATGGAGATGAAACTGCAAATTGTATTGTATAGGCATTTGTAACAGTTTTAACCCTTTCAACCCTGCAGACCATAACATATACCTGTGCAAAAGGTGTAGAGCCAACTGAGACGGCTCGTAAAAAGCCGTCTCATCAGGATCTACACTCTTTGACATTCTGCTTTTGACTTTAAATCCCTGTTTGCATCAATGGACATGTCCAAATTCAAGGACGGAATAGTTCATTTCAGAAACTTAGGGATGAAAGTGTTAAACATCGAACCCTAGCTCCTGCAACCTGATTCTTTGTAAATGCGTTTCAATAATCAAGTCCCTAGCCATTAGCACTGATACTTGTATGATATTACAAACTGCTGCAGGCGGTAATTGACACGCGATATATTAGTGATATTTTCTCAGTTTCCCCTGAAAGTGTGGTATGACATTTCTGAGTCAAACAAAATGTCAACCCTTTTTGACAGAGTGTTATAACGACACTACTTTTCAGGAAATTGTTAGTTAAGAAATAAATATCTCTTAATTTTCTCCCTCGGCTAGATAAAGGTTAGAAAGCAATTAGGCCGCGTTCAGCGAAAAAGTGCGAAGTATCATCCTGGTCTTTACTGTCCATTCGTACATTTAGTACTATCCAATGATCTGTTGGTGAACAGTAAAGGTCTTGATCAGCAGATGCGCAGGCTGATCTCGGCCTTCGCTGTCCGCATACGCACGAATACACGTTTTTGCAGGCGTGGCCCAATTATTCTGTTCACGTATAGTCAGATTTACATTTGTGGGCGTAATTTTATCCTGATTTAAATCCTTCGTATCGGTAATCAAATGACTCCAAAATTAAAAAGGGGATTTTGTTCTGAATAATATATACTTTGTTGCCGTCATTACAAGACCCATAAAGTCCAAGATCAGTTTATATCCCGTCTTTTTGCCCGTTAACTTGAATATAATCAGTGATGACATGGCCCGTATAATGCACGGCTATATTAGAATGAGCTAGGCATTCACGTTTCGCATAGCCTTAAGGTACTTATCATCTTGATTGGCATCAGGTTTGAAATAAGTGCACTGTAATGTAAGAAAGATTGTCCTATAAAATTAAAAGTTGACCTACAAATCAGGCAATGGTGTATAAGGCGTACGATAAAACAGGACTTAATTCATATGTGAACATATGTATCCTGCTCAACCGGTACATCCGAGAGGTCCATTACGAAAACACGCCTATTCAAAAATACTGAAAATTTTACTACTAAAAAAATGAAAATTTTCAGATAAAAAGTTCTGATATTTTTCATATTTCTGCTCAAAACATAGATTGTGGGTACTCGTTAGAACCGCCTCGTCGAGGCGGTTCTTACGAGTACCCACAATCTATGTTTTGAGCAGAAATAAGAAAAATAACATATGCCCCTGTAAACCCCAGTTTCACTACATAAAAGTGGGATTTAAGGGGGGTCAAAATTATATAGGCATGGTTTCGTGATGAGATCATAGTCAACTATAAAGAGCAGAGTATTTGGGCATTTCCTTCTCCTATATGCATTAAGCACGTGTTTTAACTAGTAATGCCCAATCAAGCATAAATTTCTACAGTATTGTTGTCTTTTGAGATTTCTGATCGATCTGTTGATCGGGAAATTCGTGCAGTACCGACTTACTTATTCGGTCCAAGACTAAGTCACGGATAGAATCAATGAATTACGAAGAACAATGGACTGACACAGATTCGCTTTCTGTAATATATACTTTCAACACTAACATACAGCATGTTCGTTTTATTTCGCTTGAATGCGTTCGGATAAGAAGAAAAAGAAAGCAAAAATCCTTCAGGTTATTTTGAACTTTAAATTTTAACCGTTGTCATGCTGAATAAATTAAGATGCCACACCCACTTCTAATTTCCAGCTGATAAGATTACTTGACCTGGGATTTTTGATAGAAATTCACATATTTAATGACAAACAGTGCAGATCCAGATCAGTTGGCTTCTTCAGAAGCCAACTGATCTGGATCTTCACTGTTTGCTAAGACATGGCATGTCGTGATCAGCAAGAGAAGGGTTAATAGTGCATATTAAAGACGTCTTAAATAAAAATTAAGAATGCATTTGTTTCGTACAAACACACAGATACCATTTGAATATAAACTACCCCATAAAAATACAAATGAAGTCAACCAGCGAAGGCCACAATCACGAAGCACAAACTTCTCAAGGCAGGAAGAGGAAGCGCCATGGAACACTCAGCAGGAACAACTTCTGGGCCCAGGTGTTCAAAACTAACGATGTCGTTAGTTAACGTTTCGTAAAAAACTTTGATCATTGAATATGCCATATACGCTAATATTCTTGCTGAACAAATGTGAGTAGCTTTTTTTCAGCAAAGATACTGTACTTCCTACAGCACTTACCATTTTGACCTCTAACAAGCTCGTTAAGCTAACGCTGCTTTGAACAACTGGGCACTGGTCATCAGATAAATAAAAAAAAACTACAACAACAATTAACCTTTACCAATGTGACGTCGATGCAACGTCATGACTTTTATACAATGTCGCATGAGCATCGATGCAACGTCATGACGTAGCTTCGTCGTTTATGCAACGCTGTATCAACGTCATGTGTCCAATGTGGAACGAAAAATGAAGAGGAAATACAACATAGATACCGATTTGGAACGGTGAACCGTGTAATGGTTGGATTAAAAGATAACAACTTATGATCACTTATATGCATATAAAGTGGTACTGTTTATATTGTTTCAGTTTGCAATGGTGGAAACAGTTTTGACAGGGGTCTGTGATTCATTTCCCGACGTTAGAAAATTCAAAACGTTCATCATACTCGGCATCTGTATTGTTGCTTTCTTACTGGGCCTACCTATGACAACACAGGTAAGTCGGGAATATGTGAACAGGGACTTTGCCACAGTATTCAGTGATTCTGTACGAGATCGGAGAAAGTTGAGAAAAGACAGCAGGCACGCAGGATGATTCTGAACTTTATCTATGTACCATGAATACACATTTTCGCATAGTGTGCTTTATGCTAATTCCAATGCTCTATAGCACTATAACATTTGGTATCAAATGCTTCTCATATCCTGACATTATCAAAACCCATCTAGAGGTTCGGTCGTCGTTATGAAACACGTTAGCCAATCAGTTGGCCAAAGCACACATAGTGCTATGTTCGTCGCTACATACAATTCTTATTTAATTTATTGTTTAGACACGAATCATTATTTAGTAAATTAGTACATCTGGAAACCATATTTGTGTATATATATGGTCAGTCCAATCATGTTTTAACTTTCGTGCATGTGTGTGTGTGTGTGTGTGTGTGTTTTGCTCTGCTGTCAGATTACCATTCAGCCCTCTGCTGTGTTTTATTGTGTGTGCGTGTGTATGTGTGTTTTGTTGTTGTTTCTTTTGTTTGTTTGTGTGTGTGTGTGTGTGTGTGTGTGTGTGTTTTTGCTCTGCTGTCAGCTCTACCGTGTTTTCTTGCAGTTTTGTTACAGTTTGTGTTTTATTGTGATAGTTCACTGATGAGGTAGAGGAGGCTTCGCGAACCAAACAAACGTTTGTGATGTTGAGCTGTACCAGAATTAAGAGCAAAATTGCACTCGTGTAAAAAATATACGAGGATACCCAGGAAACTAGTTTAACTATTTCGGTGCCAAATTTCAGACGACATGTGTCATCTGTTTTTTTTTTATTTTAACAAACTATCGTTTGGAAAGACGTTTATATGTTAAGTTAAAAGACTGAATGTCAAAGAGCGTAGATCCAGATGAGATGAGATGGCTCATTGAGCCGTCTCATCTGGATCTATGCTGTTTGAAAAAGCCTATTATTGTCGCCTGTGGCAGTGAAAGAGTTAAGGCCCCACATAAACAATTGTTTATGCTGACCGTTCCAATGCAATTCTTCTGCTGCAGTTCTTTGATTTCATGTCGGTTACGAGGGTCCTGCAAAAAGTTTTGTCACTGGGTTCGGATTACTTAAGTGTTACGTGTTATCAAACATATTTTTATTACAAACCTTCAAAGTATTCCCCCTTTACTGAAGCACATTTTTGTAACCTTTTTACCCAGTCGCGAAAAGCAGATAAATAGTCTTCTTTTGGTATCTGTTGGAGACACTGATAAATAGCGCTGCCAAGAGAACTTCTAGACGTATACTTATTTCCAGAAAGCATTTTCTTAAGCCTTGGAAATAAAAAGAAGTCACAGGGACTCAGGTCAGGTGAATAAGGCGGATGGTTTAAAACTTTCACCTTTTCAGAAGCCAAAAAAGTCTTAACAACCTCACACTTATGAGAGGAGGCGTTGTCATGTAAAAGGTGGATCCTGACTATCCGTTGCTTGGTCGTTTCTTATTGTAAAACTCTTTCACTTTCTTCAGTACAGTTTTCTTGTAGAATCGACCAGTGACTGTATGACCAGATTGACAAGCCACTTGAACGACTGGCCCACTTGAATTAAAGAAAATTGCGTACAACATCTTTTTCGAACTTATGGTTCTCTTGGCAATACATGGGCGTGTTTGATCTTTTCGCTTCCATTGCTTATTATCAGCCCTTCTTTGTGGCTCAAACATGTGCACAAAGGTTTCATCACCTGTTAGCAAGTTAGAAATAACCCGACTATTACAGCCTTTGTATGTTTTCAAAAGTTCCCGGGCACATTTAAAGCGTTGTGTCTTTTTCTTCTCAGTGAGCAAATGAAGTACCATCTAACGCAAACCTTTCTCAGGTCCAAACGCTTTTTCAGAATTGTTTGTACACTGCCTTCTGATATGCCAGTACAACTAGCTATATCTTTGACAGACAGTCGCGCATCCTGTTCGACCACTATCTTTACAGCAGCGATGTTAGCCTTGGTAACAGAGGTCTTAGGCCTTCCAGGACGGGTATCATCTTCAACAGAAAATTTCCCAGCTTTAAAAGCTTTAACCCACCTAAAAACTGTGCGCATTGAAATGGTCTGAGGTCCATATATATACAACACAATTCATTAAATATCTGCTTTGAATATATATTAAGCCTAATGCGGCATTTAATATAGCTACGAATTTCAGTCTTCTGGTCCATGTTCCAATGTAGCAAGTAAATTGGTCAGTGTATCTATTTCAATGTGAAATCTCGATCAGTTGGAACGCAATTTGCACGAAATAAACGGGTATCGTTAGCTATTTAACACACCATTCAAGTGCAGTGAAGCATTTTAATATATATTTGAGATAAAACTAAGGAAGCCTATCAGTGACAAAGCTTTTTGCACACCCTCGTATTGTAACTGTGCTGTTGTGTCTTTGTGTCATTGTGTCTTTTCATTGTTTGTTCCACATCGTTCTTCTTTCAGTGCATCGGGAAGGCTGCGCTGTGTCATGGTGGTCTTTTCAGCGTATCCGCATTTATATTGTGATGAACAGCGCCTGCTGTTATCCATCCTAACGTCTTGTTCATATCATGACCACCACGCTAATGCCTGACATGACATACGGCATTTGACCATTAACCCATTTATGTCAAACAGATTCTGCTACCTCAATTCTTTGGACAGGTCATTTCCAAATGAAGGGATGTCTGTTTGGTTTTTATTATTACCATGTTTTTTGTACAAAGTCCTGTATTTAGTTCAAACACTGTAGACCCTGATCAGACGCCGCATTCTGCGGCGCCTGACCTGGGAGTACATGCTATTGCAAATGTCAAAGCCGACTGGCCAATGTTGCCCAAATTGCATGTGGAACCTCCTTTGGGTAGGAAAATGAAAGATGCTAGGCATAAATGGGTTAAAGTGTCAAGCGAAAGCGCAACAGAGGGCATTCTTTTCATTGTTATTATTATTTTTCGGAGAAAATAAGCTTGGCATTTCAAATGGTTGTCATCTTCTTTATTTCCAAGGGCAATCGTTTAGATTTTATTTTCTCTAAAATTAAGAAAAAAATAAGAATTGCTTCTGCTGTGACTGTAATTGGGACTTGAACACAAGATATTGGGCTGAATTGGCCATTCCAAGGCGGTTCCTCCGCTGCAGTTTTTCTTTGCTTGTGCGTCTATGGTTTCATATGTGATGTTTGTGCTGCCTTACAACTTGTGAGTCGTTTCTCCTTTTGGTGCCTCGCGAGGGCTGTGCATCGTAATTGTTGCATTTCCTGGGTATCTTCACTTATACCTTAAAGGATTAACCCGTTACATGTAATGCCTATTGGAGTCTTTCATCTTAGCACTTGACTTAGCATTTAAAGGAGTGTTTTACAATACCATGTTTTTCCGCGTAATCCAATTCCAAAGTGTGAAGACCTTGATTTGACCACGCGTTCTGCGTCGTCTTATATGTTCTACGCTATTTGCCAAAATCCGCTTTGTGAGGCATTCGACATAAACAAGATAAAGTCAGTTGGATATGTAACTACATGAATGTCTTTGAATGATATCAGAGAATCGTCCTTTTAAATGAGCCAGGGCATAGCATTTCCCACAAAACATTACGAAAACATGCCTATTCAAATATGTAGAAAAATTCACCTCCAAATAACTGAAAATTTTTAGATAAAAATTCTGATATTTTTCATATTTCTGCTCAAAACACAGACTGTGGGTACTCGTTAGAACCGCCTCGGCGAGGCGGTTCTAACGAGTAACCACAATCTGTTTTTGAGCAGAAATAAGAAAAATAATGTATACCCGTGGAAACCCCAGTTTTGCTATATAAAGGTTGGGTTTAAGGGGGTCAAATTTATATAGGCATGTTTTCGTGATGATAGCATGTATGCTCAGCGAAGACTCAAACCACATTGCGCTGCGCATTCTGACCAGAGTCTTCGCATGGCACACTGTGGGTAGCTCGGGATCCAAATCGTCTTCAGGCGGAAAGCGAGGACTCTGATCAGCCTGCGCATTAGATGCGCAGGCTGATCTGAATCTTCGCTGGGCGCTAATGCAATCTTCTAGGAATTTCTATGTTCCGGCTTAAATAATCATTAATTTATCCTAAAATCAAACTTGATATATCAAAGTGATCATTTGTAAATATCCGGCAGACGAATGTGACATACTAAAATATCATTTTTACCATCTCAGCCCTCAAACCAGCTCTGAAATCGAGTTTAATGAAGCAAACTGCTATTTAAATAATCAAAGCCAGACCGAGTTTTGTCAAAAAAGCTGAAAGGATGTGCGAACAATAATAGATCAGATCAACTGTGCACATCATGGTCGGATGACGATGCCCCTTCGCGTGCAGCAACGAGACTGACTCTGAGCATTCATGGACGAAACACAAAGGCTCTGATCAGTCTGCGTGGATGTGTGAGTGCATCACGAAAACATGCCTATATAATTTTGACCCCCTTAAACCCCTTTTTTATATAGTAAAACTGGGGTTTACAGGGGTATACATTATTTTTCTTGTTTCTGCTCAAAAACATATATTGTGTGTCTCGTTAGAACCGCCTCGTCGAGGCGGTTCTAACGAGACACACAATATATGTTTTGAGCAGAAATATGACAAATGACAGATTTTTTTATCTGAAAATTTTCAGGTTTTGGTGGTAAAATTTTCAGTATATTTGAATAGGCAAGTTTTCGTAATGGCGTAAGCTGATCTGGGTTATCGTTTTCCTGTTTGCATAAATATCTTTTCGCATGACGCAGGTATAACAACATTTTGACATTTAAAACTTAATCCTTACCACTCACCTATTTTTAAAGGTGACAATTTGCATGAAATGTTATAGCCTATTTCCTGGTAAAAAATAAACCAAAACGTTTTAAAACGTCGTCCAGATGCTGAAAGGCTTACCCAGAATACAGCATGTTCACCGATTTAAATCGTAAATTATTAAGAGTTACTAGAGCCTTATTTATTTTTCATGAAAAGGAACTTAAAATTGAGCCACCTCATGACAAAACCAACACAATGGCATGTGCGCCCAGCGAAGACTCATATCAGCCTATGCGTCCGCAAAGTCTGATCAGAATCTTCGCTGTCCACATGAAGAAAGCTACGGTCCTAAGCTACACGTTGAGCACACAGTGAAGATTGATCAGACTGGGCAGACGCCAAGGCTGATCTGAGTCATCGCTGGGCGCACAGCCATTTTGTTGATTTTGTCATGACATTTTTTGCTCTCTTTGCTCCAGGTCAGCTTATGCCATGGCCAGTTGTCCGTCGTCCGTCTATCGTACATGTATGTCCGTCCGTCCGTCCGTCGTTAGCTTTTCACTTTTTCGGCATCTTCTCCAGAACCTAAGTCGGATTGAGCTAAAACTTGATGGGAGGCATCACAGTAACACAGAGATTCAGAATTGCTAAAATCGTTTCGTTCCGATATCCAAGATGGCCGCGCGGCCATCTTGAAATTCTTTAAACGACATCTCCTCCACAACCGTAAGTCGGATTGAGCCAAAACTTGATGGGAGGCATCTCAATGACACAGAGATTCAGAATTGCTAAAATCATTCTGTTCTGATACCCAAGATGGCCGCCACAGCGGCCATATTGAAATTCTTCAAACGACATCTTCTCTCAAACCATAAGTCAGATTGAGCCGAAACTTGATCGGAGGCATAGGGGCAACACAGAGATCCAGAATACTAAAATCGTTCCGTTTTCGTAATGAGTTCTACTTTAACTCTTCCCAATAGCAGGGGTATCTGACGAATTTCAAGTACAGTCGACTCTCGTTATCTCGAAACAAAGGAACACCCTGAAATACTTCGAGATATCTGTACCTCGACATATCAGATTTGCAAAATTGAGGAAAAAATAAATCGAACAACCACATTTAACAAATAAATATGTTATTTGACTTCTGGAGCTAGAGATATATTGAAAATATTGAGGAAAAGAGGAGACATTGCTTCTTTGGAAAAACCACGGACCAGATTTTCACTTCGAAATCAGCGGTTATTGGAAATAAGTGTAGTCGAGATAACGAGAGTCGACTTTATAACTGTAATGCTTTAGCCTGAATTTTACGTCGTCTGTTATAGTCGGGCGCATTTTCGGATGCAGCAGTTAAAGCTTGCGTAATGACATGTCTGACTAACGCATTCAGAGTGCCTAGCTGCACGGTTCTCATGCAAACGATTTATACAATATACGTGTGTTTGTTTGTGGATGACAGGCTTTGGTGATGATATTTAGACTAAACCTTTAATTTTAAGTTCAGTTTTATGACTTGGCATTTCATGGATGATAAAAGGTATGAAATGATATACAAATCAGTTGATTATGTAAGGGAATAAATATTTTATTACTAAATTTAAAGGAAATAGAAAACACACATCACGAAAACACGCCTATATAAGTTTGACCCCCTTAAACCCCACTTTTATATAGTAAAACTGGGGTTTACAGGGGTAGACATTATTTTTCTTATTTCAGTTCAAAACATAGATTGTGGGTACTCGTTAGAACCGCCTCGACGAGGCGGTTCTAACGAGTACCCACAATCTATGTTTTGAGCGGAAATATAAAAAAATATCGATTTTTTTATCTGAAAATTTTCATTTTTTGGTGGTAAAATTTTCAGTATATTTGAATAGGCATGTTTTCGTAATGAGTTATCTGTGTCGTAAAACATTTGCTAATATCATGCAATACAAAGTTTAAAAGTACGTGTTTTTTTTATATGTGTCCACACATAGCTTGAACTCTCGATAGCTGAACATGGATTACATTACGAAAACACGCCTATTCAGATATATAGAAAATTTCACCTCCAAAAACTGAAAATATTCAGATAAAATTCTGATATTTCATAAATCCGCCCAAAACTTAAATTGTGGGTACTCTTAGAACCGCCTCGGCGAGGCGGTTCTAACGAGCACACACAATCTATGTTTTGAGCAGAAATATGAAAAAAAATGTTTACCCCTGTAAACCTCTGTTTTACTATATAAAAGTGAGGTTTAAAGGGATCAATATTATATAGGCATGGTTTCGTGATGTATATGCTGAAGAATAGTGCTGACTCTGCATCTGAATATTAATAGAGACCAGCCTATTTGATGAGCTAGGAGACAAGAGCGTGAACTGTCTCTGTAGCTGAGCTTAAGCAGGGACCAGCGTATGGGCTGAATTATTATTATATTGATAAGTTTGTCTGCAATATTGCTCATGTAATTACTTTATATATTATATATTCATTAAGTGATTATAAGATTACTAGCAATCATTTTCAAATCCTTTGTTTTGCAGTTAAATGGCCGGGAAGCCCAAAGAAAAATTAATATCATTTTTGTACATATTCTCTGAATATCAATAATCGAACGGCTAGGCTCAAAGGAAAAATTCTATATATAACTTTTATCAGGCCTAACAGAGTACGCTCGAGAAAATACGCTATATTCCCATATTTTATAGAAAGTCCTGCATTTATTGCAAACAGTGTGGACCTTGATCAGACGCCGCGTTCTGCGGCATCTGATTTGTGTCTACACTATTTGTCAACGTCCCAAATGGGGACGCTAGGCATCCGAGGGATACTCTAGGCATACTCTTTTTTTCTCAAGTTGTTATTTTTGTCTGTTTTTAACAGGGAGGCGTGTACGTCCTACAGATAATGGACCATTATGTGGCGGCCTGGTCTTTATTGATGATTGGACTCTGCGAGGTTCTCGCTGTCACCCATGTTTACGGTAAGGTTTTGGCTACAATGGAACATAGGAAAATTTTGTGATATACCGTAATCTTCCTGCACATTGGAACAGCCAGTCCTGAGCAAACAATGTAGACCAAGGTCAGACACCGCAGAACGCGACTTCTTTCTTTCTAGAGTAAATCAATTTTAGAAAGCATTTCGTGTGGAGGAAAACAAACATGAAGTAAAAAATCGTCTGTCTAGTATAAATGACGGAAAATCTACCACGTGTGTCAAGTCCCAATAGTAATGTAAATTGTAGATACAGTCAGCCCTCTTTCTACCGTCATTCGTTACAATCAGCCCTCTTTATACCGACATTCGTTACAACGACAAAATTTGTTATAATGACAGTTTGAATGTCACGCAACCTTCGCTCAGGAGGTGAAAGTTAATGAAATATTATGCAAGAAACATTAAAACATTAAAAGCATTAAAACTTCAAGCAACATATGTTTTGGATATTTGTTAGAATCGCCTCACTAACAAAATTCAAAACATATGTTTTATGAGGAAATATGAATAAAACAAGGTCTTTTTTTTACATAATATTCTGTCCATTAAGGATTCTTTACAACAGCAAATTCATTTTAATGGCAACATCTTTGGGAACAAATGCTGTCGTTGTAACGAGGGTTCACTGTACATTGTATTACCAAAGCACATTCAAGTACTGTAGTTATGAATAACATTTAAAATTAATGAATCGTGCCACGTGCATAAGTGGTCACTGACCTATCGCATAGTAGCCTAGATTAGCAAACAATGTCGTCGAAAATTCAGTCTACTATAGCTATAAATCTAAACCGCGTCATTAGAAACGAGCTTTCCGGGAACGCTCGGGCTTTACCCAACATTCTATCACGAAAACATACCTATATAATTTTGACCCCCTCAAACCCACTTTTACATTGTGAAACTGGGGTTTATAGGGGTATACAATAGTTTTCTTATTTCTGCTCAAAAAAATAGATTGTGGATACTCGTTAGAACCGCCTCGCCGAGGCGGTTCTAACAAGTACCCACAGTCTATGTTGTGAGCAGAAATATGAAAAATATCAGAGTTTTTTATCTGAAAATTTTCAGATTTTTTAGATGAAATTTTCAATATATTTGAATAGGCGTGTTTTCGTAATGGGTGTCCACATTTCCTCCAAGGAGACGCTTTGCTATAGCCCAGCTTTTTTATTGTCCCTATATTTATACGTCTGTCTACCTATTTATTGCTTTGTTTACCCAAAGCATTGGGACAGACATGTCTGAGCAAACTGTGTAGAACAAGACGAGTCACCGCAAATAGCAACGTCATATCATCATCTATCTTGTTTGCCATTCATGTAACAGGTGTTAATTACAACAATAGGTTGTAAATTGACTTGTAGAACAACTATGTTAGTTAAGAGTTTAAGGTATCCAAACATCAATAAAAAATTTTTCGGCGTTTTCCACTAGTAGGACGATTCAAAATCAATACTGCGAGCGTGGGTTTCAATAGTCTTAGTATTCTACATAGTTCCAGATAAGTGGTATCCGCTTAATACATTACGAAAACACGCCTATTCAAATAAACTGAAAATTTTACCACCAAAAAATGAAAATTTTCAGATAAAAAATTCTGATATTTTTCTTATTTCTGTTCAAAACATAAATTGTGGGTGCTCGTTAGAACCGCCTCGATAAGGCGGTTCTAACGAGTACCCACAATCTATGATTTTGAGCAGAAATAATAAAAATATTGTATACCCATGTAAACCCCAGTTTCACTATATAAAAGTGGGGTTTAAAGGGGTCAAAATTATCTAGGCATGTTTTCATGATGTTTATCTTATTTCTCCACAAAAAAATGTAGTGGGGTAGGTATATGTACCCATTAAAAGCGCGTCGCCAAGTCGCTTCTGATGTGTACCGACAACATATTTTTTGTGGAGAAATAAGAAAAAATGTCACTACTATTTAGTTGAGTCACCTTATCTGGAGTTACATGTATGTTCTACCACCTTTTAGGCTGTACCAAAGGTGGTCTAAACCCTTGTCCTGCTGAATTAATTAAGAAGTCACACCCATTTCTAATAATCAGCCAATCAGATTACTCGATCAAGGTTGTTGATATAGTTTCCCATACTGAATGGCAAACAGTGCAGATCAAGATCAGTTCAGAAGCCAACTGATCTGGATCTACACTGTTTGCAAAGGCAGGATATATCCGGGTTCAGCAGGACAAGGGTTAATAGCGGAATTGTACTGTATATAGTATTATCTAGATTCAGTTTGCCTTTAAAGGCTTGTTTTTCCCATAAGCATTTAATGACCTTTAACACTCTTAGGGCTTATTCAGTAGACGACAAGTTGATGGTAGTTGACAAAGAAAATAAACTTTATTTCATGCACATTGTCTCCTGTCGAGACAATTTGCATGAAATGTCAAAGCCTATCTGCTGAGATAATATTTCAAAATGTCGTTTGATAAATGTTTTACCCAGCATGCTAGGCGTTAAACCTCTATATACCATAGTTTAGCACATTTACTTGAAATATAACTCTAATTTATCGCAACTCCCACCGCACGCAAAAAGCATTATAACACCTATGGACATTTCTATGACAGTCATGATCGTTATTGTCCATTGGAAGTGAAAAAACCATGAAGCGAAACCTACACATTTCGTCTGGGAATAGCAAAAGCTCAATGCATGACGCAGTCAGCCATCCGATGCTAAGAGTACTTACCAAAATATATGCGTAAAGATGTTGACCAGAAAAAAGTCACTGTCACAAAACAGCCTAGAACCTCGGGGTGGGGGCGGGGGTGGGGGGTAACTTCGTGGGGGTGGGGGGTAACTTCCTATATATGGTATAGTGCGGTTGTGCGTGCCTAAGGGCTCCCTTTTTCAGCGCTGCCAGGTATCCGTTTCCTTTTTCAACAAGAAGTCCCCTTTTTCAACAAGAAGTATATGACTGACCCGATTTTGCTGGATTCGTATATGAAAGGCTCCACTTTTCTGACATCCCGGTATATGCTTATATTTTTCAATCACAGTTTTTTGAGGCTGCTTGTTCTCTGAGTATTCACTGACTTGATTGTGATATTTGCTTAACTACCAGCGATAAATGGGTAAAAAGTCAAAGGGCAGTATATGAATAGGTCAACATTTCGGACAATCAGGTATCTGAACGGGGTAGGTTTAGAAATACTGGCTCGCCCACCCATACCACAATTACCCCTAAGTTCCTCCTAAGTCCCCCCCCCCTCCCCCACAACCCGCGAGCTTACAACCGGTACCACGAGGAAAAGTAAACAAACAATGACAGACAGCACACACCTTGCAGACCAACGCTCTCGTCCCATTCGAGATGCTCTCAATGCGAGACAGAATTATGCGGGTGAACAGTAAAGGCCCTGTTCAGAATGAATGGTTGCGTATGCTGGTATGTTTATTCGCACCATTTAACTCTTTCGCTGCCAAATTTCAGACGACATTTGTCGTCTGCTTTTCTTTTCTTTTTCTTTTTTTTTTAACAAACCATTGCTTGGAAAGCCGTTTATATGTAAAGTTGAAAGATTGCATGTCAAACAGCGTAGATCCAGATGAGACGGCTCATTGAGCCGTCTCATCTGGATCTATACTGTTTGAAAAAAAGCCTATTATTATCGCCTGTGGCAGTCAAAGAGTTAAAGAAAATTCGTATTGTTCGTCGTGTACGGCTAAAAAGGAATTAATTCCCTTCCAATGGAGTCAACTCCGTTAATTGTTTTTACTATCTTTCTGAAAATGGTCTATTCTAATAGGAAGAATTTGCTTCCTTATTTCCTTTTAGAGAAGACCTCTTTTCAGAAGGGAAATAGTGCGAAGGAACTCAAACAAGACGTCACAAAAGTTGTATCCTTTGAAAAGAAAATGAAGGAACATTCAGTCCCCTTTAAATGATTGTCGCCCGATATTCGGAGCATTACAAGACAATGTCAAAACCATCATACTGTCTCGTTTATCAACTGTCATAATGCTTAATTGGAAAAACAAAATAGGAAATTGGCTATATTGGCTATTACATAGATATGATCCCTAAAAATTGTTTTCTCCAAAATAGAAAAAAAAATGCTAGCTGACATTACGTCAGCCACAGCTTTCGAAAATACTATAATAAGAATACTGTCGGATACACGGCGCTAAATATTAAGCTTTCGTTTTGCGAAAAACAGTATTAGTTTCGTACATTTCTGCATATAAAAGATATGATATATGTTTGGTCTCCGGAAGGTATTTCAGTGATCTTAGAATACGTCAGGGAAACATTAAATACATGTACGCATATTCATCACGACAGAATAGATCAAACGGATATGGAAATAAAATGTACAAATCACAGAACGCAGCCCATCTAATGTACCGATGGACAAGCCCAAGCAGGCACACAACGTTTAAACAACGTCGATTCAACGTTGAATCGACGTTGTTTCAACGTTGTGTGCCTACTGGGGCGATACCGCCTTAAAATGTCAGCAGCAAACCTGTTGCAAAGTGGACGTAGGAAGTCATGTTTTACGAGTACTCTACCTTAATATTTCGCATTCGATCGACTCCCCTCATCTCAAGCTCCCAGGGACTAAAATCTTTAGTATGTGACAGGAGTAGTCTGAGATAAAAGCAGATGAAACGTTTGGAACATAGAAACCTAAATCATTATTGTGTTTTATTTAGTTTGCCTTAAGAGCAGCAATTTGGTATACCTATGTTTAAAATAACCAGTCATATATTTCCCCATTGTTGCTTCTCGACGATCTATGTAATTGTGAAACCAGTTGAAATGAAAAAGACATAATCAAAGAATCTATATAAAATCTATATGGTTTATGCTATGGAAACAAAGAACGCATAAAAGAAAGAAAATCGTAGTCTCGGTTTGACTGAGACTCTTCATATGACAGCGTTGAAGCTTGGCTGTATACGCGCCTCAGCACCGGCTTCAGCGGACTCCAATTTTCCAGGATATCAGAATGGGTTCAATGATCCTATAACAATTAAAATAAGAACTGCACTTAGTACGTGGAGACATTTTACGGCCGCCACACGCAACTTAACAACACCTACAGTCATTACGAAAACACGCCTATTCAAATATATTGAAACTTATAGAGCCAAAACAGGAAAATTTTCAAATAAAGAGTCTGATATTTTTTCATATTACTGCTCAAAACACAGATTGTGGGTACTCGTTAGAACTGCCTCGGCGAGGCGGTTCTAATGAGTATCCTCATTGTATGTTTTGGAGCAGAAATACGACAAATAATGTATACCTCTGTAAAACCCAGTTTTACTATATAAAAGTGGGGTTTAAGGGGGTCAACATTATATATGCATGTTTGCGTGATGGAAATCAAACTAAAATCTGTTAAGTTGCCCTTGACACCAACGAACACATAGAGGATAAAAAAAAATCAGATTCTCTGTCTCTGTCTCTCTTTCTCTCTCTAATGCGAAGTTCAAGATACAGAGCTTTTCGTACAACTTCCTACCACTATAGTGTCTGATGTACCACCAGCTGGATCTGATAATAATGTTAACAAAGACCAGACACCACAGAGTTTAACAAGTAGTTTGTCTGATCATAGTCTGCTCTGTCTGTTTTATTTTATACCAACGGTTTTACTTTATATCGTACCAAGCCGATATTTCTGTTACAGCATCTTTTTGTTGTTCGTTTTTGTTAGGTCTGTAGTGTTGTCATTTCATGTAATTAAATGCTTTCCCCAGTGCCTTGGGAGAGCTGACTGCCTTTGTTCTAGAAGAATATTTAAAGAAAAAAATACAAGCTACCGACGAAAAATAATGGTTCTGATCAGAATGCACGGGAGATAAGACTGCTTTATATTTGATGTGGTTAATGTATAATAATTGTACAAGGGTAAGCGTGTATGTCTTCTTTAATCCCTTGAACGAAAGGATATGTGTATAGTCGTATGGCATACAATTAACTGTCATTAAGTCAAGATGATTACATAGGATGTTTATTAACTTTTGATCATTGCATTTATGTTTCATTTTTATTTTCGTATGTAATTACGTCTGTATATGACGGTAAACATTATAGCTGCAAGCAAAATACTCGGCTACATTCATGGGAAAATCTCATATTTTGATGTTGCAAATTATTAACTTGTTCCGTAAGTGAATGTGTACATATAAATTGTTAGTTGAAAATGCGTAGGCGCAATGTCAGTCATTACGTTTTGTATTTGGGCGCATTAAAGATTTATTAGCCATACAGTTTTTTTTTTATTAGTGCCCTATTTACTCGAAGTATTTGGATAAGGAGGCAAACAGTGCAGATCATGATCAGACGCCACAAAATGTGGCGTTTGATCTAGGTCTACAGTTTGCCATCTAGCAGCAGTTAGACACAACAGGTAGTACTCCGGACTTATTCAGGTTTGTGAAGTATGAAAGGGAGTAAGGGTGTCCGAACACTGTTAAATACCGTAACGGAGATTTCTTGAACTATTTTAGGCTGGCGGCGGTTCTGTCAGGACATTGAACTTATGATAGGCTCTCAACCGTCAATTTTTTGGAAGGTCACGTGGTTAATCACGTGCCCCATAGGGATTACTGTAAGTATACACAATTGATTACATGAAAATATTGCAATGTGATCGTTATAAATATTTGTTCACAGCTTTAGCAGGGTTTATCTGATCGTTATAAATACTAGTTCACAGCTTTATTAGGATTTATCTGATCCCTCGCCACCCCCCCCCCCCCACGCCCCCACGCCCCCTCCCACCTCACACTAAAAAATACATTTTACTTACCAAACTCTGGGAAATGTCATCAGATGACACATTTTTAAATAGTTTCTTACTTTTCCCAGAAAACCGGATTGAACATTTATGCAAATTGTCCTGCATGAAATGTTCAATACTGTTCTCTGGAAAAAGAAAGAAAATTTATATATTTCAAATTGTGTTCTGCTTAAATATTTATCCGATATGCTAAGCATTAAAAGAAAAACAAACTTCGTCACGAAAGATTTAGTATAGTATTTTCATACATGTAAATCGTACACACTGTGTTTAACTCTTTCACTGCCACAGGCGAAAATAATAGGCTTTTGCAAACAGCATAGATCCGGATGAGACGGCTCAATGAGCCGTCTCATCTGGATCTACGCTGTTTGACATTCAGTCTTTCTACTTTACATATAAACGTCTTTCCGAACGATAATTTGTTAAAATAAAACAAGCAGACGACAAATGTCGTCTGAAATTTGGCACCGGAAGGGTTAAAGATTATTACAATTCATATAAGGGGCGTCTGGCTGCTCATTTCATGATTATTTATGCTGATTGTTTATACTAATTCAGAGTTATTCGTGTTAATTTTGTGTTGTATTTTATAAATTGTTCGTGTTTTCTTTTTCGTTTATAATATGAAGCCCTGTTATGAAGAGTCTGCTTCAACTATTATAAAATTTAATACGACAAGAATAATTTTATGGATTACACATTTCGACCTTCAGATTTTTAGATCTTTATTTAGCATATGAATCGGCATCAGTGCCATTTATGGAGAACACAAATTTCATTCTTAATGCCCCTTTTTCTATAGCTATATAAAAAATGGCATATTCACCATATACTTTGTGATATGAGGAATCGGCATCGATGGTTTTAAATATTACATTCAATGTAACTTACGTTACGTTAAAAGCATTTCATACAAGATTGCATGTGCCTCTAGCGAAGACTCAAATCAGCCTGTGCATCCGGCAGGCTAATCAGAGTCTTCACTGCTTGCACATGCAACCTTTTAGAAAATGCTGCGCTCCGGTTCATTGTTGACATGTATACATTATAGTCAGAGCTCAAGATAAACAATTTTACAACCAAACGTAGTTTTTGTTTGTTCGCTTTTGACAACAAACCGTGTTGTGGGTACTCATAACAAGCACCTCCGTAAGTCGTTTTAATGAGCACCATCACGAAAACATGCCTATATAATATTGACCCCCTTAAACCCCACTTTTATATTGTAAAACTGGGGTTTATAGGGGTATACATTATTTTTCTTATTTCTGCTCATAAAACATAGATTGTGGGTACTTGTTAAAACCGCCTGAGGCGGTTATAACGAGTACCCACAATTTATGTTTTTGAGCAGAAATAAGAAAAATATCAGAGTTTTTTATCCGAAATTTTTCAGTTTTTTTAGGTGAAATTTTCTATATATTTAAATAGGCATGTTTTCGTAATGCTACAGTTTACATTTTATAGAAAATTAAGAAAACATGTATCATGATACACCTTTTTATCTGAAATTATGTAAACAAATGGCATATTTATCATATAATATAGGATATGAAGGCGTTTAGTTATTAACCCTTGTCCTGCTGAACCCGGATGTACCCAGCCTTTGCAAACAGTGGAGATCCAGATCAGTTGGCTTCTGAAGAAGTTCTGGATCTGCACTGTTTGCCATTCAGTATGTGAATTTATATCAACAATCTGGATCAAGGAATCTGATGTTGGCATGGCATCTTAATTTATTCAGCTAAAAGGTTGATAGAAGTAAAAAAAAAGTAGAAAAACCGGTATAAAGTTTACAAAATACTGAAATTCTCCACTGATAATTAAAAGCCTACTTGCCCAAAATATAAGTGATGATACCCAGGAAATGCCAGATTTGCGAAGCACAGCCTTTCCAGAGGCACACAAAAAGGACAGACGAGGAAAAAATAATGACAAAATAAATATAAAACCACAACTGCAACAGTGGAACCGCCTTGGAACTGTCTGTGGGAAAACTACGGGGGGGGGGGGGGGGGGGGGAAGGGGGAGGGGGGGGGGGGGGGTAAACCGATGCTACACCCTTAACTCTGATGCAGCTTCAATTTGCAAATATGTAGGGGTCCTCAAGCTCATCTCTGAAACATCGCAGTGAAACACATATAATCAAAAACACTTTGATGAAACAAAGCAAAGGGCTCAATGACGATCTGGCCGGGACACAGGAAAACCACAAAGAGCACCACATTACGACCACATTACGAAAACACGCCTATTCAAATTATATTGAAAACTTTACAACCAAAAAGGAAAATATTCAGATAAAAAATTCCGATTTTTTTTTTCAAATTCATGCTCAAAACATAAATTGTGGGTATTCGTTAGTACCCACAATCTATGTTTTTAGCAAAATAAGAAAATTATGTATACCCCTGTAAACCCCAGTTTTAATATATATAAAAGTGGGTTTAAGAGGGTCAAAATTATATAGGCGTGTTTTCGTGATGACAGTATCTTGTTAAGTAATGGCTACTCTGTCAATGAAACTACTATTTAACTTTAAAATGTATTACCATAATATTTCACGGTTATTGGTGTATCAGCTGTGCCTCCTGTTTGTGGTATTTTCTGGATATCTCTACTTCTATTTATGTATTATTTTTCTTTCAGTTTATTCTATTGTTCGCCTTGATAGACTATAGTCCTGTGAAGTATGGCGACTATGATTACCCGAAGTGGGCAGATGCACTAGGCTGGCTTCTTGCAATAGCTTCTGTGATATGTATACCGATAGTAATGATAAGGAAACTCTACAAAGAAGACGATTCAAGCAGCCTTTTAGGGGTAAATACAATCTATATTTCTCTACCACTTGTTTGATGGAAAGCACATCCAAACTAAGCCTATTTGTGTAGCCATACACACAGTTCATTATTTTCATTGTACACGAAAACCATTATTTTTGGCTGTCGTCTTAACCGCGGAACTTTACAGAAAAAATTGAAGCGATTAGCTATCACGAAAACATGCCTATATAATGTTGACCCCTTTAAACCCCACTTTTATATAGTAAAACTGGGCTTTACAGGTGTATACATTATTTTTCTTATTTCTGCTCAAAACATAGATTGTGGGTACTCGTTAGAATCGCCTCGCCGAGGCGGTTCTAACGAGTACCCACAATCTATGTTTTGAGCAGAAATTTGATATCAGTTTTTTTATCTGAAAATTTTGAATTTTTGGAGGTGAAATTTTCTATATATTTGAATAGACGTGTTTTCGTAATGAAAGGGTGTGAAAAACTTCTGTTGTGACGTCCCGGATATATAAGATGGCCTGCGCTACTTGAGGATTTTGTCTGTAAAAATCAGGTGTGTATTTTACCAGTTAGAACTTTCGCCAATAGTTTTCTTTATATATATATATATATATATATATATATATATATATATATATATATATATATATATATATATATATATATATATATTCTATAACAAAACATTTTTTTTTTTTCAAATAATTTTCACCATTTATAATAATATAAAAATCAGCGTAAAATTATTTTACCCGGGTAATGTTTTATCAATAACTGACAGCTATTTAATGCTTTATTTTATAATCTATATCAAATTGCTAATAGCAATGTTTCCTCTCCCAAATAAAGGTTACCATAGTTTGATATTCGAGTATTCTCTCAGTGCAGTTATATAGAGGATATTTACTCTTTGGCTGTGAATACTATCAATATTTTCATTGAGTGTAATGAAAACATCTGCTCAGTATTTTCACGAGTGCGAAGCACGAGTGAAAATTTGAATTTTTTCATTACACGAGATGAAAATGTTTATGATATTCACTGAAAAAGAGTAAATTTTCTTTTTATTTTATTGTTAACACGCCAATGCGCGCTTGTGACGTCATAGCTACGTCACCAAACAAAACATGAACGTCATGGCGTCGACGTTCAGTGCTTTTAAACATGTGAAGCGCTGGAGAGTCAAAAACAAAAAGTTTCGGCAAATTAAAATAATCTTGTTACCAAAATGTTCCTTACATTCTAACTAAGAAAATGCATACCAACACTTTATAGTTTTGTTAAGAAACAGAGACGTTAGAGGAGTTAAAAAAATCGAAGCGGGATCGGCATCTGTTAGTGAAACAATGAAGACAACGGAAGTAATCCAAAAACGAGCAGTGAAAATAACATCGAATTGTTACTTTTCACTGGTGAAAATATCATAGTCTTTCACATGTGAAAATATCATTTTTATTCATTTCGAATATGCATTGATTTCACCGCGTGCAATAAAATAAAATGAATTTATTGGCAATTTAACCATTAGGGGTTTCGATGACATAATTTACCGACGCCTGTGCATATACCGATAACGTTAACTTTGTAATAATAACAAAAGTAATTTGTGAGCATAATAGTCCCAAAGGACAAGAAAAACTAAAATAAAAAAAAAAAATCAGATTTTTATATTGAACTACTTTCTGAATGTCAAAGTACTATAATCATTGAGATATACTAAAACGGTTGGTCAGGCTTTCACATCCTATAACTATTTTGAAGTCTGACAGCCTTTGACATACAGGTTGATGGAAAGCGTGGGCCTGGGAGGCCCAAGGACACGGAAACAGCTGTCAGAGAGGGATTGCAGAGAGTAGAAGCTCTCGGCTATCAACTCTCATAATTAGACATACCTGGAGATCTGGTGTGAGATCTGCCATGCGTGCAGCAAGCCAGCTATCTGGAAGGGGGTCCACTGCATCACGAAAACATGCCTGTATAATTTTGACCCCCTTAAACCCCACTTTTATAAAGTAAAACTGGGGTTTACAGGGGTATACATTATTTTTCTTATTTCTGCTCAAAACATAGAATGTGGGTACTCGTTAGAACCGCCTCGGCGAGGCGGTTCTAACGAGTACCACAATCTATGTTTTGAGCAGGAATATGAAAAAAAATATCAGAGTTTTTTATCTGAAAATTTTCAGTTTTTGGAGGTGAAATTTCCTATATATTTGAATAGGCATGTTTTCGTAATGGGTATAGATGTTGCCCCTGTACCTGCACGTTAATTAAAAATATGTGATCTGACAGTGGGTTTCATTATATTATTGCGACGAAACAAAAGGCTCAATGGCGACCAAGCCAAAACATAAGCTTAGGCTCAAACAGGGACACGAATGGCCCGACCACAAGCATTGATAGCCAGGCGGCAGCCGTCTAAAACAGATTGAGGAAGGAGCCGTCATTTAGTTTCAGGACCGGCCTGTCGTCGTGCAGTTAAAGAGGGAAGCAAAGTTATCAACCATAATTGGGTTAACAACCATGTATGCAATTTGTCACAAAATGTCCATGTTGTTACCGATCTTCTTATAGCGAGTGGCAATCTTTGTAAATTGTTCCGAAAAATCAGTTTTGTCAACAATCGTGATGAATTTGTAGAGAAAGTCGCCATAAAGTTCTGATTAGAACATACCTTCTTAAAACCTTGTGTTGTGTCCTATACTACTCCCAAAACGTTTAGAAATGTAGCCAAAATGTATTAGCTATATTCATCAGATCAATATAATGGGTCACATATGAGATTGACAACTTTTCCTTGTTGCGTTTCTGAATTATCTGTCCATATTTAACGTTTTTATCGCTTTTGTTCTGCTACTCAGAAATCCTTAGAAACAGTTCAAACCCAGCGGGCAAATGCCGTTTATAAAACGTCGCGGCAGCGTCGGTGTAACGTCATGACGTTGCATCGACGTTAATATGACGTCGCAACGTTGCTCGCCCGCTGGGATAGAATGGGTCACCTACGTTTTGTTTTGACAGATACAGATTAGGAATGGCATAAAAGAATAAAAACTGTTAACTTATTATATAGCCTTGTTTCTATATTTGTCAGTATTGGGTTGTTTGGGTGGGACGATATTTGTTGTTGTTTTTTTTTCTGACATATTTTACGCTTTCTGGATTCTTCAGAAACTACGGTTACTTATGTTACCGTCAAGAAGATGGGGTCCAGCCTTGGTGAAGCACCGCGAACTTATAGACTACGTACATGGGTTCGTGTACGATCCAGACAAGGAGGAAGGCTATCTCAATAAAGGATACTCTTGGAGCTCAATCATTTCAAGTCCGGTATGTATGTTAAACCTGTATGCCTAGCGTTCCCTAAAAGGGAAATCGACAGACAATGTAGATCCAGATCAGACGCCACAGATGACGGCGTCTGTTCAGGATCTACAGATTTTGCATTAAATATAAAAATGTCTATAAAATATTGAATAATAAAAGCGACCAGACACCCCTTTTATTGAAACAGGTCCTGTCCAAAGAATTGAGGTAGCAGAATCCACCCGAAATAAATGGGTTAATAGGAGGCACAACAAGGACAATAGTCGTCGAGATGACCGTTTCTAGGATATACCAACGTCCGCAAACTTTGAAGAAGGCCTTTGCTAATCGCCGAAATAGACTATCATAAAGTACACTGTCTTTTATTGCCAGTGCATTATTTACCTAAAAATGATATCGTATTCAAACAGATACGTTTTTTACAGTTTGATCCGAAAGGCTTGATCAGATAAGAGTCTCAATTTCTCAAGGTCCACATAACACACACTCAAAATAATCTTGTCTACGTTTTCTTTATGACGTCAGAAAGACGTGCATGACCTGCAGCATCTGTAACTGCTCCAGGAGCCCAAAAACGATTTCTTTCGAAATTGTATCTTTGCTTACTAAGAAAATAAGACTTGCCATTTGATGTTAATCTTCTGTTATCTTCTACATGGCAGAACATTTGCAAGAAATTTCAACCCTTATTTCCCAGCTAGCATTCTTTATAAATCTATAGAGGGTCGTTATCGGCCCGTCAGCTACCCTGACGGGCCGATCTAGCACGCTATAGATTTATGCCCAGCTAGCATTCTTTATAAATCTACAGCGGACCATTATCGGCCCGTCAGCTACTCTGATGGGCCGATAACGGCCCGCTATAGAATTATGTAGAATGCTTACAGGGTTTATCGTAAAAAATAAAATGTCAGCTGCTTTTGTGAATGACTTTAGACTTAGGTCTCAAGATATACATACAAAACACATTATTACTACAGTAACTAATTCTAATGCTCTGTATTATGTCTCCTGCATATTCCCATATCTCTGGATCACGCGTGACGCAAACGTCACATGTTATCCAGGGTATTGTATACTATACTATATTGTTTAAAACAGTTTACACGATAATATCTAATAAGATGTGCCTGAAATAAGCAAAATGTATCGACATATATCGTCCTTATGCCTTGACTGCGTTTTCGGGGCATTAGGCATGCTGTCTGGACATTAGATCCGGCATATGCTCCTTGCCCCATGGTATACTTTTCATCCAGGGTGTATTACCAGTTCGATGTCGTCCCCACAGTAATTTTGAATACTTTCTTATAAGTAGGACCAGTATATTTGTTAATTTCAAAGTTCATATTTCATGTGTAACATTTTTGTCTACATGTGAATCGCACGATAAGACCTGAACTGATTTGGACAGCATTTTCCTATACAGTCAAACCTGTGTTAAGCAAACACCTATGGGAAAGTCAAAAAGTGGTTGCTTAATACAGGCTTACTTAATACAAGTAAATTTCTACTGTTTTACCTTAAATGGGATCTTAAATCTACAGCGGACCGTTATCGGCCCGTCAGCTACCCTGACAGGCCGATAACAGCCCGCTATAGATTTATGTAGAATGCTTACAGGGTGCTTACTGGGTTTATCGTAAAAAATAAAATGCCAGCTGCTTTTGTGAATGACATGAAATGATTTATAAATCTATAAATGACATGAACATGAAAAATGAATTAGTGGCGTTAGACTTACACTTACCGGTCTTTTTATATAGATTATACATTTCTTGGGGTAGGGGACATGCTGTTTGGACATTGGATCCGACACATGCTCTTTGCCCCATAGTGTACTTTTTATGCAGTACGTATTGACGGTATGATGTTGTCAATTACTTACGATGTGTCAGTCAACTCAGTTTTATAGGAAAAGTACCATTGTAATTTTACATCTCAAATTTTTCCCTCAAATGTTTTCACTTGTTGACTACATACTTTTATATGTTACACCTTACTCGAAGTTTTATTATAAACATTTAGACGAAACCAGAGGTGACATGTACGAAATACGAGTATATTACAGCAATTATTCCCTTGCAAACCTATCGTACTATTGAAAGTTCTTATAACTGAACATTTAATGGTTAGGGTTTTACTCTTTTTTTTTTTTTTCAATCTACAATTTCTCAATCGTATTTACGTTTCTACTTCACTTTTAAACATATTTTAAATTCATGTCCGAGTGGGTTTTCCTGGACCTAGCATTTTTAAATGACATTTCATCAGTTTGTATGTGTACATCTGGTATATTTGTTTAAAGTTTCCATTGTTTTGTTTTATTCACAGAGGACAATATGTTAGATAAGTAATGTTTTGCTTAATATGTTATCCCTTTTAAAACAAAGGCATTATTATTATTATTATTATTATTATTATTATTATTATTATAGTGATCTAGGAAGATCCGCTGCACATGTTACAGAGCGTCAGATTATATTTGTGTTATAATACTGTGTATATGTTGGAAACGCTTTGATCTAACTGTGCATGGGTGAAGGCTGATTTAAGGTCCCACCTCCCGCATAGTCTGCGGTTACATCACGAAAACATGCCTATATAATTTTGACCCCCTCAAACCCCACTTTTATATAGTAAAACTGGGGTTTACAGGGGTATATATTATTTTTCTTATTTCCGCTCAAAAGCATAGATTGTGGGTAATCGTTAGAACCGCCTCGTCGAGGCGGTTCTAACGAGTACCCACAACCTATGTTTTGAGCAGAAATAGGAAAAATATCAGAGTTTTTCATCTGAAAATTTTCAGTTTTTTGAGATGAAATTTTCTATATATTTGAATAGGCGTGTTTTCGTAATGCTCTTTCCCATGAATCAGATTATCAATAAAATCTTATCACACGTAAATGAAACACTAAAAACATTGCGTAAATCGTTCTCCTGTTTAATAAACGTTTCAGTTTTGCGACCGACAACAATTCTAAAAATAATGCTATATCCTGAAGGTACTTTGTTACTGTACAAGCGGATCACTGTCTTATTTAGTCTTACCGAATTTTTTTTGGAGTATGGCTGTATATTTGGTTTATGTCTGTCCCGGTCCATTTACATATCTTTGTATCCGACTTCCTACTTTAACATGCGCTAGTCGTCAAATGTGAGAGAGATCTTTATGGATTTCAAATGTACATAACCTGTAAATGGACAGTCTAGAAATGTATATAATTTGTGTCTCAACTATACAATGTTTATACAGTCTGCATGTTGTCTTTCAGCTGATTCTATTTGATTAGCGTGTTTTATTTTCTTTCGTTTAGAAAGCTGGAAGTCAGTGGTCAGTCCCCAGCGAGGCCCAGTCACGGATAACGAAAGCATCAAAGGATTCGAATGTTACAGTCGCTTCCAAAATGACATATGAATCAAATATATGAAAACGAGGCATAGGTCTCTACACAGATGTAAAAATGAAAGAGTGCGTGGCATGTTACTGGGCCACAGAACCCCATCAATTTGGCCTATACAGATATTTACAGACCTTAACTGGTGGAGTAACATTACACATATACTCAGAGCTATTTGGTGAAACTGGTTGGGAACTTTCGAATGACGACATGCACATATTATTGAGTACTTGGCGAGAACTTTTACTGTACGACGATGATATACGGATTGCATGAACATAGGTTCCCATAGTCTCGTGACCTAGGGCTTTTGATCAGTGGTATTAAGCCTAGTGTACCATAAAATGGACATTTGCAAATCGTGTAGACCCAGATCAGACGCCGCAGAACGCGGCGTCTGATCAGGGTCTACACTATTTGCATTAAAGACAGGAAATTTTATAAAACAGTGTAATAATAAAAACTAACCTGACATCCCTTCTATTAGAAATGGACCCATCCAAAGGGTTAAGGTAGGAGAGTCCACTTGGCATAAATGGGTCAGTTAGTATTATTTCTCAGTACCAAACAAAATATACTGGGGGTTCAATGTAACAAAGATATTCCAATTGCCACTTGCCACCAAAGAGGGCTTAGAGCAATCGGTAGGCTCGGAGCAGTTGGTAAGACGACCCCGTTTATTCGGGATAGTCTGCCTTTTGTCATTAAGGAAATACGCCTATTCAAATACATTGAAAATTTCACCACCAAAAACTGAAGGTTTTCAGATAGAAATTCTGATATATTTTCATATTCCTGCTTAAAACAGAGATTGCGGGTACTCGTTAGAACCGCCTTTCCGAGGCGGTTCTACCGAGTATCCACAATCTGTTTTTGAGCAGAAATATGAAAATTAATGTACTGCTATATAAAAGTTGGGTTAAAGGGGGTCAATACAATATAGATATATTTGATGTCTTCCTTAATGCAGTTATTTGTACCCGGTAGACAAATACAAGGTGGGGCAAACTCAGTGTCACAGTCATGTAGACATACAACGCTGAAACAATAACATATCAACATCGATTCTGCGTCAAGTTGGCACAGAGCTTTATAAAAAGCCAATTAAATGTCAGTGTGGTCATGTTGACACAACCTTGTAATAAAAAGAATCATTATTGTTATTTTGATGACAATCCTAATGTTTAAATCAAACTCCATTCCTGGTTAAGTCGCTAACCGGCTAACACATCCACCAAAACATGATCACAGACATTGTGATATTTTTTACCGAGAGCTAAACATTACGAAAACACGCCTATTCAAATATATTGAAAATTTTACCACCAAAAAATGAAAATTTTCAGATAAAAATTTTTGATATTTTTCATATTTCTGCTCAAAACACAGATTGCGGGTACTCGTTAGAACCGCCTCGCCGAGGCGGTTCTAACGAGTACCCACAATCTATGTTTTGAGCAAAAATAAGAAAAAATAATGTTTACCCCTGTAAAACCCCAGTTTTACTATATAAAAGTGGGATTTAAGGGTGTCAACTTATATAGGTATGTTTTCGTGATGTATCACGGCCAAAATACGTTGTCATTTGTTTTGTGTCAACTCTAGCATTTGGCTCAATTTCTGAATAACTCTGTATGATCTACCACCTAGCAAATGCTTCCTCCATACGAGGGACCCAAAGACTCTGATATGATTGTGGGCCAATGCCCTGCATTTTATGGTCAAATGCCTTTCATGAATCATAGTGTTTAGCTCTGTTATAAAACTGATAGGCGCCCGCATGTGTGACACTGCTGTCCGCTGAAATATTGTATGATAGTGTTTGTTTTCTCAGCCAACCTCATGTTTTGGACACAGATGAATTACTGATACTCAGCTGAGCAACTGATATGCCGATTTACCCTAAATATTCGTACACCTCAACTCCTTACCATACATGTCTTTATTTTTCAATAAGTCCACTTTACTACCATTTCCTTGTTTCTAAAATTTGTTCGATAAGAGGTAACCCGGCTACATTGTAGCATTCTTTATAAATTTATAGCGGGGCTTTATCGGCCCATCAGCTACCCTGACGGGCCGATAACGGCCCGCTATAGATTCATAAAGAATGCTTACTGGGAAACAGTGTAAATATGGAAGCATGTAAGTGCTGTCGAAATAAATGCTCAAAGGCGTGTACATAATACTTCAAACCAACTATTCTTCCACGAAAACATATGATTTTTTATTCATCGCTGATGTGTTTTGATCACTTTTGTGTCTAAAAACAACAACATGTATGATCAATGAAGTGTCCGAGTTTTTAAAGCAGATACATATATATTTTACATTTTACATCGGAATACATCTTTAAGTTTATGTTTTATGCCCCCGCCATTCGATGAAAATCCATTGAAATGGCATATAGGTTTACCCCAGTCCGTCCGTCTGCGTCCTCGTCCGGCGTTAGCAATTTACGTTTAAGTTTTTTCCAGGTGGGGGCATCCGTGTCCTTCGGACACATTTCTAGTTTTAGTTTTTAATGTTTTATACTTGGCAACTGTTTTATGTGGTTTTATGTACTCCAATTGAGTTTATTCGTTTATATATTATGATATTGTGCTGCTGTCACAAAGTAAATTAAATATTTTAACAGTATATAGTTTTTGTGTTTACAATACTATTAACTTTGTTTATAACTGCAACAGAGATCTCCACACTGTGATTAATGTAACTACAGTCAACTCTCGGTATCTCGAAGTCCAAGGGACTCTGAAATACTTCGAGATATCCGTACATCGAGATATCAGATTTGCAGAATTGAGGAAAAATAAATCGAACAACGAATATGTAATTTGTTGCCTGAAATCAGATATACATTAAAAATATTGTGGAAAAGAGAAATTGCTCCTTTTCCTCTATTCCTCAATATTTTGTAACCTGTTGTTAGATATCCATGTTAACACAGGGACCAGATTTTCACTTCGAGATAAGCGGTTTTTTGAGATAAGCGAAGTCGAGGTAATGAGTGTCGATTGTATAGGGAGAAATGTGAAGTACTGCTGTTCAAAGTATGATTTCGAATCCACGCCGACACTGTCCACAGCTCCTTGTTATTCAGAGATTACTATTATAACCCAAAAGCTACTACATTTGCCAAAAAATGAGTTCAGAGATTACTATTATAACCCAAAAGCTACTACATTTGCCAAAAAATGAGTTTCATAGAAGGCCCTTTAGATACGGCTTCTATTATCGTTGTTCACACACACACACACACACACACACACACACACACACACACACACACACACACTAAAACAGAAAACAAAAAATAAAATAAAAAATAAAAAAAAAATAAAAGAAGTTGCACTGCATGCAGT
The DNA here is from genome assembly GCA_964016985.1 of Anodontia alba. Taxonomy (NCBI): domain Eukaryota; kingdom Metazoa; phylum Mollusca; class Bivalvia; order Lucinida; family Lucinidae; genus Anodontia; species Anodontia alba. The sequence continues at coordinate 50,282,805 of OZ024828.1, read as the reverse complement.
TGATAAATATGTACTCGTTCCCATTTGGGCCGCGTCAAGCGAAAATGTGCCTTCGAACAGGCGCGAAATTCGCAGATTCAGATCATCTTTCTCATGCGCTAAGTATCATCCGGGCCTTTGCTTTCAAGTCATACACTCTGTTTTATCCAATGATTTTGTTAGGTAACACAAAAGGCCCTGATCAGACTGCGGATTCGTAGGCTGGTCTGGACGTTCGCTGTCTGCATATGCCCAAAGACACGTTTTAGCAAGTTACAGTGACAGCAAATGTCACCTGATACCTATCATTGTCCTAGGAACTACCTGGCCACGCCATGCCAAACTTCGCAGTCTGATCAGGGCCTTCCCTGACCGCTAGCAGAACATTACGAAAACACGCCTATTCAAATATACTGAAAATTTTATCACCAAAAAAATGAACATTTTCAGATAAAAAATTCTGATATTTTCATATTTCTGCTCAAAACATAGATTGAGGGTACTCGTTAGAACCGCCTGTTTTTAAGCAGAAATAAGAAAAATAATGTATACCCATGTAAACCCCAGTTTTACTATATGAAAGTGGGGTTTAAGGGTGTCGAAATTATATAGGTATGTTTTCGTAATGCTCACTGGATACTACAGAATGTATCAATGGGGAGAAAAGGCCCAGGTGATACTTTATGCACGCGCATAGCGATCTAAATCTGTGCATTTAGCACATGTTCAAAAGCGCTTTTCGCTGAAAGGCTCCATTTTCCTCAAAAAGACATTTTGTATCCAAGAAAAATATAATAAATTGATATATAGTACTAATACGATCATAAAATGTGGAATCTGACAGCCTGTAAAATTTCAGTTAGTCGCTCGTTTTTGAAATGGATCAAAAATGAAATGCTTTTTTTATCGTATCTCTACATCAATTTAGAGATGTGATAAAAAATCATTTCATCTCAATAGCGAGAGACTAACTGAAATTTTACAGGCCGTCAGGAGCCACATTTTATGATTGTATTAATACCATATGTCAATTTATTAAACCTTTCTTGGAAAATAAACGTCTAGTTTTGAGGAATATGGAGCCTTTAAGCCGCCCTGTCGATTGTGACATATGACTAAGATACGCCTTATTTTTCGCTTAAAACAGCGCTTTGTTCTTTCAGGAGACCTTGAAAATTAGCAATTATATTGCAAGAAGTAAGTCGTATTTATTGTGAAGATACACCTGCGTAATTATTGCGTTTATATTCCTAGAAGTCAATTTACCTTTAAAAACATTGATTTTCGAAGTCGGCCTTTTATCCGTAATACTGAATAAAGTGTCAGTTTTCTTTCTAATATTATCTTGAAAAAATGCTTTGAAAATTGTTAACTGATACAGATATAAGACGTCTACACGCACCTTATCAGAAAATAATCAAGAGGCAAATAAATGTATCTTTCGGGGCTCTACAAAATTTGATCACAGCTCCAGACAAGGATTTTTTTTTTCAATGGAAAATCACCAATATTTTCTTATTTCTCCGCAAAAACATATGCTGTGGGTACTCATTAGAAGCGCCTCGCCGAGGCGCTTCTAATGAATACCCACAGCATATGTTTTCATGAAGAAATAAATAAATTATTATCAAGATATCCCTCTTATCTGGAGCCATGCTGATATATTATAAAAATATAATTAAATTTAAAACAGAATGCTCCTTGAGGGCAATGAACCCACTCAAAAAATTGAGAAGAGCTTAAGGCTTAAGTGTACCGTACTAGCTAGTTTCGGCCACTTAAGCCTCACCAGTGATCTGGAATGGGCTAAGTTATCACAAAGGATCAGCAAAAATGCACTATAGTGAAATACGGGGAAACACTTTACCCGACCGCCAAACGGCATTAACACCAGCGGCAGTAAAGTTAAATCGATTCTAAACGGAATGACCCTTTACAGCAATATTCCAACAGCCACATATATGGTCAAATAGATAGTGTACAAATAAAAGACTCTGTACTTTTGTCAATGAGGCTGAACATGCATCTCATGTCCATAGAGCACTGCGTTTAACCCTTCGATCCCTGAGTTTGTAAAGTGGACTCTCCCATCCTTCCATTTGGACATGTCCACTGTTGAAAAAAGTTTCAGTCTAAAACCCAAAACAGAATGGCAAACAGTGTAGGTCCTGATAAAATGATTCACTACGAGACGTGTAATTCGGATCTTAATTGTTTACACAGGTATCTGTTTGATATGCCGGCTAAAAGGGTTAAATCTAACCGCATGTCTGCATGGTCTGATCAGTACCTGAACTGCTCCCTGTACATACTCTCTCGTATATACCCTTAGTGTTACCAGTGTCTACTCTGGTTGAAATTCATCCAGAAGCGTTTAGAAACATTACAGGTAATAAGATGGACAAATTCAAATTTTAGGAAAGTATGGTAAAGAGCTCACATGACAATTTTGCATGAAATGCAAGTACTTATTTACTGTAAAACAATAAGAAATGATAATTTCATATTGTCGTTTGCTGCATCCAGTATGCTATGTGTTAACTCTTTCAACCCTGCACACCAAACATATACTTTTGCAAACAGTGTAGAACCAGATGAGACGGATCGTAACATGAGACGGCTCGTTACGAGCCGTCTCATCAGGATCTACACTGTTTGCAATACGGTATTGTATTTTTGAATGATTTTGAATGACACGTCAATCTGCAACGATAGATGTGCCCAAATGCAAAGATAGTAAATTCTGCATTAGAAACTCAGGGGTGAAAGGGTTAAGAATTCGCTGGCTTCCTGTATTGTACTTTTTAGACGTTACTTATCAGAAATAGGTAAAAAAAAAAAAAAAAAAAAAAAACACTCTAGCAGTAAAAAAAAAACAAAATGACAAAATATTCTAATTTTTCTTCAGAGAATCTACTGCGTCATGAGAAAAGGCTTTTAGTGAATATATGGACAACAAATGCAAAATCATTCTGCAGCGTCTTTACTGGTTGCTTGTATGTACGTGTACAGAACCATTGTATTGACAAATATTTCGACAGCTTATATTTCATAGAAAAGCTCAGCTGCTACTGGAGCGATAACATTTTCTTGTCCGCATCTACCCATAAGTCCAATTTCTCCTCGAACAGCATAAATAAAATGGGACGGGTCAAGCGAAAAAGTGCCTACGAACATGCACAAAATACTCAGTCAGATCATACTTCGCATGCACAAAGTATCATCCGGGTTTTTGCTCTCAATTATTACGTTCTGCAATATCCAATGATTCTTTTAGCGGACAGTGAAGGCCCTGATCAAACTGCGCGGATGCGCAGGCTGATCTGGGCCTTCGCTACCCTCATAATGCCCGAAAAGACGTTTTTGCATGGAGCGGTACCAATGAATACAGTCGAGTCTCGTTATCTCGAAATCCAAGGGACTCTATGAAATACTTCGAGATATCCGTACTTCGTCATATCAGATTTGCGGAACTGAGGAAAACAATTAATCGAACAACAACCTTTAACAGAATGAATATGTAATACATTGTATGACTCCTATGTAAGATGATGATAGAGATATATTGGAAATATTGTGGAAAAGAGGAGAAATTGCTCCTAAGGAGGAATTTCTCCTCTTTTCCACAA